>CM060594.1:1605000-2015000 GCA_030578255.1 Tiaroga cobitis
TACACTGTGTAACTTTTTTAGTTTATTCTTAGCTAAAAACTAAGAATAGTATTCTTAGTATTCTCGTGAGTGTATAATATGCCATTGAAAATACATACGGGTAAGGGGTTCTAATGTCGGTCGCCATGTTGCCCCTCCATCTTGAAAGTACATTAGCCAAAGAGGGACATACCCGTTAATTCAAGCTTCGCCTTTCGCGTTTTAACACTCGATGGCACCGTGTCGAATGTGAAGAGGGGGATTGCTTGAGACTGATATATAAAAACCTGAAAGCCTTTTTGAAAGTCTGTTGCTGATGGAGGATCACTCTTATTCTCGAGGATACGTATCAAGAGTCGCCAAGGAAGCGAAAAAGAGTTAAAAGTTAAAAATAAAAGTTACTTTACTAAGATTAGCTTGCATTCGTCTGGGAACCTGATAACTGATGTTAGCAATGAAATGGTAAAAAAAATTACGAGAGCATAAAACTGTTATTCATTTTACATAGATGTCATAACCTATATCTTACCTGACAAATTAAATTACTGCAAATTATAATAGTTTTCTAAAATAACCTCATCACTTGAAGGAACACTCATGGACGAGGTCAAACTGGAAGCCATGTTAATCTTGGACTTCATTGGCCACCGTAGGAGTTAAAACGAAATCGGAATTGAGAGGAACAGAAACTAATATTCACTGGATGGTCATATACCTTTTCACCGCTAGATGGGGGTAAAAATCACACAGTGTAGCTTTAAGTGGTCTTTAATTTTAATTATATTATATTATCTGCAAGTGCACTTTTCAAAAAGTATACTTTTATGATTTTAAGCACACAAAAAGTACGCTTTCAATACAATTAAGCACACTTCTTTATCACAAGGGCAGCATTAGTTTTACAGTGAAAACGTGGGACGTTTAAGAGGAGCTGATTACCAGGCCTAAGTGTTCTTTGTGGAGAGTAAGGAATCAGAACGTCACTGTAACGAGTTAGCTCAAAGGGGAAATATTAATAATAAATCATAACTTGATATGATTAATTATGAATATTTAGGTCAGTTAATTGGATTAACTTGATGTAGCTAAATTAATATTACAATAATTTAATCAGTTTGTCCAACGAACTCTTTTGATTATTCCTTGATTCTAAGAAAAGGGTATCTTTCATGGCCACAGAAAAATAATTCTTTCTTAGCATCTACAGCACTCAGAGAGTGTAACAAGATTAAGATCGTAAAATTTACTTTGATGCAAGCAAGAAACAGAAGCGAAAATATTGTGCACAAGTTTTATTAACTTAATCACATATACATAACTAATTCTAAATCTGTTTTGTTTAGAATTAGTTATGTATATGTGATTAAGTTAATAACAGTAAGACAACAGTAAGTGGTGGGCAGGACACATGGGACTACAGTTAGGTAGCGGCAGACAGTGGACTTTCTCTTTTCACTGGACAGCATCAGACAACTGAGTGTCACCTTTCGTTCGCAGGGCAGCAGCAGGCGGAATTCAGCGACGGATGAAAGGATCTCTCTGTTCACAGAACAGCAATGGTGAATACAGAATCCAGCAGTTAATAACTGAGTCTTCTCTTACCACAGGACAGCAGATGCAGATGAAAAGAACCATCACTCCACCTGCCCTTATGAGACCCTCCATCACTCCACCTGCCCTTATGAGACCCTCCATCACTCCACCTGCCCTTATGAGACCCTCCATCACTCCACCTACCCTTATGAGTCCCTCCATCACTCCACCTGTCCTTATGAGACCCTCCATCTCTCCACCTGTCCTTATGAGACCCTCCATCACTCCACCTGCTATTATGAGACCCTCCATCACTCCACCTGCCCTTATGAGACCCTCCATCTCTCCACCTGCCCTTACGAGACCCTCCATCACTCCACCTGCCCTTACGAGACCCTCCATCACTCCACCTCCCCTTATGAGACCCTCCATCACTCCACCTGCCCTTATGAGACCCTCCATCACTCCACCTGCCCTTATGAGACCCTCCATCTCTCCACCTGCCCTTATGAGACCTCCATCTCTCCACCTACCCTTATGAGACCTCCATCTCTCCACCTGCCCTTATGAGACCCTCCATCACTCCTCCTGCCCTTATGAGTCCCTCCATCACTCCACCTGCCCTTATGAGTCCCTCCATCACTCCACCTGCCCTTATGAGTCCCTCCATCACTCCACCTGCCCTTATGAGTCCCTCCATCACTCCACCTGTCCTTATGAGACCCTCCATCTCTCCACCTGCCCTTATGAGACCCTCCATCACTCCACCTGCTATTATGAGACCCTCCATCACTCCACCTGCCCTTATGAGACCTCCATATCTCCACCTACCCTTATGAGACCCTCCATCACTCCACCTGCCCTTATGAGACCCTCCATCACTCCATCTGCCCTTATGAGTCCCTCTATCACTCCACCTACCCTTTTGTGTCCCTCCATCACTCCATCTGCCCTTATGAGACCCTTCATCTCTCCACCTGCCCTTATGAGACCCTCCATCACTCCACCTGCCCTTATGAGTCCCTCCATCTCTCCACCTACCCTTTTGTGTCCCTCCATCACTCCATCTGCCCTTATGAGTCCCTCCATCACTCCACCTGCCCTTATGAGTCCCTCCATCACTCCACCTGCCATTATGAGACCCTCCATCTCTCCACCTGCCCTTATGAGACCCTCCATCACTCCACCTGCCCTTATGAGACCCTCCATCTCTCCACCTGCCCTTATGATACCCTCCATCTCTCCACCTGCCCTAATGAGACCCTCCATCTCTCCACCTGCCCTTATGATACCCTCCATCACTCCTCCTGCCCTTATGAGTCCCTCCATCACTCCACCTGCCCTTATGATACCCTCCATCTCTCCACCTGCCCTAATGAGACCCTCCATCTCTCCACCTGCCCTTATGATACCCTCCATCTCTCCACCTGCCCTAATGAGACCCTCCATCTCTCCACCTGCCCTTATGATACCCTCCATCACTCCTCCTGCTCTTATGAGTCCCTCCATCACTCCACCTGCCCTTATGATACCATCCATCACTCCACCTGCCCTTATGAGGCCCTCCATCACTCCTCCTGCCCTTATGAGGCCCTCCATCACTCCACCTGCCCTTATAAGACCCTCCATCTCTCCACCTGCCCTTACGAGACCCTCCATCACTCCTCCTGCTCTTATGAGTCCCTCCAGCACTCCTCCTGCTCTTATGAGTCCCTCCATCACTCCACCTGCCCTTATAAGACCCTCCATCTCTCCACCTGCCCTTATGATACCATCCATCACTCCACCTGCTCTTATGAGGCCCTCCATCACTCCACCTGCCCTTATAAGACCCTCCATCTCTCCACCTGCCCTTATGATACCATCCATCACTCCACCTGCTCTTATGAGTCCCTCCATCACTCCACCTGCCCTTATGATACCATCCATCACTCCTCCTGCTCTTATGAGGCCCTCCATCACTCCACCTGCCCTTATAAGACCCTCCATCTCTCCACCTGCCCTTATGATACCATCCATCACTCCACCTGCTCTTATGAGTCCCTCCATCACTCCACCTGCCCTTATGATACCATCCATCACTCCACCTGCCCTTATGATACCATCCATCACTCCTCCTGCTCTTATGAGTCCCTCCATCACTCCACCTGCCCTTATGATACCATCCATCACTCCACCTGCTCTTATGAGTCCCTCCATCACTCCACCTGCCCTTATGATACCCTCCATCACTCCTCCTGCTCTTATGAGTCCCTCCATCACTCCACCTGCCCTTATGATACCATCCATCACTCCACCTGCCCTTATGAGGCCCTCCATCACTCCACCTCCCCTTATGAGGCCCTCCATCACTCCACCTGCCCTTATAAGACCCTCCATCTCTCCACCTGCCCTTACGAGACCCTCCATCACTCCACCTGCCCTTACGAGACCCTCCATCACTCCACCTCCCCTTATGAGACCCTCCATCACTCCGTTATTGCCTTGGAACAACTTCCAGCACGAAGGGACGGCTCACCTCTGGTGATCAGCTGATTCATCAGAATAAAGCCACAGAATGGGAACCGCTGTGTTGAGATACATGATTCTAGTTTGAATAAAGCCTTGTTTCTTGTGTTGTTGACTTGTATATGCATTTGTTTATTGTGATGGTTACTTTTATTCATTATTTTACTTATTTATTCATGTTTCTTATTGTTGTCAGTAAATAAAATACAATTATTTAATATATTTATGCTTTAATTCATTGCTTGACTATAACTGAATTCACAGCATTTATCTAGTGTGTATTAACGCATATCTATGTCATGTGATAAAACAAATTACATTTAGCTTGTTTTACTAGTTTTTACTTGTTACTAATTTTCAATAAAAAAAGTTTTGGTCAGCATTTATCATTATTATTGTGTGTAAGTTTTGGGGTGGGCTAGCGATGCAATTCATTCTGTGGTAATCTTGTTTTTTAAGGAGTGATACTTACATTTTTCTAGTATAAAAATCAACAGTCTTCTCCAAAGGCAAGATCTTCGAGCAGCTGCACAGCTGTGTGCTGTGAGCAATGTGCAGACAATACAAACGCTGAGGAAAACCTTTCTAGGTACGACTGTCGAGTTACTGATGTTATGAGGTGTTAGTGCATCTGTTGCTCATATAATTTTTTTATTGCAGAACTTATAGTTACATACAAGATCAGGGAAAGATAACATGGTTTTATCTTTAACAATGAACAATCATAATGACAGAAAACATAAATATGGGTTTGCATCCATCATAATATAAGATTATATACACAGGAAAAAAAGAACAATGACAAGTTTAAATATCTTTGAAAAATACATAAAAACAGTTTTTTTTTGTTTTTATTTATAAGCCTGAGGGATGAAACATTCAACAAGAAAAAGAGGGAAACATAAAGGGCAGCCATTGGGGGCCCAAAAGGGCTTTTTGCTTGTGGGTGAACATTTTGGATATTAAAATAAAGAAATTAACAACATATTCAAGAGATGACGATTTGGGTTTTTTGTAATAAAAAATTATATCTTTAAGGATAAAACTGTGGGTCACATTAAAAGGGTTAAAACAAAAAATATAAGAACTTAAATTGACCCTAAATGTATTGGTTATACTACAATCACAAAATAAATGGGCTGTTTCTTCAACAAAACCACAAAATAAGCCTAAGCAAGTTTCATCAATATCAAGATATTTACAGAGAATAATTAAACCTGACGCCAAGGCCGGATTTACCACCGGGCCGATTGGGCCGGTGCCCGGGGGCCTCCAAGACCCCACTAACTGTGTGGCCTCATCCTTTTTGTAATTTTTTTATTATTATTAAATTCAATTAAAATTCATGAATGTGTGTGTAATTGTGTGTATGTGTGTTAACAATAATTTATTTACACGCAAAAAAAGTATCATGATCAGTTTTTCGGCTGTGTCGGATGATGACGAGTCAGCTTATCGCGGAAACTGTTGATAGCGACAAAACAGGCGGTAGAAGATAGTGTGAAAAACAGAGCGTTGAGGACATCGAAAAAAACAAACAAAATGGATAAAAAACGGTGGAGCAGCGGAGCCACAAAACGTAAAGCTAAAAAGGAGAAGGATAGCAGAGAGGTTTTAATTAGGAGTAATATTCCAGCCATCTCTACTTTTTTCAAAAGTCGTCTCGACGAAAATAAAGAGCCTGGCGGCGCCGGCGCCTGCGGTGATGCTGAGTTTAGCACAATATCCAGCCTTGCTATTTTAGATGAACCTGAGCATCAGCACCAGCACCAGCACGACAAGACAGAGAACCCCAGCCTGCCTGGAGTGACAGACACCTGTTCAAATGCCTCCCCACCACCACAGTCTCCGACTCCGCTTGAGACCGAGACCGAAGCAGGTGCTGCTGAAGGCGGCAGAGACCCGGCGGTGACGTGCATTACCAGTTTGACCGCCTCAAAATGTAGGCAAATCTATTACATTTTCCCCTTATTAAAACCCCTGATTATTAGATGCCCGGATCTAGGGAATTGGTTGATGAAACATTGATTAAAATTAAGATTTAAATTAATACAAAACGAAATTCACTTTAAAGAAAGGCTTAGTTTGTGCTTTCTGTTTGAGTTCTTTGTGAAAATGTTTTAAAGCAGTCTTTTACTTTTAGTGCCGCTTTCAGAGCGGCCACGTCCGTAACGGAGAACTCACGTCCGTAACATTTTTTTTCCTCATAAATGCGAACACGAAAAATAAAATAAAATGAATATTTTATTCTGTGGAGAGTCAATCCTTCTTCATCCGGTGCCGGTGGGTAGCCTACTATTACTTTTGATTTGCACAGTGTAATTGACTGAATTGATTGCTCTGCTACCAGCCTCTGTCACGTACCGTGTGGAGCTTGTGACTATTGCAAGCGCGCAGCTGAGAAGTCCTGTGAATCCTGATTATATATATTTACTTCTTATTTATTAAATCCAGGCAAATGGTTGATGAAACATTGATTAAAATTAAGATACAAATAATAAAAAAAACTAAATTCACTTTAAAGAAAGGCTGTGTGCTTTCTTTTGTTATTGGGTTTTTGTTCAAAAGGACTTTTAAGTTTCATATCTTAAGTTTGTATTTTTAAACATTGTATTTTTTAGAACTTTAATATATTTTGATGTTCCTCTGTTCTGTTGTGACAATAAAAACAAAGATTTGCCAAAAGGCCTCCAAGATTTTGTGCCCAGGGGCCTCTGCTTTCTAAATCCATGCCTGCCTGACGCTCCTATATTTTAAGTTGTTGCACTTGTGATAACGCGTCGTAGGTCACATGATAACGTCAACATGGCAGATGTCCGGTTCGCATTCATACTCAACGAGATCAGGCTATAAAGTACCTACTCTTTCAGTGCTCGTTAAGTAAGTACTTATTGCAATTAATCAATCTCACAGATTGTTGATCAATCCTGTGTAAATGAAGGATCTCATGATTCTCAATAGAAATGTGTGTGTGTGTGTGTGTTAATTCAACCATACATCTGTTTTGTGCTTTATTTTCTTTGATTTAATTCAGTTTAATAATTTATAATCATTAGTCATGTATGTCATCATTTCATCATTTTATTATTATTATTATTAATTTATGTCATTTATGTTTGTATATTTTATGTTACTTATTTCCCTGTCAATCTTGTTTAATCTTCTAATTGTGGGTTTTCACAGAATGTGTTGTGTGTTTGTGTAAATTTTACCGACTTTACATTGGCTTCCTGTAAAGTTTAGGATTGATTTTAAAATGGCTGTTTTTGTGTACAACGCTCTATCTGGTGTTGTACCAAAATACATTAGTGATGTAACAACTGAGCCAATCAGACACATAACTATTTGTTACATTTAACAAATAAGCTGTAAAGCCCACTCTTAAAGGGTTAGTTCACCCAAAAATGAAAATGATGTCAGTAATTACTCACCCTCATGTTGTTCCAACCCCGTAAGACCTTCGTTCATCTTTGGAACACGAATTAAGATATTTTTGATGAAATCTGAGAGCTGGATCACTCCTCCATACTAGTCCATTGGCTTCTTCAGGGATTGAACTTGCCGGCCTCGAAAAGTTAGTAAAGACATCGTTAAAATAGTCCAAGTGACTACAGTGGCTCAATCTTAAGTTTATCAAGCGACGAGAATACTTTTTGTGCGCAAAAAAAAACAAAAATAACGACTTTATTTCAACTATTCATTTCCTTCTCTTTGGGCCTCTAGTCAGTTAAACTAGTGTAATAGCGTATGATCTGTTGATATACGTCACACGCATCACGCACATGACCAGCGTCGGCCAATAGTGAGCCTACGTGTGACGTAGCTCTACGCAATTACACTAGTTTAACTGACTAGAGGCCCAAAGAGAAGGAAATGAATAGTTGAAATAAAGTCGTTATTTTTGTTTGTTTTTGCGCACAAAAAGTATTCTCGTCGCTTGATAAACTTAAGATTGAGCCACTGTAGTCACTTGGACTATTTTAACGATGTCTTTACTAACTTTTCGAGGCCGGCAAGTTCAATCCCTGAAGAAGCCAATGGACTAGTATGGAGGAGTGATCCAGCTCTCAGATTTCATCAAAAATATCTTAATTCGTTCTCCGAAGATGAACGAAGGTCTTACGGGGTTGAACAACATGAGGGTGAGTAATTACTGACAGAATTTTCGTTTTTGGGTGAACTATCCCTTTAAGTAAGGAAATTTCCCCCCAAAAGAGGCAAGAGAGCAATCGGCAGGGTGACCATTAGATAAGATGATGACTGCGTTCGAAACCGCATACTCGATGAGTAGGTACTTGTAACAATGCGGGAAGAATGAAGCGAGAAGTGAATCCAATTGCAAGCACATTTTAAGGATGGCTGGCGCGAAACAGACGTTCCGAAGCTTTGCGAGATCCCGAAGCAAAGATGATTCGAAACACTGATCCGAAGCGTGATTCAAAACACCCACGTCACGTGACAACGGCTAAATGAAGCGTCTAAGTGTTTCATCAGGTGGAGTGCTCCGCCGAATCAGGGTTTCATTGATTGGTCGGTTCGGGAACAAATCACACAATCACACAGTATAAAAGTTTTGTCAACGCATTTTCATATCGTGGGTTTTTGTGAGAGGAGTTTGGTTTTGAGATAGCGGATTTTTGGTGATATAGTGACATTTATAGTGCGATTTGTTTAGTTATATTTAGGATTTAATTTACATTTACGCATTGACTTAGAGACACACAGAGTACATATAGTGACACATTAATAGATGCATTGATAGAAATATATATATATATATATATATATATATATATATATATATATATATTATATATATAGATTAATAGATAGATACATATATTACAGATACATATAGATTATTAGATAGATAGGCTACATATAAAATAGATAGATAGATAGATAGATAGATAGATAGATAGATAGATAGATAGATAGATAGATAGATAGATAGATAGATAGATAGATAGATAGATAGAAATGGAGGCTCCACAGAAGAGATGCCGTACATCTGTGGTGTGGGAGCATTTCCATTTGGAAACCCCAAATAAAGTGAGATGTGTGTATTGTGATCGGCAGCTAGCCTACTGCAACAATACATCATCCATGATGCGCTATTTGAGGAGCATTCATCCTGCCATTCTGCAGGGTGCAGAGACTACAGGTTACAAGCTTCATATATTACAAAAATACAATAATAAAAAAAAAAACCAACACATTTTTTTATTAGCTCTTTGTAAAGGTTGTTTCAGATCAACACCTGCAAGTGACCACTAGGTGTCACCGTGGAGACGGGTTTCGGATTGATTCGAAGCCTCGAAACAAAATGGCACATTTGCTTCGACTGTTTCATTGCTTCACGAAGCCTCGATCTGCCCATCACTAGCACATTTATTAATAAAACAAACAAAAGAAACTCAGACCAGGAACACGGACACAGCTACCATTACAACATTAAGAACTCACAAGGACTGAACTAAAACACAGGGCTTAAATACAGAGGACCGGGTGAGTGAAACAAGACACAGCTGGGCAAATTAACTAAGAACACAGGTGGAAAACATTAACACAAACGAGGAGCGGGAAACCTAGACAGGACTAAACCAAATACACAATAATGGGGGGAACACAAGACAGACAGAAACAAGACATGAACCCACAACGTGACAGTACTTAATTCTCTTGAATATGTGTAATTTCCCATGACTTTGACTTTCTGTTCCTGTATTTCTTTCATTGTTGCTTCTAACTTTCGCATCTCTGTCTTTTGAGATCTTTGAATGTCTTAAATTCAGTTTTGAGTTGAAAGACTTGGATTTGTTCATCCAGACATGTTTGCAGTGAGTCTCATTGTGTCTCATATTTCCTCTCTCTTTTCTGTTAGTATATTTGCCTGTTTTTTCTGGGTTTCTCTTTATTTCACTGACAGAAGTTCATCTGTAGTATTAATGTAATGAGGAGAACGTAAGAGACTCTATAACATCTGACTGCTACTGTCACCATTACCTGTAAGTCTCTGTCTTCATGGACTCTTATTTTGAATTCATTTTGTCTTGTGTCTGTTTTTCAGTTCCTGTGGTTTAGTTCCTGGTTCCTGTGTTTCCATTTCCAAAGCAACACTTGTTTGTAACCATGACAACTTCTCACCATCACCTGTCCTTCATTTAGTCTCTTGTTATCTTGTGTATTTAAACCCCTCAGTCATTATGTGTTCATTGTCTTGTTTTAATGTTTCCTGCTGCTGTTTATCCCTGATGTTTATTAAATATAAGTGTTCACCATCTTTCTGCATCAAGCCTCTTATCTCGGATTATCTAGTCAAGCCAGCGTGTGACAGTCACTGATTTATCATGAAGCTCAAAGCATTATGGGCAGAATTTCTCTACAGTCTATTCTGATTCATCAACAAGTTTCACTGATGATCTAGAATAAACCCTAAACCCAGGATAGAGCGGTTGAGTGAATGTGGTCTGGACTGTGTGTATGAGGCTCGTTGTGTCAGAGACGCTGTAGAAGGACAGAGTTCCTGCACTATGATCCACATACACTCCTATTCTACTGCTGATGGGCTTTACAGGGAGATCAGTCCATATCTCATTGTGTCTGAATGAGTAACTGGAGGAAGAGCAGGACAAACTCCAGGACTGATCATTATATCCAAACCGACACTCATTACACCGTCCCTTCCTGCTGATGCTCTTATATGACACTGATATTAACACACTTCTCCCACGCCACTCAATCTCCCAGTAACAGCGTCCACACACACTCTCTCTACACAACACCTGCTGAAACACATCAAATCTGTCTGGATGATCAGGATACGGCTGGACTGTGAGAGTGTCAGTGAATTTAATCACTCTGTTCTCCTCAGAGAGATGAAGGTTTTTATGGGCTGTGTTCAGATCCAGATTGAGCTGATGGGAATCTGATGGATATAAAACACACCAGAATCAGAATCAGTTATGAATCTGATCTTTTAATTTACACTTTTAAAAAATATTTTCAGTGCTTGTTAAACAATTAAAATGAGTTAAAACCACACAACTAATGAACATTTTGTCTTTACCTAATTTTATTGTGTAAAATCCACTTTAATATGCAAAACTGAAGTTTACTTAATCCATTTGAACTATCTAAATAATTAGCATTGAATTAACTTAAACTGGGCAGTGGATTTTTAGTTCCCAGCATGCTTTGCATAGGTCTTGACCAGGAGAGTAAATGTTGAAATTAATTGCTGTTTTATGTGTTTTTGAGGGAAATGCATGTTAGTGTTTAATGTTCAGTTATGTTTGACATGTAAAAGCGTTTCAGTTATGTCAGTTTTGTTCAGAAGAGTGTTTGTGTTCAGCTGTGGGAGGCGACATGACAAACATCATGTGTCGCTTCACTCAATCAGCAAAAACTGCACTCATGCCAGCACTGAAACGAGTCTCTTCTTACTTCTTCATCCAGTATGTTACACACAATTACAATAAACATAAGTGTCTTTAGCATTTGATAGTTATTATCTACAGCAGGAACTTAAATCTCTTAGGTTGGTTCAACAAAACATTATTTGTTTATTGAACTAATTTTGTTTTGTTAAGCCTTTCTCTGCAAGCATGTCAAAAAATAAGCCGATCAGATTTCACTCCCCTTCTGACATAGGAAGGGGATCTTATTATAATATTACCGCCCCTTAATCTGCACGTTTCCACCCACGGCGCCGCCATTTGTTTTTTTCAAGCGACAACAGTGTAACCAGTTCTAACGCAATGGCAAAAGATCCAGCAAGGCATGAAACTGTTCTGTCGTTGCTGCACAGACGAGCACTTAACACTATTTGACCAAAAAATGTCACAGCTGTCTTTTAAAGACCTCAGGGAACGTTCTGGTTGCGTATGCAACCCACCGTTCCCTGAAGGAGGGAACGGAGGACGTTGTCGACGTTGACTGAATGGGGATCACGCCAGGGAGCCAATCATCTTCGAGTACTATTGAACGAGCCAATGGGAATTGGTGTGCGTGATGATATCACACACTCCGCCCCCGCGAAGCGGGTACAAATACGGAAGTGGATGCACGCACTAGTTGCATTTTCGCTGAGGAGCCGAGAGTAACTCGGAGTCAGCGGTGGTCCAGCGGTAGTGGCAAGGGGACTACATCCTCTGTTCCCTCCTTCAGGTTCCTACAGGACCACTGGGAAAGCGGTCCCTGTACAAGGAAGGAAGGGACGCTGCGGAAGCCACATCCTGCCCGAAGGGAGGTGACGTGGAGAATTAGGGTTGGGTATCGGTTGGGTTTTATCCGATACCAGTACCTACTCGGTATTTTTTAAACGGTTCCGGTGCTTAAACGGTTCTTGAAACGGTACTTAAGAAAACGAAACCGCACACACTTTGTCAAAAAATAATACCCTTTTATTTACAGGGCCAAACTGGACACAATAACATATAGTAATAATAAATAAACCAATATAAAATAAAAATTCACATTTACATAATATCAAATAAAACAATATTGTATCAAACAATGTAATAATACTGGAGATGAATAGAGAAAACTACCAGAGTAATCTAATATGTAATCAGATATCTAATTTTTAATTTAGAAAATATAAAAAAATTTTAAGCAGAGTGAAATATTTTAATTTTAATCATGAGAAATTGAGATCTATGTTTTGTAGTATGTTTTTTACACTACTACTCTTTTCCACCATTGCACTACCGGTACGTGTGGTGTCTAGAACTGTTTACGCTGATCAGCTGTGCTTCAAGAACTCAAGCAATTACGTGGATCAGGGAAAAAACTGTTTTCAATTTGATCCTCTCCCGGTATTTATCCGTGCGGGAAGTTTTCATCAAAACTTAAAAGAATTTTAAAAGAATGTAATCTTAACAAAGAAATAATTATCATGGGTGATTTTAATTTGAATTGAGAAGATAAATTAAAGTGGAAAAAATGTAAAACTGTGGCAGATAAATTTAATCTAAATCAGTTAATTAAAGGGCCAACTAGAATTGCTAAATCTTCAAAGACGCAGTTAGATTTAATACTTACTAATAAACCTGAAAGGATAATCAAGAGTTATAATTTGATCACTGGGTTATCTGATCACAATTTAACCTTAGTTGCAGGGAAACTAACGAAAAACAGATTTAAAAATAGTATAGTAACCCCTACTAATGTTTTTCATTGTATACCTAAAGGAAAATTAGTAGCATTTGATGAAGACATAGCAGATCTAGAGTGGAATGATATTTTATCCTCCAAGGATATAGATTACGGTTGTAATACATTTTATAATTGAATTATTTCTGTAAGAGAGAAATTTACTGTTGGTGTTCAGAAAAAAATTCAAGCATAAGAATGTTTTATCGTGGTTCAATGTGAATTTATGGAAGCTGATGAAGAGTAGGGATTCAGCATTAAAGAAAGCTATTAGGACTGGAAGAGACATTGATAGGCTTTGTTACAAGGGTCTGCGTAACTAAGTTATTCGAGAGCTGAGAGTAGCCAAATCCAATTATTATCTTCATCTAATGAATGAGGCTACAGGGAATAGTAAGCTAATTTGGAAAAACATAAATACTCTTTTACGAAAGGAACCAAATTTTATAGGAGATATTAAACTTAAAGTTAAGGGAAAGTTAATTGAAGATGATTGTGCCATTGCTACTATTTTTAATAATTTTTTTATTGACTCCGTTAAAGAATTAGGGGATACGTTTTCAAAAAGGGAAATAAATATTAGTCCAATTGAGGATGTATGTAAAAGTTTTAATCTAATCAAGACAAATGAAACGAAAGTTAATAAAGTTATTAGCTCATTGAAAAATTCCAAATGTAAAGATGCTCATTATTTGGATACTATATTTGTTAAAACTCACAAAGATAGTTTAACCCCGGTCATCACTCATTTAATTAATTTATCATTTGAAGGTAGTGTTTTTCCTACTGCGTGGAAAAAAGCTATTGTTACTCCTATTTTTAAATCTGGAGACTATTATAAAGTTAGTAACTACAGACCCATAAGCATACTGCCAGTACTCTCAAAGGTTGCAGAGAAGATTGTTTTTGAACAGCTGAGTCTTAACACCATTGAGTTTGGCCTACATTGTATGCAGTTTGGTTTCAGAGTAAATCATTCTACTGAAACAGCTACTTTACATTTAATAGAGCAAATAAAATCTAAAGTTGACAAAGGAGGATTTGTTGGGGCTATATTTTTAGATCTACGTAAGGCCTTTGATACCGTTAATCATACAGTTCTCCTTTCTAAATTGTCTACATTTCAATTTTCACCTGAAGCTTTGGCATGGATATCCTCATACTTACTAAATAGAGAACAATGCGTAAAAATTAAAGGGGTTAAGTCCTGTGATCTGCATTATACAATGGGTGTACCCCAAGGATCAGTACTAGGTCCCTTACTATTTAGTTTGTATATTAATGATCTTCCGAAACAGTGTGAAGGGATACAAGTACAAATGTATGCTGACGATACTGTTATTTTTACACATGTGAAAACAGCAGAATTAGCGGCTGAGAAGTTAAAAGCTGCTATAGAAAAGATTACACAGTGGCTGGAACAGTCATGTCTTAGCCTAAACATCATTAAAACAAAAGGAATTTTTTTTCTCTAAAACAAATGTTAAATCTCCTGATGTTGATATTTTTATTAACGGTGAAAAGATAGAAATAGTAAATGAGCTCAATTAACTTGGTATAATATTGGACTCAAATCTCAGTTTTAAAAAACATATAAAGAAAATGGTGAGGAATATTAAATATAATATGGCAAACTTTAGACAAATTAGACAATGTCTTTCTTTTGATGTAGCTAAGGCTTTTATGCAAGCTACAATCTTTTCTCACGTCTTACTGTTTGACATGTTGGGGTCAAGCGGGTGAAACTGTTATTAAACCCTTAAAATCTCTATATAAACAGACATTAAAAATTTTAGATAAAAAACCTAACCATTTTAATTTTTGTAGGAAAATAGAGAAACATAATTTTCTAAACTTTGACAATTTTAGACTCTATTCAAGTTTGTGTATGGTTCATAAAATCCTAAACGATCTGGCTCCTTCTGTATTACGTGACTTTATTAATCTTCGCTGTGAAACCTCTGTGAGATCTACCAGACAATCACTTATGAGTAATTGTCTGGTTTCTTTTCGTCGTGCCGCATTTGGACTATCATCTTTTGCAGTGAAAGCCACTAATCAGTGGAATGCCCTACCAGAGGACATAAAAGAGTGTAAAGCTCATGGTCTTTTTAAATTGAAGTTAAACTCTTTTTTTAAATTGAACCGTAGTTAAATTGATTGACTGATTTATTTATTTATTTTTTTATGGCCTTGACAGTGTGTATGTATGTATTTATTGTATGTGAACATAGGTATTGTCTGTGTAATGTTTTTTAGCTTTGTCCTGTCTGGGGGACTACGGATGAAAAATAGCCTTTGGCTAAATCCGGTACAATACATGAATACATGAATTTTATGTTAAAAATTGTGCATGGTCCCTTCATAAAAAAAAAAAAGAAAAAAAAGAAGAATATCGACATGGCTGCAGGTTCCCATGTTTTGTCTGCTTGAACCAGTCTTGTAAGTTATCTGGTCATTGTACTAGTTGCGCAGCACTTAGCTTGGCGAGTTTGGTATTTCGTTCCCACTGCGTCTTAGCTATGCAGCTTTGAGTAAACCTATGAAAGAGAACGTCTCTGGTTACTGGTGTAACCCATGTTCTCTGAATAGGGAATGAGACGCTGCGTTCGCTGCCAAACTCCTCACGCTGCCGACAAGCTTCCTTTTTCGGCAGAGAAATCTGAGGAGCAGATGATGCGCGCGCTAGTATAATATGACGACGTAAGAGCGTCAAGGCAGCGCCCGCGCCATCATCCAATGAATTGGTGTGATTCTATATGGGCTTCAGAGTTCAGACAATCGACACACCTAGAGGGCGTTCTGAAGCGTAATTTTACACGTGAAATGCAGCCAAACCTTGGAGCGTTTTGTCTTCGTTATCTTCATTAATCCCCTCACTATCAGCAGACGTTCCGGGAGTCTTCCGCATATTGATAACGGCTCCCTGATGCCCGCAAATTAGTTAAAATCTCACGGAATCTAGAGCAAGCGAGCAAGAGCGCGCATGCGAGAAAGAACAGACTGTGCTCCAAACGTATAGTGCGCGCATGGCAGAGAGGGTGTGCGCCTCAGAGACTTGGGCACCGAAATCAGGCACCGAAATTTTCGTTGATTATTCTGTCTGCTTACTACCGTTTACGTCGGAACCGGTTCCCTATTGGCACCACGTTTCGGTACCCAACCCTATGGAGAATACACATGTGAACTGGGCGGATGACCGGGCAGTAAAACATATGGAATGTCACTGGGGTGGCTCCAGCCTATGACAGGGGGGAGTCTCAACTGGAAAGTGACGGCAGAGCAGGCTCTGCCAAGGGAAGACACGGGCTCACTGCAGGGAGCCGTACCGTGGAAGAATACACATATGGACCATATCACAGCATATGGACCCAGCCTAACACAGGTTCCACCAGAGCATACAAGTGATAGGCCTGGCTTCGGACGTTCCGCCACGTCCGTTGCCGAAGGGTATGAAGGAAATTGACAGGGTTCGGCTAAAAAAGGGGAACTCAACTGGAGCAAAAAAATTGGGCACATATCCAGTCCATTGGAGGGGAATGGGGCAGCAAGCCGACACAACGAACCGGGCTTACAGTGAAATTGGCTTCACGGGAAGCAGCTTTTCGACAGGTGTCACCCAGCCCCCGACTCTAGAATATCTGTCAGTGAACCACTCTGTGTCAACGCCTAGGCGGGAGCACACACTCATTTAAGAGGAGCTCACCACCTAAGTGGACATGTGCATCTCGGGATTTTCACCAAGATGAAGACAGCCACATTCCAGTGGGCCAACCTCGCTTGGAAACAGCCTTCCCTCTCTGCTGATTTCCTTAACAGATAAGAGCTGGTATGAGGTTCTAAGGCTTGCGTTCTGTGGACGTATAAACGCAATGAAGCGGACGGACAGAGAAAGCCAGGGCTGGGTCTGCCTCCTCCAGGGCAGCGCTTGCAGGTTCACCACCTGGTCCCAGTTTGAAGGGAGAGGTAGGAACCTTGGGCACATATCCAGACCGGGGTCTCAGCTCGTGAGAGTTAGCCGGCCCAAATTCCAGGCACAAGTCATTGACCGAAAGCAACCAAGTCCCTACCCTCTAGTAGGGACCATGCGTGCACGAGAACTGTTTAAAAACAGAATTTTTAACTCACTGACTGCAGTGGCTCAGGGGCGGTCTCTGCAGTGCAGTAGCACCAGAGATAGGCCCAAGAGGATAAAGAGGGGCGCAGGGATGACCCTTGCTCCCTCAGGAACCTGACGATCAGAAAGTGCTTCCCATGCTTCTGCATATGATGTTCGTCATCATATTGAGGGTGAAGGAACAGCCTACTCCAACCCAACTTGCAGGAAAGAGAGCACTGAAATGACCGAAACGCTCTCGGGATCTCCTCAGGGAGAGAAGACTCATTCAACGAATAAGTTCCACTTCTAACTTAGCGAAGCACAACTGCCTTATCTTAAGGGGGTGCTTGCAGAAGTGATGGTCACTACCACATATCCTTGTGGTAGCCAACTGAACCTACCCGTCCAGTTTTTTGAACGCGGGTGCAATTATGCCGCGTCCCTGAAATGTATTCAGGGGAAGTCAGGAAGGCTGTCGAGGGAACTAGGTCTGGTTGGGCCAATAAGGGGCAACTATCAAGACCTGTTCCACTCCTGACTTAGCAGAGTAGGTGCAAGCGACATCCAGGCATAAGACAGGAACACTGCTCAACACTACATGTGAAGATCACTGAGCTTCAGGAGCATCTCTGCTCAACACTTGAGTGTGATGAAAATCACTGAACTTGGGCAGCGCCAAGCGATAATAAATCACATAGCCGCTTCTAAGAAGGCTCACTGGGGGACGCATTTCTGCGGGGCCCCGGGGTCAGCTGAGAGCCAGTGTCTGTTCAAGGGATCTCCGCTCAGACAGAAAACACAACTGGCAGAGGGACGAGTCCGGAGAGGCAACAGATGTAACTGTGTGGCCCCGAAGTGGTCCCTGCCAGCTGGACCGCCAGGGGATGGAGTCTCTACTCTCCCTGGCCATAGCTGTCGTGAGGCTCATTGGCGGCGCGATTGAGCAGGCCGGAAGAAATTTATAGTGGAATGAAGTGACCTCAGAACCTTCTGACTCCAAGGAGGAGGTGACGGGCGAGTTGTGACATGCAAGGGAAGTTTCAGTTTGAGAGAGGAGTAAATCTCTCATGCGCTTTCACTGCCGACAAGAGCGCTCTAATGGGTGAGGATGCAGCATCCAATACATCCTCTGGCTCAGCGGACATTACTCTACTGGCACCATGCCAGGAAGAGCAGGAGATAGTGGTCAAGGGCGAGAAAGACGAGTCACCTGACCCCTCGCGACCTTCCCCGGGTATGACGAGCTGTTGGATTTAGATTTTATATACCGCACTGATCACCCCAGGCAGCCAGGGGGTCCTTGCCCGGCCCAGTTTGAGAGTCGCTCCCAGCACCAGTGAACATTAACATTTACATTAAGGCCTCTGCGCTTCAAGTAACAGGTTGAGGTTTATTCTGGAAAATAAGCCACTGCTCTACTGAGCTCCAGGCAAGATCACTATTTCAAGCGTATGGCCCTCAGAGAGGCCTCCTTAGTAAACCAGGTTGAGTGAAGTGATTATCTCTTGCTAAGAGAGTAAAGGGCACTATTCTGAAGTGTCCACTCCCCCGAGCTCCAGATAGATCATGACTTCAAGCGCTGTCCTCTGTGGGCCACCTTGATAATCACCCTGTACTCTGATTTAGAGATTCATTATGTTAAAGCCAACGCTCCATTGAGCTCCAGATATTTGCTGTCTTAAGTGTTGGCCTATTGTAGGGCCACCCTGGCTATCACCCTGTGGTGAGTGTGTGGACTTCCTCTCATTTAGAGAGTCAGTATGTTGAAGCCACCACTACACTTAGTTCAAGGTAGATGATGTTTTCAAGTGGAGGCCTGTGGTAAGGCCACCTTGATATTTCCCTGTGGTGAATGGAGCTGGCTTCCTCTTACTTAAGAGAGTCGTTATGCTGAAGCCACCTCTCCACTGAGCTCCAGGCGGTCAGTTCCCCTGTATTGAGTGAGTTGGCCTCCTCTCGCTTAGAGAGTCATTATGTTGAAGCCACCGCTCCACTGAGCTCCAGGAAGGTCATGAATGTGTGTGTGATCAGCCCTCAATTTTTTGGGCTGCCCCGATATCCGGCCTAGGCTTAGAACCTTAGGAATGCGTCTCTTACAGAGGCGTTTTTTGCTGTTGTATCTCCGCCTACTTGCCTGCAGTAGCTCAGAGTTGGTTACTCCTGAAGGAGAGCCTCTCCAGCCCAAGACTGGCAGCTAGTGATCCTGGTACGCCTCCTCGCCCAATGGGAGTCACCCAGACAGGGCCCGCCTTCTGCATTAGGCTAATAATGCCAGTTGCAGACCCTGTGGCCTCCTCTATCTGCCTAGGTTGAGCTGACTCCTCTTGATACAAGCCCTTGTGCATCCTTATGGACATTTTTGTCTTTTTCAGTTTTTTAACTTGAATAACTTTAACTTTGCATCTTTTTATAGCCAGTCCTTTTTTTTGTCTTTTTATGGCATCCAGTTCGCTGGAGAATTTAGATGTGTAGATTCAGCCATCGCGTCTGTTATAGAAGATGTAGACAGCACATTCATTTTAAAAGAGGAACAGAGAACCGCGATCAAGGCATTTGTCGATCCAATTGAGTGCAGAGGCATTTTCTTTCCTGGTTGCCTTTCTTTCCTATATATGCCTTATGCCATATATATGGACCCTTAATATAAAGTGTTACTTAGTGTTATTTTGTTATTTCATGTTCTCTTACGAGAGGTTCTCTCATATTGTGTAAGTTGATTACGCTATGGGTAAAGTCATCTTTTCTCGAGATTTGAAGCCAAAAATTATCCTTAATTTTGTATATATTGTCAACGCAGTGCGGCCAACACTCTCGCCGTGACAGTCACGGCGACCCAGAGAAAAATTTCCTACGCAACCAATGAGCCGGTAACAACACCCTCTTGCCTGCATACAACCGCCGTTATCACTCAAAATCTCAAAAAGGGTATAATCTTTGGCTGTCCGGCTCACGCCGCATGTGTTTTAAGTGTAGAAAATGTGCCCACAGTTCAGTGTTCACCCCTACACAAAAGCACTATAAACCCTGTGTCTCTCACAGAGCCCACTCTCATAAAGCTGGCAAATGCCGCTCGAGTGTTAGAGGTAGAACATGTGTCCACGACCCTGTGCCCACGCCTACTCACTGCTCGCTCTGCCGACCACATTACACATGTAAGTCCTGTGCCCGCTCTCGAGCGCTCACACTTAGGCCCTGTCCCAAATGGCACACTCCGGACTTGTGGACTTCCTCAGAGTCCACACTTCGGTGACGTCATGTAGTGCAGACCTATAGGGCCCTTAGCGAGTCCGCGAGGGCGCATTGAGAGGTATTTTTGGGACAGACTCGATCGTCACGCCGGAAACAGGAAGACGGTCTGATTGTTGTTATGGACAGGAGCTACAGGTTCGAGGAAATATGCTGCCTATTGTTGTTGTGTTTACATATGACTCAGTAAAGCCCTGACATTCTGTTCTATTTATTTAATGAATCATAATGCGATCGTATTATTCAGCTCGCTATTATTAGCCTATGTTTGAGACATCAACCACTGGTCGATGATCATAATGTTTGTATAAACTTGTCATAAAAACCGTAATGATAATTACAGTTAAATATTTTCTTCTCAGCCATGTTAACAATTGTCCGTGAGCGAAATCTCCTCCCATCCGTTGTCCGATTGGCCTTTCGCAAGGATTCCTGGGTAGTTAAAGTACGTGGAGCCTGCATCTATGCGGGCTTCGCGGAAGATCGCTTCAAGGGTACAAAGGGCGCGCTGCTGAGCACACTTCAGAGTGTTAAAATGCCAAATGGGACGGCCTACGGACTCGTAGACTCGGCGAGCACGCGCAATTTAAGTCCACGAGACCGAAAGTCCGCATGAAGTGCGCCATTTGGGACAGGGCCATACTGAAAAAACGAGTGTTAGATGTAGAACATGTGTCCACGACCCCTTGCCCACGTCTACTCACTGTTCGCTCTGCAGATCTCATTACACATGTAAGTCCCGTGCCCACTCTCGAGCGCTCACACTTACTGAAAAACGCTCTACCCCCGGCGATGCTTTTGCGCCCCGTGTCTCACACAAAATGTTCCCTGTTAAAAGCCACCGGGACATCGTGTATAAAATAGCCAGCCATGTAGGCAGCATCGCATCTCTGAAAAAATTTTAGAGGATGCTGGGCTGTATGGCATCAGCTGCAGCTGCGCATGCGCCCGCTGCAACGCTGGTTGAACGCTCGTGTGCCTCATCGAGCCTGGGCATCCGGCGGCATACGAATCAGAGTGTCTCAGAGCTGCGTTTTAGCGCTGAGACCCTGGTTAGCGGCCGACTGGTACCAGCAGGGAGTGACAGTGGGAGCTGTCTCACACCGAAAACTCATCTCGACAGACGCCCCAAACTTAGGTTGGGGCGCTCTTTTTGAGGGCAGACCGGTCTTCGGCCTGTGGTCGGACCGAGAGAAATGCCTCCATATAAACTGTTTGGAGATGATAGCGGTCGAGAACGCGCTGAAGCGCTTCCTCCCATACATACGGGGCCACCATGTTCTAGTCCGCTCAGACAACATGTCTGTGGTGTCCTACGTGAACCAAACCTGGTTCTCATAGCTGGTGAGGCTGTCGCACGTAGCCCCATGGCCGATCCCAGTGAGGAGAGATCTTCTTTCTCAAGCCGGTGGATCGATTTGACATCCCCACCCAGAGCGCTGGTCTCTGCATGCATGGATAATCAACGAATACCAGTTGCTCTGCCAGAAGGGGTCGTAAACACGATCACACAGTCTAGAGCCCCTACTACGAGGAGGCTCTATGCGTTTAAATGGTCAGTGTTCTCTGAGTGGTGCTCCAAGAAAAGCCTGGACCCACACACGTGTGGTGTCTCGTGGGTACTTTCCTTCCTCCAAGAGCTACTGGACAAGGGCAAGTCCCCTTCTACGCTCAAAGTGTACGTTGCGGCCATTGCGGCGTTCGCGGAGTCGACATGCTGGCCGCCTGTTCCCGTTCGTTATGCTATGACTTTACCTGTAGCGTAAGCAACTTTCGCAATACTCGTTCCCTCATCTAGAGAGAACTGAGGTTACGTTAGGTAACTGAGTAAGTTTTCTTTCACCTTCTACAGGAAGAACATGAACACACTCAGTGAGTTTTCTGCTTGTTTTCTTAGTGACTTACATTGTAGGAAGTCGTTCCTGGTCTTGGGAACAATGTTGGTGAAAGTGACTGTGGAAATCAACAGATGAAGAGTGTGATTATCATGTCAAGAGAAAATGATCCTTGCATCTGTTCCTAAGACATTTCTAATATGATCTTCTACAAGATATGAGATGATGTAGGATCATTTTTGAGAGCAGAATCTCCAGGACTTTACCTCTGTCAGAGATCTTCTTCTCTTTGCAGAAATCCTCCAGTTTGTCTCTCAGCTGACGGACAGATTCTCTCACGCCATCAAAAGAGGAGAAAGAACTGAAGGGATTGTCATTTACGTCTGTAGATTCAGAAGGAGCTGAGAGAGACTGGAAACTCTACAGAAAACAGAAATCAAAGCTCATCACCTCCACACCTCATCAATAACCTGCACTACTGCCAAATTTGTGCGGCTCTTGTTAATCTTTAGTAACTCTCCTCAATCAAGCCCTGCTCAAATTCATTGTATAATATTAGAGCTACAAATTCCAGTGTTTGCCATATACACTAAATGTGAACTTTCTAGGAAATCAATTAGATAAAGCATCTGAAAATAAAATAAATGTAACAGATCAAGCGCATCAGTGGTGTCACATTAATGGTTGTTTCTAGACACAGGTGAAATAGTTAACTCTGTAACTTAATGACACTGCATTTTAGCAGAAAATCACCATGTGCTAAGAACATTTAAGGACAAAACACATATTAGCATAAAAAAGATATCATTTTTAAATTTTATTAGAAAGACAGCTATCATGAAACCAAATGTTTAGTGTATATTATATATATTATATTATATTTTAGTGTATACATATATATAACAATTTGTCCAGAAACCATGAAAGTTGTGACATTGCGGGAAGAATGAAGCAAGAAGTGAATCCAATTGCAAGCACATTTATTACTAAAACAAACAAAAGACACTCAGACCAGGAACAAGGAAACAGCAACCATTACAACATTAGAACTCACAAGGACTGAACTGAAACACAGGGCTTAAATACAAGGACAAACAAGCTAAACGAGATAATAAGGGGGCGTGGCTAACGAGAAACACCTGGGAACAATAGACAAGATACATGGCAAACAGGGAATCACCTGACATACAAGAACAAGGAACAAGACACAAAACCCAAACCGTGACAAAAGTGATCCATTCCCAAATCTAAATGTCAGTAATATACCAACATCTATCTTATATGAAATATTTTAAACAATCATAACCTTATCTGCTAACACTTTACAATAATGTTCAGTTATACGTTTTTAGTTAATGACAAACTAATCATGACAATACATTCATATATTATTAATAAGTGGTAGGGTAACGATTTACAAATGTGATGTAAATTATCTTTAAAAATGAGTAAATCATGAAATAATCTCCTGACAGTAAGTCATTCATAAATGTTTATTCACTTGAATTCAAATAAATTATGCTTCTTAAAAATAGTGCTTCAGCAGACCGCATGTTTGTCTTACAACTTCATGATACACCAATATCTAGAAACTACGGTGACCGGGAGGGGACATGTTTGGTTCACTTAGTTTTGTCGTGGCCACGAGTTATTTACTTACTTTCGTGGGAAAGTCAAATTAACTTGTGGGAACGTGGTAATAAGTCGTGGCAACAAGATCATTTTGTTGAGGTAACGGCATCCTTATATATGGGTAGGGTTGGGTATCTTTTTTTTTTTATACCGGTGCCAAAACGATACTTTTAAAACGGTACCGGTGCCTGAACCGATACTTTAAAAAAAGAGAGAGCCTCAAAACATTGGTGAATGACATTAAAGGGCCCCTATTATGGATTTTTGAAAATGACCTTTTATGTAGTGTGTAACATAGCTCTAAGTGAATGAAAACATCCTGCAAAGTTTTAAATCTGAAAGTGCACTAGTCTTTTCAAACGAGTCATAAGCCGTTTCGTTGTGACGTCAAGACGTCAAGAAACATTAGCATATTGCCCGCCCACGTATCGCAAGCGCAGACACCAGGGGAAACTTCAACCTCAAACACTGCAGCTGATTCCTGCACTCAAAAAAAGAATTAATTGGATGAACATGATTTAATCTTGCCACCTATATTCCATCTAAACAAACCAAGTTAAGTCAACCAACCTTCATTTTATTTGAACACAAAATAGATGGGTTGCTTAAACATGATATTAACATTTCCATTAAACTCATTTGCATCTTTTTTTAGTTATATGTTCAGTCTTAGTTAAAGGCACAATATGTAGTTTTTTTTTTCACCACAAGAGGGCGCAGTTTCTAACAATAACAAAGGCGTAGGTTTATGATGCAGTGACGAGCTGAATGATGGGACTTACTGTCAAGCTGATGGATCTAATAATGTTTATGGATGAGTGCAAACTGGATTACTCACACAGGTCAGTTTATTAGACGAATTAAACTTGTGAGCTAACGCAGCGCTGCTTCACGTGGTCTAACGTTACACTGTCACACTAAACGGCATTTAAATGTGTGTTGAAAGTTATAATGTTATACTACGTGTTAGTTCGTTTGCTATGCGAAACTAGCAGTAACGTTAACCTGTTAAGCTTCACCAGAGCGCGGGCGCACTGAAGCGTTTTTTTTTTTTAAATAGTTCAAAGTTACTATCAGATTTAATGTTATTACCTTGACAAACTATACATCATTAAAAAGATATAAGACTCAAGTTTCAGTATTTGACCACTATTGTATTCTGATAAACTTATAGTGACAGTTATGTCTTAATTTGTGTCAGGAGTTATGTAATTAAAAAATGAGTCGTTACCTTTAATATGAATTATGAGCGTCAGCCGCTTCCATTCCGAAAAAAACTCCTGTGCGATCGTCATGACAGCGCTTGACAAAACAACGTCCCTCAGGGCTTTTAGCTCAAACATGTGCAGATTTGGAGAAATATTGATATATTCTCATAGGTTTACATCAGATATCTATAGACAGGAATAATATTTATTGAATTTATACCCAAATGCGTCGATGTAATCATGAGCGCTGGATACTTTGATGTACTGTGTTTTCAATCCATACTGGCCGCCTGAGAGTGCCGGCGCTCTATGCACAGTAATAGTCCATATATGGAACACACGAAGAAGTGGCATAATCATGTGACATTCCAGGAAGTCCCTGACACAAACAAAGCTTCCAGAGATCGCTGTAACATGCAGATAAAGATGTTTTGAAGACAATAAACATGATTGCAATTATATTCGATTTACCTGTGTTCTTCGAGCCATGTCAGGTATTTTCATAATAATAGATTATATTTATAATGTAATGCTAATCGATATAGAGTTTATCATTGCAGAATACTATAAATTAATATATTTTCTGTCTCATTTTTTCATCTGAAGCCAAATCAGATCACAGAAGGTTATTTAAAACACTCGACTTGCGTTATAAAGTAAGTTTGGAGCACAAACATGGTTTTAATCACATAAATTGTCGTGTATTGATGGTGTGCTAAGCTAACATGCTAGCTAACTCTGTGCACCTGCCAGCACATTAGCTGTTATTTTTATGAATTTTTCTAAATAGGAATGCTTACTGAAATTTTTCGTTTTTCAAAAAGGGCATTTGATACAGTTTCAAATGTGAAGTGAGAACTTTGATAAAAGAAAAAGGGATTGAAACAGTGTGAATAGCCAGTCGTTAGTGATTATAATGCAGACAAAAGAAAAGCATATTTAGACCCATAACCAGGCTGGAGAGGTGTGAATGTGTGCAGGGGAGACTGACACTGAATGGGGCTCGTTTGCACCACAAAACAATAGAGAAAATAGTCTAAATAGATGCTAGAAGATGACAATAAACACCAGTTTGCATTTTAGAGTCTATTCAAAATAAATTCATATGACATGATCTTGAAAAACATTTAACTAAATGCAAAGTTTTAAACTTATCATCTTCAAATTTTAAATATAACATGGTCAGACATGTGGCTTTAGCTGCAGTGCATTTCTAGATTGATACAATGCCAACTTCAATTTTATTTTCATGAAGATGTTTCATAAAAATACATTTCTAATAACTTTACAAAACTTTGAAGACATTTTTCATAATTTTTTTTTCAGTATCACTAATTAATTCCACATTTACAATAAACTGCCAGGTGTCAGCTTTCAAATGAGATCTTGTGCTTTTAGTACAAAGGGTTCATGAACTGTATCTGTTTCAGTTTGGGTATGCCATTTCTGGGGATTTTTCAAAAGTGGGGTTGAAGCTTAACAGGTTAAGCTAGATCAACATTAGAATAACATACTGACCATATTCTAACATTTCCTTATGTTGAGCTAACGTTATATGATATTGATTTGTTTTATGTACATTTGCTCACCTGTCTAATAAAGTTAGATAGCTATCAAAATAAAGTGTTAACAAAAAGCTTATATGTTCTGGAAGTTTTGAACTGTTCTTTGCACTAGTGGAGCTTGGCAGCTAAATATATCTCCCAGAAGAAAGAGCTCAGAACATGTTCCAGAGCTGAAATGCATTCATAAGTGTCGTCTATTTTAAAGCAAGATGCTCAGACGAGAATCTACCTTAAGATTATATAACACAACACATCAGTCAACAGCTCATTCTACTCCCATGAAATGTTTCTCTGTGAGTCTCTTGCTCAAGTTCACTATGATCCTGTTCTTCTAGATCTCTGTTACCTGAAGGAAATGGATGTGATCCTGTGTGTGTGAAAGCTGCTCCAGCTCAGCGTCTCTCCTCCTCAGATCATTGATCTCCTGCTCCAGTTGCTCCAGTCGTCCTTCAGCTCGACTCACTTCAGTCTTTTCCTGATCTCTGATCCGCTGTGTCGCCTCAGAACAGCTTCTCTCAATGGAGCGGATAATCTCAGTGAAGATCCTCTCACTGTCCTCCACTGCTGTCTGTGCAGAGCGCTGTTAGGACACACATCACAATCACACAGTGAGCTTCAGTGAGTCCTGACTGAGACGTCTCAAACTTCTCTTTTCCAGACTCACCTTATGAGACGCCACAGCCTCTCTCAGCCGCTGAAGATCTTTCTCTCTCTGCTGGATCCTCTGCTGGAACAACCTCTGCGTCTCCTTCAGCTGCTTCTGCACCACAAATCAATAACAGAGATGTCAGTTTATAATGCTGTCACATATCTGTCAGGGTTCTGCCACTTTGGTCTAGTTTATTCTTGGTTTTGTGCCATAGCCCTGACACACCTGTATTGTCTTGTCTTTGTGTGAGTGTAGGTTCTCTTGCCTGTGTGCCTTGTTTCATGTTCGAAGCGTGGTGTTCAGATTCCAGCACTCATGTCTAGTTTGGTTTCGGTTCTGTGCCGGGATTCGGACATTCATCCTCCGTGTGTTTGTATTCTGTTGTAAGTACACAGGATGAGCATTCGCTCGTTGTCGTGCACTCTGTCTTGTCGTGTAAGCATGCGGTTACGAGTTTGCTTTGGCCGTACGCTCTTCTGTCCGCCTGAAATGGTCCCCTTGTCCTGCCCTGACAGATCCTATTTTTCTAGCCAAGTCGTACCTTTTCCAGCTGCTGGTCTGAAAAGTGTTTTTGCCTGTTGCTGCATTTAAAGGAGCACTTCACCCATTTCAACATTAATCTTTATTGAAAGTGGGTCATATATGTAGTCGAATTGTAAAAGAATTTTTTAATTTGGTGTCCTCTTGACTGAGAAAAGACAGAAAATAACTTTAGGGCGCATTTGTATGTAAGACAACAACTCCCACAATGCACCACATTGCACAGCTCTCCAAGCCACTCCCACTAATCCAGAACAGCGCAAACATCAGAGAAATCACTCTTTCGTCTACAAGGCTAACGTTAGCTGCCACCAGAGTTAGAAATTCATTTCACACAAAATTTCTAGTTAGTTGGCTGTGGCGAGCAGGACGAGGGCGAGGGACGTGAGAGGACGGCGCGAGGCCGGTGGCGGGAGTGATAATGAACGACACCTGTGAGACGCACCGGTCTCTCTCGCATCTCTCACGGAGGAGCGGACGCATAAAACGAGGAGCGACGACAGGGCAGATCGAGAGAGGAACAGGCCTGATTTTATGTTGTGTTTTGTTTCTGTTGTGTGTGGCTGCTGGCTTATACTTTTATTTTGTATTTGTTTATTTTACTATTAAATTGTTTAAATGTTCGCCGGTTCCCGCCTCCTTCTTCCCACAACAACGAACCCCGTTACATTGGCAAACTCAGTAGTGAATTACTCCTCGCTTCTATATCTTTCTATATGGTGAATTATTGCATGATACCTGGATGTTCAGTCAGAACATATGCAGTGCGACACTAGGATGGTTCACATCACAACACAAACGTCCGTGTGGTCGTCTGATTCAGAGATTTCGTCCAGGAGAAATTGCCATTGTTGAAATTCTCTGCAGCAGACGGACTCTATCTGTGTGTCCGTAGCGTACAGCGAGAGCACAGCCACCAGCGGTCCGCCCAGCTCGAGCCAGTCCGGGGCTCCTCGTCCACGACAGGCAGCCGCCTCCTGTTCCTCCATCAGCCTCAGCTGCTCTTCACTATATTGCGGCTCGCAAAGATAGCCACGAACATCGGATTCGAGCAGCAGAATTTCAAAATCCTCTTCTTCCATATCATGTTTAGTTTCTTCCGTCATTGTCGTCATTTCCTATCTAACAAGATGGCTGATATTGCTTTCAGTATCTGCAAGTGAAGTCCCACCCACTGATCTGTAATAGGTCTGTAGCGTGAGTGGGTTCTACACCCTGGATAAATGATGAGCTTGTGTTTGTAGTCTCAACCCTTTTACAAAGAAATGGGTCTTCCTGCTTTTTATGACGCAAAATGACGATTTTTATGTCATAAAAAGCAGGAAGTGGAACACTTAAATCCTTATTTCTCTCATCTCAGGGGAAAATAAGGGAATAAACCATGACCATTCAAAAATATGACTGGGTTTCTAAAGATACAAAGCTTAATGCAAATGGGTGAAGTGTTCCTTTAACTTGTGTTATTCTTGACAGATATATTTTGTCAAACAATCTGTGAATATATTCTATTATTTTATGTTGCTTCATCAAAGCCTGTTTTACAAAAGTTTGTGTTGATAATTATGTTTACGGTTCATTTTCACCATATTTTAGTTCTGTGTGGAGCACTAATACGCTCAGCAGTGAAAGTCCACTTGCAGCTTCTGTTCACTTCTGCTGAAGTCTGCAGTGTGAATGATGTTTCCTGATCATATGGGTGCCAATATAAATAGTGTCAACATTGTTTCATCAGTGTCTAGATTAAAGTTCATACCTGTTTCTCTGTCCTCTGCGCTGCAGCTGATACAGTGTCGTGGTTTTTATGTTCATCCATCGTACACAGCAGACATATAAACTTCTGATCAGTGCGGCAGAAAACCTCGAGGAGTTTATCATGTGTTTGGCAGATCATCTCCTGCAGTCGTCCAGTGGCATCAGTCAGATTGTGTCTCTTTCTTTTAACGAAACTCTCATGTTGTTCAAGGTGACTCTGACAGTAAGACTCCAGACACCCCAGACAGGACTTGACGGCTTTGCGTTTTCTTCCAGTACAGACGTCACACTGCACATCTCCAGCTCCAGCGTAACAGTCAGCAGGAGGTTTAGTCTTCTTCAGTTTCTCCACCACTTCAGCCAGAATGGTGTTTTTAGCTAAAGCAGGTCTTGGACTGAAGGTCTGTCTGCACTGAGGGCAGCTGTAGACTCTCTTCTCATCCTCCTGATCCCAGCAGCCTGTAATACAGATCTTACAGTAACTGTGTCCACAGGGAATGGTCACTGGATCCTTCAGGAGATCCAGACACACTGAACACTGGAACTCATTCTGAGAAATTCTGGCTTCTGCCATTTTACTGCTTGAATACAGAGACACAAACACACAACAGCTCAACTGCACTTCAGTTTCAGTTTCTCTGAACTGAAGAGTTTCCTGTTTCCTGGTTCTGTGTTTGAGTGATGTGTGAAAAACATGTGTCTGTAAATCTGTAAAGCAGGTTCCTCACTCCAAGTGTAGTTTCTGTCTGCGTTGTGTTTTCTTCTTAATAAAAGAGATCCCACACGATGATGCAGTTGTGATGTGATTTACTCTCAGCTTCTCTCAGTTTCTGTATAAAATATAACAGACCCCATCAGACACTTCTAACAAGGAGAATCTCTGGTCCGTGCCTCTCATCGCCATGACACCCCGCGAAAGAGAGAGGGCGCCCGGAAATTACATCAGCTTTACACTCGCGCTTACACAACGTAACTTACATAATGGTGCTTCCCTAACATTTTATACAGATTATAAAAAGGGTAAAACAAAGACAATTACACGGAAATTCATATATATGTTAATGTAGTTTATTTAATTCTTGTACTTTCAAAACACTTTTTGATTCTTGATTTCTGTGAATTTACTGCAGAGCTTTTGTGGTGGAGCAGGACCTGCAAGGCAGGGTAACGGCAGGATTTATAAAAAAAAAAGGGAAAACCTAAAACAAAAATATAAAGTAAGATAATTTTGATAAAATCAAATTACATTGTGATATTACAATTATTGCTTTTGTATTATGCTTGTGTATTTGTGCTTTTTGCAGGATCTGAAATGTCCGCAGACGGGGGTGAGCACTGAGGATGGAGAGCCCACAGCAGCGTCCTGGAAGTGGTATTCCGCCATGGATGAGGCAATTGGGAGCAAACCCTCCCTCACTCCTCCTGCCCTCGTTGCCTCATGTGGGCCGGATGTTGCTGTGGCCTCTTCATCCTCAGTGAGGCCAGAGCCAGCGAGAGCCCGGAAAAGGCCTTCCGATATAGAGGACCTGATCCGGGAGATGGAGGAGAGAGAAGAGGAGAGAGAGCGGAAAGCAGCTGAGAGGGAGGAGAGACTGTGGAGAGAAATGGAGGAGAAGGAGGACAGAAGAGAACGAGAGAGACAAGCGAGGGAGGAGAGGCAAGCAAGAGAAGCAAGGGAAAGTGAAGAGCGATGGCGCCGGGAGGCAAGTGAAAAAGAGGAAAAGAGAGAGCGGGAGACAAAAGAAAGAGACGAGAGATTTCTTTCAGTTCTTGAGATTCTTGCCAAAAAATAAATTAAAGTAAAAAGTGTTTTCTGATCATTTACACATCTGGTTTTATGTAAAGAGCAAACATTTTAAAACACATTTAAATTGAATATACATACATACATTCATATATATATATATATATATATATATATATATATATATATATATATATATATATATATATACACACACACACATCTAAATTGATATATATATATATATAAATATAAATCAATTTAGATGTGTGTGTGTGTATATATATGTATATACACACACACGCAGACTGCTGTGCAAAAATAGTAGGCCACCAACAACTTTGTTGTTTTAACTATGCTTTAATGACCATCCATATTTTTCTATCATTATTAAGATAAAAACAGAAAATAAAGGAGATATGAACTTAAAATAAAAACAAATATGTACAAAATGGCTTCTTTAGGCAAACATCAGTGAGAATAAAGTGTCAGTAAGAATAAAAATGATACCATTACTACAACAACATCAAATGGTGGCCTAAGACTTTTGCACAATACTTTGTTTATAAAACAAACCATTTCTAGGCATCAACCATACATTATAACAACAATAAAACAATCATTTTATTGTAGTGTATTATGTGACTTATAAATACAAACAGAGCTCATGCAGGGATATTCAAGGCAGGTCATGGAGGGTTCAGTTCCAACACACCTGTCTGTAATTTTCTAGTAGTCAGTTATTAATTGGTTTAAATAGATTCAGGTGTGTATAATTAGGGTAGGAAAAACTCTGCAGGACAATGGCCCTCCATGACCTAAGTTGGACTCTTCACACAAATTACCTAAACCCAGTGAAATAGTGACTGAAGGGTTAGTGCACCCAAAGACATAAATATAATCAGTATTTACTTTCATGTTGTTTTATTCCTCTGTGTGTGTTATTTTTCTCTCTCCTCTGAACAGAAAAGGTGATTTTGGTCAAGTTTGGTCTGATGGTTTAATACAATATCAGTCAATGGAATTTCAGAAGCTTGAAAAGCAATAAATAATGCCAGGAAGCTTCTGAAAGTTGGGCTCCATTGATCGATATTGTATGAACCGAAACCTGCAGATTTTTTTTTTTATTTACAAAAATCACATTTTGTGGTTAAAAAAAAAAATAGTAATTGAGGGATCTGATAACATGAAAGCAAGTAAAATTGTAAATAATGTAAAGAATATAAAGAAAGTACATAATGGCTAAATTCATATGTTTTAGGTGAATAAACCCTTCAACACACCAGGAAGAAATGGTAGTAAATATATATATATATGCATTTTTTTTATAGTAGTACCTAAAAGAAATAAGCTAAGAAATTAGCAACTTTGAACGTTTATGCCTGAGACAATTCATAAAACATTTTAAATTTGGTAGATGTTTTTTATCCAAGTGACTCTGTGCATTTATTACAGGGACAATGACCCTAGATCAACCTGGAGTAAAGAGCCTTGCTCAAGGACACACTCGTGGCGTCAGCTGTGGAGATCGACCAGGAATCTTCTGCTTACCAGTTCAGTGGTTTAGCCCATTACACAACAAAAGTAATAAAGCTATAAAAACAAAATGCATGTAATTGTAAACCTATAAAATGATAATTTGGAAAGAAAAGGAATGCTGACAACATGAATTGTAAAACATTGTAATCTTTTTTTAATGTTTTAAAGGTAATCATGCTCATGGAGAGCGGGCACAGGGATGTTTGGAGCAGACACCGCAGCAGCCAGATTGTCCCGCACATGTTCTCCCACTCTTGCTGCAAGGTGTTGGGGATCAGGGGGGCCGTCATCATGGTCTTCCTCATCCTCTGGCTCAATGATGTCCCCATTGGCTAGAGCGAGATTGTGAAGCACAGCGCAGCACGCAACAACCTCAGGCACGAAGGCAGGGTTCACCTCCAAGGCCTTGAAGAAGATGCAGCGCCAGCGTGTCTTCAGCATCCCAAACGCTCTCTCCACGATGTTGCGGGCACGGGAGTGCTTGCTGTTGAAACGAGCCTGCACAGGGTTCTGTACAGGCTCTCTGTAAGGAGTGATGAGGCAGATGGGTGCACTCAGGCAAGGATAGCCTCCATCCCCGAGGATGCACTTGCCTGCAGGTGGGTAAAGGTTGCCAGCATACACAGGGCTGTTCCTCAGCACCCTGGCATCGTGCACAGACCCAGGATATCCCACAAAGACATCAAGGAATTTCCCCCGGTGATCAGAGATGGCCTGGAGTGAAACAGCTTCCTGTTGAAGTAACAGTGGGAGTTATTTGCTGGAGGTTTGATGCGGATATGACAGCCGTCTATTGCACCAACTACTCTGCTGAAAGCTGGTGACCCAGACAGCTGTGCAAATCCTGCTCCCACTGCCTCCAGGTCATCTCCGATCGGAAAGCAGATCACCCTCCTCAAAATTCCCATGATGGCCTTGCTTACTCTGTGCACAATGTCATGCACAGAGGACTTGGGGATATCAAAGGTCCGTGACACCACCCTGTAGGATGCTGCATGGGCCAGCCAGTAGAGGAACACAAGCACCTCGATGTCCCTTTCCCATCCATGGTCTGATCCCAGTCTGACTGCAGCAATCAGGGACCTGATGGACGGCAGAGACAGGCGAAGGTGGGCACGGTGGTCGGCTGCTTCATCAAAATAAAGCCGCAGAATGGGAACAGCTCTGTTGAGATGGCAGTAGGATGTGGGGTTCACCGCCTGTAAATACATGATAGTTTGTTAAAACGAGAAATTTGAATAAATCTTTGTTTCATGTGTTGTTGACTTACATTTGTTTATTGTCATGGTTAGTTTTAGTTTTATCCATTTGTTTACTCGTTGTTCATGTTTCCTATTGTAGTCAATTAAATATAATTCTTTCATTAATTAATACATTCATTTCTTGACTGAAATGGATGTATTCACATTCATTGGCTGCATTTGTCCACTTTTCATTCATAGTATGTTATGACAATAACAGTAAATAAAGCATGTTTTACTACAACAAATCATTCTCAGTAGGAAAATATGTCATATAATTGAGTATTGGTCAGCATTTATCATTATAAGTGTTGGGGTGAGCTAGCATGGCAAGTCATTCTGGGTTAATGTTATTTTTTACGAATTCGTACTTACATATTTAGAGTATGCAATCAATAGTCTTCTCCTAAGGCGAGATCTTCGAGCAGCTGCCCGACGTCTCCTTTGTACAGACATTGGAAACATTTTTCTGGTGTTGAAGAAAACCGTAATGGGTATGGTTGTCGAGGTACTGATGAATCAGGTGTTGGTACACCTGTCGCTCATAATTTTTAAGCTATTGCGCTTGTGATAACGTCGTAGATCACATGATAACGTCAACATGGCAGATGTCCGGTTCGCATTCATACTCAACGAGATCTGGCTATAAAGTACCTACTCTTTTAGCGCTCGTTAAGTAAGTACTTATTGAAATTAAGTACCTACTCATTGAGTATGCGGTTTCGGACGCAGCCATAAGCTCCCACTACCCAAACTGACTGACTGACTTCTTCTTCTTTCAGTTTAATGGCGGATCGCAAACCAGCATTTATAGGTGCATACCGCCACCTACTGTACAGGAGTGTGTAATATCAGGTAGGGGTGGGAATCTCTAGGCACCCCACGATTCGATTCGATTACGATTCAGAGGGCTGCGATTCGATGCTAAATCGATTATCTGAATCTTTTTGTGTGACTATAAATACTTTGCTTTAAAAGTAAGTAATGACCCATAAAGAATTAACGTACAATAGATTTTATTAACATTGCAAAGAACCAACAGGAAAATAAATGTGTGCCTGAACTAGCAGCATACTTGTAGTAAATTAATAGTATAACAACGACCGGTACAGCCGAGTGTTTTTCCTCCTCTGGGTGGAAACGCGTCATATGGCTTCTCATATTTGTATTGTTTCCGAAATATTTTAGTTTTATTCTACAAAGCTTACAACTAGTGTGACTCTTGACTGTCCAGCTCCTTTCCCCCTTCAACTTCAGAAGCCAAAATATTTCCACACGTCAGCTTTTAACGAGTGTGTTTGGATCTCGCGCGCCATAGCGTCTCTGTTATGTGCACGCCACAGACGGTCCGGGCGGGCACTGCACTTCCGCGCTTCAGAGTTCCGTCTTTTGCGTTCCGTCAATATTAAGTTATTATAAATATATATCTTAAAAAAAAATTTTTTTTTTTGAAAATCGATTTTTGACATTTGTGAATCGATTCAGAATCGTCCACGTCCGCATCGCGATGCATCTAAGAATCGATTTTTTCCCCCACCCCTAATATCAGGTATGTGTCCATACTCTACCCTGTTTAGTCCATATTCCTCAGCTACTGTAGAAATATTACAACCAAATACTTTACATTTTCTTTGTGTATACTCCCAGCAATCACTTAACACCTTTACAGCGGGTTGTTCCTCTCCAGATCCTTTTAGCTTTACCCAATATGCTAATGATAACTTTGAACGTCTTAAATAAAGAGGTAACTCGTCAGCTTCTACCAGCAGCGCATTAGTAGATGTTGTTTTAACTGCACCAATACTGATTCTTAAGGCTCTAAACTGAATTTTATCAAGTTTTTCCAAAATGCTTTTAGCTGCTGCTCCATATACCATACACCCATAATCTATACACGACCGTATTAATGCCCTATAAATATCCATAAGTGATAGTTTATCTGCTCCCCATTCATATCCAGTAATTGATCTCATTAGATGTATTACCTTTTTACATTTAGTTTCAATCTGATTAATATGATTCCTCCATATACATTTCTCATCAAACCATAGCCCTAAGTATTTGAACTTTGTTACCCTTTCCATTCTTTGACCATATAATTTCAGTTGTACTGAAATCCTTTTTCTAGTCCTTTTCTTTCTAGTAAAAAGCATGAAGCATGACTTTTCAATTGACATTTTAAATCCCCATTCATACGACCATCTTTCAATATTCAATATAGGATTCTGTATACTATTTGTCACATGTTTAATATTTCCCCCCCTTTTCCATATAGCCCCATCATCTGCATATAGTGACGATCCAATGTCTTTACCAACGTTCATAAAAATATAACTTATCATAATATTAAACAGAATCGGGCTAATAGCACTGTCTTGAGGGATACCATTTATAATATTAAAAAATTTCAGACATAACATCTCCAACTTTAACACGAAATGTCCGATTAGTTAGAAAATCTAAAACCCAGTTGTAAAGTCTTCCACCAATCCCCATTCTCTGCATTTTAATCATTAAACCTTCTCTCCACATAGAATCATACGCTTTCTCTATATCCAAAAATACTATATTCATAACCTCTTTCACACCAATTGCTTTTTCTGCTTCATTGCTAACTTTCACTAATGCATCTATCGTAGATCTTCCTTTACGAAATCCACTTTGACATGGGCTTAACAGTTCTCTTTGCTCTAAATAATATACCAGTCTACAAACAATTATCTTTTCTATCCATTTACATAAATGAGACGTTAGTGCAATTGGTCTGTAGTTTCCTGCATTCACTAGGTCTTTACCAGGTTTACCAAAAGGTAATACCAGAGCACTTTTCCAGCTAACAGGTATTACACCTTCTCTCCATATCTTATTAAACAGGTGTAATATGATTTCCAATGCTTCATCAGGTAGCTGTCTAAACATTACATAACATAATTGATCTTGCCCTGGGGACGTGTAACCACTTCCCTCTAAAGCCAGTTTCATCTCATGCAGAGTAAATTCCATATCAAGAGCCAAACCATCACAATCCTTATTCTTTGTCACATCAGAATTATCTCTTACAATTTCTTTTTTTCTTTGTTTGTGCATTTCATCCAAATGACTTCCACTATGCACACTTGCAAACTTCTTGCCTAGTAAATCAGCTTTCTCCTTATTTGTAATTGCCATATATTCTCCATCTCTCAATGCTGGGATATTAACCAACTTCTTTTTCCCACTCATTTTTTTAATCATTGACCAAATATCACCCAATTGTACTTCACTGCCAATGGAGGAGCAAAACTGTCTCCAAGCACTCTTTTTGGATGACTTAATTACTTTCCTTGCCCTTGCTTTTTTCCTTTGATATTCAATCAGGTTATCTTGACTCAAATGATTTCTTAAAATTCTGAACGCATGATTTATTTCTTTAATAGCATTTTTACATTCATTGTTCCACCACGGAACCATATGCTCTCCACACAGAGCATAATATTGGAAAGTGATCACTACCTATATTAGTATAATTCTTAACATTCCATTCACAAATATTACTAATATTTCCAGAGACTAACGTGAGATCTAAACATGAAACTGTATTTCTTATAACATTCACCCTAGTTCCACTTCCATTATGAAGACACACCAGTGATTTCTCCTCTATTAGTTCTTCCAACTATTTCTCCATTAATATCAGTATGATCACTTCCCCATAGTGTATTGTGTGCATTAAAATCACCACACCAAATTTCTCTTGGTAACATTTTCTAAAATCATATGAAAATTGTGCATTGACAGCTTTTTACAAGGATTGTAATAGTTGACTATTTTGATGTCTCCTCTGGGACTACAAATTTCTATTATTATGCATTCAAATTCATTTGGAACATTTATTTGTCTATATGCTATAGTATCCTTAATAAATGTTACACATCCTCCACCTTGTTTATCAATTCGATCACATTTAATAGAATTATATCCTGGAATAACAAATTCCAGATGTGTTCTTAGCCATGTTTCTTGTAAACACATAACATCAGGCAAAACTTCCAACTCATCTACAGCCTTCTTAAATTCTTGCCCATTCGCTATTAGACTTCTGGCATTCCATTGGAGTATAAGGAAAACCATGATCAAACTACTAATCCCCTTGAGATACTCCATCATTGGAAGGATTCAACATCTCATGTATCAGTTCAGCTGTAACTTCTTTAATCCCCAGAATTTCTAAAGCTGCTTCTACAATGGTCTTGATTCTATCACTTTTTTTCTTTTGCTGTTTCGCCACATTCACAACCTTACATGTGAAAGTGATAAAATTGATTTTATTGTATCCTCATCAATCTTCTGTATATATGGATTAGTTTCTTATTGACTCTGGTTTATTTCAATAGGCAAGGTCTCTATTTGCTGCTTCTTCACAATCTGTCTCTCATTGTTTACTTTATGTGCTGAACGGGATTCATTTATCACATTCTCCTTCACTTTTTTAAGTGCATCAGCATAGGATACCTGATTTGTTATTTTATATTTCTGCACCTCTCTAGCTTGTTTTTGCACTGGACATCCTCCAAAAGCAGCACTGTGTTCCCCTCCACAGTTACAACATCTAATTTTTCCATCTTGACCACATTTTCCATAATCATGTTCTCCTCCACATCTTGCTTTCCTTTACATTGTCCTGCCGTGTGTCCCATTCTTTGACACTTAAAGCAGCGCAAAGGAGCAGGAATACATTCTCTGACATCATAACTCATATATCCCATTCTTACTCTTTTGGGTAACTCACGCTCAATCTCAAGGATTACAGATAAGCTATCCGTTCTCACACCATTTCTTTGAATTTGTATTCTTGTGGCTTTAACAACTTTTCCTCCTTTGATTTCTTGTATTATCTCATCCATTTTCATTGTCAAAGGAATGTCATAAATAACACATGAGTTTTGCTGCATTTCCTGGGATATGAGCACTAATCCTTTCTCCATTCAAAGTTTTTGCTTTAAGCAATTTATCTCTTTGTAATTGGTCTTTGGCAAAAATCAAAAGCCTCTTATTACTCAAGTATTTAGCAAACTTGATCTTACCCATTACTTTTTCAATTGCTTTTGTAAGTTTAAGAGGATGGAAATGACCTCCTTCATTTTTAACTGTTATCATCACTTTCCAATCAGTTTGTTCATCTTCCTTCTTCTCACTAGCCTTTGCTTTTTTAACCATATCACCCACCTCCAATCTGCAGACTGAGCTTCCTAAGCTATCATTCCTACCTTTCCTCTTTCTAGTTACATCCTTCCATTCCATATTATCACTATCTCCGTCCGTTGTATCACCCATGATAGTTACATTCACGGTACAGTTGTTGCTACTCCGCCAAATTACTCAAAAACAATGAGAATCTTCAAGCCTTGTTGTTCGTATGTATCAGTCCAGCAGCCACCCACTCCACTTTTCCAAGCTCGACTGACTTCTTCATGTTAGCTTTCCCCTTATATGCCAAACAGGTGAGCCTATATAGCGCCCTCTAATGGCTTGTAGTGTTTTTACACCATTCCATTCTTTCATTACAAAAATAACTGTTACAGATTTTTAATTCTGTTACAGTATTCATAATGTCAAAATAAAACCGACGTGATGTTACTTGAAAGCATTATAGCCTACTAATCCTGCCAAACTTCCATGGTTACAGAACTTACAGTTAGTAGTGTTACTACAGTAAATCCATGGTGAATGTTGCTGATCTGTAAACTGGATAGTTCATTCATGGCACAATGTTTCTCATGGTTTCCACGTCAGCGCTGTTTGATCGGTTAATAACAGAGAAATGTGAATGCTTCTCACTAGATCTCGCAGCGATGTTATTACTTCAGTGGCGAATTCAAATGCTTTCTTTACTGGATTTGGCTGTGTAGTAACAGTGCTGCTTGATCGGCTCGCGCTGCATTGGTCCAAACTGATAAACGGTCCGTCAACCACACAATAACGAGTAGCTCAGTTTCGTTCCGCTTGCATTACGTTTGCCATTTGATGTTGGGCAATGTTGTGGTCACGCCAGCGTGCTTACCACGCGCAACGCGCCTACATTTGAAATAACTAAATTTTGGTCGGCAGGAAAAATTGTCCAACGAACCGTTCGGTTTAAAAATGCGTACCGAAAACTGAACCGAAAGCCTCGTAACGAATGGTTCAATACGAATACGTGTATCGTTACACTCCTAATATATATATATATATATATATATATATATATATATATATATATATATATATATATATATATATATATATATTTATTTATTTATTTATTTATTTATATAGAGAGAGAAATGGAAAAACAACATATTTTCCTTATGGTCACATGACCATAGATTATTTGATTGTAATTTCTTCCAAAAAATATTATTTCAAAATAAAATGCCCTTAAATTAATACCATTAGTTAACAATTCTTTCAATAATCTAGTGTAACAACATATGATGTTTTAATAACAAGGTTCGGGAGGAGCAGGTGCAGATAATTAACCCAATCCACACAAGTGGAGATCAATCAGTAATCAACTCAGGACAAGATAAATAACAGCAGAACCCTCCTTTGTTCCTTGACAGTTTATCAGCATTTGGGCCTGCAGTACCTTCCTAACATGTCCGAATCGAGCGCTTCCCGTTCAATGAAGAATCTTTCGTCTGTCAGAATCATGAATCTTTGCCGCAATCCTCTGGTGTCATCTCGCGGGCGTCAGGCCAAACAAACGGGTCCTCGCCACCACGAGCGAAACATCCGCAATTTACTTCCGCATTATTTTTTTTACATTTTTTTTTTTAAACTGGACCATTGAATAATTCCTGCCATAGAGAAATGGACAATAAGGTAATGCCACCCTTTTCACGCGAAGGAACGGGCCTTCCTCCAGCGTCAGGCCGCCGCAACAGGCCCTAAGTAAGCCGCGCTGCAGATTCAGTCCCGGTCAGTCCACACTCTCAACGTCTGCCGGGTCAACTCCGTGAGTGCTCAGCTCAAAACCTTTTCATTTTCCGTCCCAGGGTGAACTTCGTACACTTCAGTTGTTGAATCACGAGCCAGTTATGCTATCTGGATCCTCATGTTTTGATCGGGGGAACACTCGTTTGAAATTATTTCTGTACAAATATTTTGCCGTCATTAACGCGATGCTTCCTTGTGGCGTAAACTCACACGTAAACAGAATGTCGCACATTACGTGCAGATTGCACACAGAATCATTAAGATCTGTTTCGTTTTGATTCATGAACACTTGACATCTTAAGTGTCAATAATTCAGTTTTTTTTTATGATTGAACGATATACATTTTATTTATATGACAGTAAAATACCACACTGAGATTGAAATAATGCCTTACTAAACGTACTGCAATTAAAAGGAAAATAAAATGACGCCGTCATGATATTCTCACTATTTTCCTACCATGATGCAACTGGTCAAATTAGGGCAAAGTTGGGTATGGGAGCAACTTAATACTTTAATAGAATGAGGGAGAGGGAAGAGACTGCCACTGATGGGCAGCCGCGGGAAGAACTTTAATCGTCGTCATTACCCGTAACCAGGAGAGATGGCACACACACAAGTGTCACAATGACTGCTCCGAAAACTTGTAAACCAACTAAAACTCATGTTAACTGCATTAAAAACAAGAATACTTTTTTGGCTCAACATTAGCGAGGCGGGCTGTCCCATTGTAACATCATCGACCCTTCTGATAGAGTTGTATGTAAGCCATTTTTTTAAATATGATGTCAGTGTTTCCCCTAGAAATTTTTCGGGGACATGTACCTTCGGAAGAACTTTTTTTTTAAATAAACTAGGGCTGCACGATTTGGGGAAAATGTCATATTGCGATTATTGAGGTCAATATTGCGATATGCGATTGCGATATAATAAACAAATGGTTTCATGAGTCAACCTACTTGGTTCTAAAGCAAAATGCACACACAGATTAGTGATAATTCTGAAATGTGTATTTCTCAACTCAAACTATCAACAACAACTAAATGATTGATAACACCTATAATGATCAATAAGCCATTGATGTCTGGATAAAATTTTATTTAATTTTAATTTAAGTGAACTTCAAACAATCCTCACATAAACCCATAATAAATGTCATATTTACCTGTGCTCTTCCTGTCTAACAGGTAGGACATATACAGAAATTGAATAAAGTTATTAAACAGTCTACGCTGCATAAATTATAAATTATATGGACTAAAATCCTATTTAAAGCTACACAAGTTCTTTGGTCAAGAGCAGTGAGTGTTTTTCTCTGTTTCCTTTGTTCTTTGATTAACTTTACTGACAGAAAGCATTATTGGATGCTGGCCCTTTAAGAGTTGCTGACAGAGACGGCGATCTCACACGCGCCTTATTCTCTTACAACTCTTTTCGACCATCATAAGACTGCTCTTATGTTATGAAGACACTCGACAAATGATATTTTGGCATAATTGTGTGTGTTATTGTTCGTTCACTTCAAGCGGAGAGAGAACTGTATTCTGGCGCGCGGTCTGTGCATGTGCATGATTCTGGCGCGCGTCTTTCAGTCAGGACATTCACAGGCAGCGCGCTCTCTTTTGACAGGGTGAATGGTTTAAAGCATTCGCGTGAATAAGAGCGGGATCATGTAACACTAGCCAAAGGATGACAAAAAATAACAGATGCTGCGTTAACAGCCCTAATTTGTTTATTTCATATAAAATCGCAGTATTTTGCGTCATATAATCGCATAAGCCGCCTTTCCACTGCACACGACAAACGACAGCCTTTGGACCGGAAGTCATTCATTTCCAATGGAGAGTCGTACAGGAGCTGCGGGGAGGTCCGATCATATGCGTATGCGGAAAATTCGGATCCGATTTGAGCTTTGGGTCCGTTGAAATATCTGAACTTCTGCGGCTAGACCGTATGCGACCGGCCGACCGGATGTAATGTATTCTAATCAAAACTATGAGCGTGAGGCTAGAATTACCAATATTTTAACTCTTTAATGTTATTCTGTAAACGATATTTCTGTAAAATGTCAGTTATTAATAATTATGGCAGAATTTATTTTTATAATTATTAAATCAATATTAGCTCTGTAAAATCTACTGTTTCATTCATTCATACCGTTTCATACATTCATTAAAATCATTCATTTTACCATTGTGAATAGCCGAGGTAACGGTTGCTTCACAACCAAATTCAAAGTTCCGTGCGACTGACACTAGGGGGCGAAATGCGACAATCGTATGTCAATGTCGTGTGCAGTGGAAAGGCGGCTATAGGCTTGACATCGCGATTACGATTAATCGTGCAGCACTAAAATAAACCCTTAAACCATGACTTCTGGCAAGTTTTGTGGATAGAAATTGACATTTTGAGACATACAAATACGACATAGCATCAACAGATTCAAAGTGATTATTGCAGCACGCACCTTGAACTGGTCACAAACAGAAACCTTCATTTTATAATTTTAGACAGGATTTTTCACGTTTTTGTTTTGTGTTCATTTTCAGCTATAAGGTAGGCTAGATATTGATAGGGGAAAAATGAAATGGCACAACCCAGAAAAAGATTATTTAGAATTTATTGAAAAATTTAGGCCACACCCAATCTGTGAGCACTTAATTTTTAAAAATTTAAATTTTAACATTTTTAAAATCAAAAGTTTTAAGTTAACATTATTTAATGCACAATGAATGAAGTTAACAAACAAGTGTTTTATTTGACTTGACTGTACTTTTATTTAATCCAAAACTGTGTTCGTATTTCATTTTAAAAGACTTTTTAAAAGAGTTATCCAGCCAAGAATAAGCCTAGAACTGCTTTTCTGGCGGACTAATAACAGCACTCGGGTGTCTGTCCGAGACTGTGCTCATGTACTCCTGCTCGTAAAACTACCCGGATACAACCGCACCCGAGTCCACTTTAGGGGCCGTTCACATATTGCGTTTTTTGCGCGCAAATGCGTTATTTCAATTGTAGGTGCGCGTGGCGAGATGAAAACATCGTAACATCTCATCTCAACACGCCATGTGACAAAAACCAACCGATCAGCTTCGGTCTTTCCGTAACAACATCGACAGCTCGGCGGAACAGCTGATCATAGCTGTACAGGGCGGCTTTTTATTTCTCATCTCCATAAATATATCTAGTAGTAAAGTTAATGCAAGGGCTAGAAATCAATTAATTCTTTGCTGCTACTTCCTCGTCCTCATGGAGAGCGCCGCTTTCTCCTTTCTAAAAGCGCTTGCTCTCTCCCGTGGCGTCTGTCGTTGCTATGCAACCATGAATAGAGGCGGCCTGGAGAAACGAGCGCGGTTCCCCCGCGCCTACATTTGAAATAACGAATTTGCACGCGCAGAAAAACACGCTATGTGAACGGCCCCTTATGGCAACGTGACATCAGCGTAATCGAAAATATTTCCATAATGTGGCTCTTTCCTCCTTTCTTGTCAACAAGTGGATTCAGAGCCACCGCATTAGCAGCACCGGCGCACGCCACGTCTCAGTGTTTTTAGGTGTGTAAGTGGATGTCGTGATAAATACATTGTAGGGGAAACTCTGGATGTATAAAAGCGTGTTCTTCTTACCGTGTTTCGTCGTGTGTGTCCACGTGAGCCTCACTTGAAACTTGTTGAGAAAAGTTGAAAGACTGCTTGGCTGGACTGCGCATGTCATAGGGAGGGAGGCATCGGCGGGAGAGGCTCTACTCAAGTCATGATGCGTTTAGGGGTGCCCAGGAAACAAAGGTTTTTACCGTAAATGTCTCTTATTTTGGCTGACATCAATGGGGTGCCAGCTGGGGTGGCAAGACCTTTACTAGGCAGCTGCCACCCCGCAGCCCAGTAGATCCGCCCCTGACATAAACCAACTCTACAAGCACTTTACGTAGCCATTTAACGTTATAACTGTAAACTCTCTTTACAAAAACATTGAGTGCAATGAAAATTAATCTCTTTTAAACATCGTCAAGTCGCGATATCCCACACGACATCCAACAGCGTGGCCGCGGACATCCGCCGGCTTAAGCCGCCTTTCTACTGCACACGACATTCGCATACGATTGTCGCATTTCGCCCTCTAGTGTCAGTCGCATGCAACTTGATTTTAATGAATGTAATGCATGCATGAATATATCCACACAAAACAAATGACCCTCAATACATCTACAATAAAAACAGTAGATTTTACAGAGCTAATCAATATAAATATTGATTTAATTATTATTAAATATTTTTTCAGCCATAATTATTATAAACCGACATTTTACAGAAATAGCGTTTACAGAATAACATTAAACAGTTAAAATATTGGTAACGCGGACCCTCGCGCACGCGGAAAGTATAACAAGAAATGGAAAGTTATCTCACTCCTGTTCCTGAATTTACCGTAATGATAGTAATAAGCGCACACCCGTTTTTTTGACGGCTGGCTTGACCGTGTATTCTCAAACCGCGACTGGCTTGACCACAGTCTGGTGACCCCGATCACGCCATACCTGCCTTCCATTTCCATTATACGCCTTCCGTTTCCACTATACTCTCTCTCACACATATACATTATTCTCTTACATGCACATATTTTTTCAGACATACATACATTCTTATTACATACATTTATTATTCATAATATTAAATGTATACTTTGAATAGCACATTTAAAAGCGACAAGTGCTGTACAATAAAATATTCCGCATATAAAAAGAAAGCAAATAAAGGATAAAAGAATCAAATAAAATAAAGCACAACACAAATGTATGGTTGAATTAACACACACACACACACACACACAGGTTTCTATTGAGAATCATTAGATCCTTAATTTACACATGAATTGATCAACAAACTGTGTGATTGATTCATTCTCTTGAATATGTCTTAATTCTCTCGAATTTAACATTCTGTTCCTGTATTTCTTTCATTGTTGCTTCTAACTTTAGCATCTTTGTCTTTTGAGATCATCTTTGAATGTCTTAAATTCAGTTTTGAATTGAAAGTCTTGGATTTGCTCGTATCATCCAGACATTTTTGCAGTGAGTCTCATTGTGTCTCATATTTCCTCTCTCTTCTCTGTTAGTATCCTTGCCTGTTTTTTCTGGGTTTCTCTTTTTTTCACTGACAGAAGTTCATCTGTAGTATTAATGTAATGAAGAGAAAGTAAGAGACTCTATAACATATGACTGCTAATGTCACCATTACCTGTATGCCTCTGTCTTCATGGACTCTTATTTTTAATTCCTTTCGTATTGTTGTGTCTGGTTTTCAGTTCCTGTGGTTTAGTTCCTGGTTCCGGTGTTTCCATTTCCATAGCAACCCTTGATTGTAACCATGACAACTTCTCACCATCACCTGTCCTTCATTTAGTCCCTTGTTATCTTGTGTATTTAAACCCCTTAGTCGTTTTATGTTCATTGTCTATTTTTAACGTTTCCTGCTGGTTTTTATCCCTGATGTTTATTAAATATGTGTTCATCGTCTTTCTGCATCCATCTTCACCTCTTTGATTATCTATCTTTGAAGCCAGTGTGTGACAGTATTTGATTTATCATGAAGCTTAACCCTCTGGGGTCTAAGGTGTTTTTGGGGTCCTTGAGATGTTCTGACATGCTGTGACATTTGTGTTTTTTTCAGTTGCTTATAAACATATTAATGGCACAGGTGAAATTACACTATATTTAGCACAAACATGGCTACGATAATATGTGATATAATATGTATGTACATGTTTGTATATTTGAGAGAATATTGTTTATGCGTGGTTATTGAAAAAAATACAAATGAAAGTTTCTGAAATAAGGCTACAAAACACATAATACATATATGTGTCCACAAGACTTTTGACTAATGGATGTTGTTGCCTAGTGTTTTTTCTTCAAAATGATCTGAAAAACATCCTGCCTAATCATTCACATAAAACTGTGAATTGGGTTTTATTGTGAAAAACTTTTTTTTGTTTGCCAAGGCAATATGCGAATAGCCTTGAACAGTCCAAGCCCCATCATGAATAATTAGGTGATTCTCACCTGACCCGCATATTAATGAGCCTTTCATTCAGGTGTCACACAAGGAAAAATTGAAAGGACAACATACATACATATATACATATATATATATATATATATATGAAGAGTTCAGATGCAAAAGCCTCTAAATGCCATTTGAAATTTTCTTCTAGAATGATCATTTTTATCAAGCTTGTATATTTAAGTTCAGTAATTTCACTTAAATGGCAATGAAGATTACCTAATAATTGTCATTTAAGTGAAATTACTGAACTTAAAATGTACAAGCTTGATAAAAATTATCATTCTAGAAGAAAATTTCAAATGGCACTAGAGGCTTTTGCATCTGAACTCTTCATATATATATATAATCAAAATATAAATGAAAGTCAAAAACCCATTTTTAGTCATACCTGGAAACAAATCCAGGTCAAATAGGTTATATGGGTCATTGTATAGAATTGGTTCAAAGTTAGATTTGGAAACATCTTGAAAAGATTTTTTTTTCCATATAAAGTAGGCTATTATAAGCTTGCATTGGATAACAGTTGATTAGTTTATTTTTTACAAAACATAGGCTACTATATATTTAACATATGAGCAGAAACTGTCTAACTAAAGCTTATTTGATGTCTATTTTATAGTAAAAACTTTCTAATCTATTTCGTCTGTAACAGTAGGCTATGCATCTGTGCGTTCGTTTGTTCACACACCCTGACACCCGATTCATATTTAAACAGTCTTTGTGGTTTTACAGATACTATTCTATATTGCGATTAGAACAAATCTCAGTAGTCTTACTAATGTAGGAGTGAGAGTGAATGAACGCACAGCGCGCGCGTCTGTGAATTCGTCCATTCATTCGCACACAGACACGCATTTAATATTTAAACAGTCTTTGAGCAGTTTACAGACACTATTCAATAACGCGATTAGAACAAAGCACTTAAGAATAAATGACTTGCTACATCAGCTGAATCCGTCATACGCTATAATTAGGTGAAAGGAAAAAGACCGACATCTCTCTCTTTTCATACAGATTACATCCACTGAGAATAGTTGCTTTTTTATATAAGTTACTTCGTTACTTCATAAGAGAATTTCAGCTTCATAAAGAGAAATCTTTCGTGTCTCTGTGACAAGTATTTATTGAGTTACAGTTCATTTTTCGGACGCGTTTCAGAAAGATTTTTGCGGAGACAGAGTGAGCTGAAAGTGCACCCTGTTTATTTTATTTATTTTACAAAAACACAAGGTTTTGATGTTAATAAGAGTGTAAACAAAAAAAAGAAGACATTTAACATTATTGAATGATGTGTAACACTTATATGTAAGATCAAAATCAACAAAGTATTTTGAGTTTGTTTTGCACTGACAAGAAAAAAAGTGAGCAGATCACGCCGGCGTGATTGCCGACCCCAGAGGGTTAAAGCATTATGGGTTGACTCTCTCTAGAATTTGTTCTGATCAATCAACATAGTTTCACTGATGATCCAGAATAAACTCTAAACCCAGGATAAAGCATCTCAGTGAATGTGGTCTGGACTGTGTGTATGAGGCTCATTGTGTCAGAGACGCTGTAGAAGGACAGAGTTCCTGCACTGTGATCCACATACACTCCTATTCTCCTGCTGATGGGCTTTACAGGGAGTTCAGTCTTTATGTTATTGTGCCAGAATGAGTAACTGGAGGAGAAGCAGGACAAACTCCAGGACTGATCATTAGATCCAAACCGACAATTGTTATACTGTCCCTTCCTGCTGATGCTCTTGTATGACACTGATATAAACACATTATTCCCACTCCACTCAATCTCCCAGTAACAGCGTCCCCACACACTATCTGTACTCAACACCTGAGGATACACATTAAATCTGTCTGGATGATCAGGATACGGCTGCTCTGTGTTAGTGTTAGTAATCACTCTGTTCTTCCCAGACAGACGGAGGTGTTTATGTGCTGTGTTCCGATTCAGATTGAGCTGATGGAAATCTGATGGAGATAAAACACATCAGAATCAGGATTTATGAATCTGGGGCCGTATTCACAAAGAATTTTATCTTACCACTAGGAGTACTCCTAAATCGCACTAAAATATTTTAGCTAGGAGTTTTCTCTTAAAAGTTATTCACAACGCCTTTCAGACCTACTCTTAGTAAGGAAAAATGACAACTCCTAAACTAAGAGTGAGTCTTCGTTGCTATGGATGACGTCAATTCTCATGCACGAGCTTCCTCGCAATGATCACGGTGATTGGTTGTTAGATGACAGTGCCATCATGCGAAATATAACACAGACGCAACAAATCATGGAATTACGACAAATAAATATGTCTGTGTCCTACACAAAATAATAATAGTAATGTCATCGAAATGCATATATAATGACATGTTTGTGCAGGCCCCAGTGAAGTGTAATTCTAAAAAGGCAGAGAGAGAGAGAAAAGTCGTGAATTCAATTAAATTCAATCAAGGTAGCCTAATACCCTAATAAAAACCACCACTTGCCTAATAATGAAAAACGACACTTGCATTAACACTTGCTTGGTTAATTGACATCCTATTAGCCTAAATAGACTACTTAAAGCAAGGAAATGTTGCTCCTATTGAAGTAATGTAATAGTTGAATGACGTTGGATTATGAACTCGCCAAAACGGAAAAGAAAGCCCAACTGGAAGCAGGATCAGTTACTGCTGCTGGCCCAGTTGGTGCTGGAAAAAAAAACATAATAAAAGAGGAATTCGGCACTGGGATATCAAGCAAAACTAAGCGTGAGACATGGGAGAGGATTTGTTTGAAGATCAATGCAGCATTCCCGCTTGTGTCGCGGACCCCGGACGACTGCGAGAGGCGGTGGTAGGCCTATGCGCTACAATCCTTTGTGAATAGGTTTTAGTGAGTTAGGAGTCCTCTCGACTTCTTTTAAGCTGTCCCAGACTTAGGTGCTACTTTTAGGGCTAAAATGCTTCGTGAATTACTCTTAGTGAAAAAAATTAGGAGTCCTAAAGTTAGGAGTGACACGCCCATTATTTTTAGGAGTTGCTCCTAAATTCGCCAGTTAGGAGCTACTTTTAGCCTTAAAATTCTTTGTGAATACTGCCCCAGATCTTTTAATGTACACTGTAAAAATAATTTGTTGTGCTTGTTTAACAATTAAAATGAGTTAAAACCACACAATAACTGAACATTTTGAATTTATCTAATTTTATTGTGTAAAATCCACTTAAATATGTTAAACTGAAATTTACTTAATCCATTTGAACTATCTGAATAATTAGTGTTAAATTAAGTTAAACTGGGCAGAGTATTTTTAGTTCCCAGCATGCTTTGCATAAGTCTTGATCAGGAGATTAGGGGTTGACGTCTAAATGCAACGTTTGTTTGACGTCAAGCTCCAACGTTGGGCAGTCGTTGAATTTTGGTTGGAATAATTTGGAACCAAACAAAAAGGAATGCATGGCCGTACACTTATTACCAGCTTCACTTAAAACTAACCAGATTTACTTTATTTAATTTCCATTTTAATGAAATCATATTTTGTATTTTAAAGTCACCATGATGGTGGTTAGCATTTGCTTTAGTTGTGCTCTTGACCCTTGACTCTTTAATATAAAATTTTCTCTGACTGCTATAATTGTGTGTTTATAAAGCACAATTGTTGTAGCTAAAAAATCCATGAGAAAATGAGTAAAGGTAATGTTGGCTGTTTATTGATGATGATGATGATGATGTCATCATGCCATTGCCTGAATCCCTGATCTTATTCAGTGTCTAATGCTTTAATTATGTAGGACTTGTGGTTTTGATATTGTTTTATTCATAATAGAAGACATTTGATTCTGCAGAATATCTAGCAGTGTTGTTAATCAAATAATATACTATTTAGTGCACAAAAACCTTTCCTCTATGGCTTTACTTAGACGCACACAGACATCAAGAAACTGCATATGAATCTCAACAATGGTGACAATCAAACAAAATATCCTGATGATCAGATCAACTCAGAGCATAAAACAAGCTACAAAAAAATCCAGCTGTATAATTTATTAATGCCGCAATGCATGCTGGGAGATATGGGTGAGTTTTGATTGGTGGTACCCAGCATGCACTGCAGCATAAAGCATTTCATTGATTGTCACCATTGTTGAGTGTCATACACTGATTCTTGATGGCTAAGTAATTATCTAGAGAAAAAAGTTTAATGCACTAAATGTTTTTACAATCCTTTATATTATTTGATAAACAACATTGCTCTCATGCTGTAAAATTAAATGGCTTCTATTATAAAACAACAAAAACACAAGTCCTATGTAATCAAATCATTAGACACCGAATAAGATCAGGGATTTAGGCAATTACATGATGATATCATCGCCGTCATCATTAATTAACAGCCAACATCACATGATCTCATTTTCTCTCTTTATAACCACACAATTATAGCAGTCAGAGGAAATGTTATACTTAAAAAGTAAGGGTCAAGAATCCAACTAAAGCAAACGCTAACCACCATCATGGTGACTTTAAAATACAACTATTGATTTCATTAAAATGGAAATTAAATAAAGTAAATCTGGTTAGTAATAAGTGAAGCTGGAAATGCTGTTTGAGCTGTTTAATCCTCCTCCGCTGAGATCTTCACAGATTTAATGTGCTGCCATGCATGTCACATTTTTTTTGCGGTGCTTATGCCAACCAAAATTCGACATCTGCCTGACGTTAAAGCTTGACGTTAAACAAACGTTGGGTTTAGACGTCAACCTGACTTTCATTTTCAACCAAAATATGACGTCTGACTGACGTTGGATTAGTTGGAGTCCAACGTCTTCCTGACGTCACATTGATGTCCGTTTTTGAGGGAAATGCCTGTTAGTGTTTAATGTTCAGTTATGTTTGACATAGTTTCACCTTCTACGGGCAGAACATGAACACACTCAGTGAGTTTTTCTGCACATTTTCTTAGTGACTTACATTGTAGGAAGTCGTTCCTGGTCTTGGGAACAATGTTGGTGAAAGTGACTATGGAAATCAACAGACATGAAGAGTGTGATTATCATGTCAACAGAAAATTATCCCTGCATCAGTTCCTAAGACATTTCTAATATGATCTTCTACATGATATGAGATGATGGAGGATCATTTCTGAGAGCAGAATCTCCAGGACTTTACCTCTGTTAGAGATCTTCTTCAGCTCCTCTTTGCAGAAATACTCCAGTTTGTTTCTTAGCTGATGGACAGATTGTCTAATGCCATCAAAAGAGAAGAGAGAACTGAAGGGATTGTCATTTACGTCTGTAGATTCAGGAGGAGCTGAGAGGGACTGGAAACTCTACAGAAAACAGAAATCAAAGCTCATCACCTCCACACTTCATCAATAACCTGCACTACTATCAGATTTGTGCAGCTCTTGTTGATCTTTAGTAACTCTACTCAAACCAGCCCTTCTCATATTCATTGTATGATATTAGAGCTACAAATTCTTGCGTTTGGCATTTACACTATGTAAAATTTCTAGTAAATCAATTGGATGATAAAGCATCAACCAATAACATAAATGTAAAAGATCAAGCGCATCAGTGGTGTCACATTAAGGGTTGTTTCTAGACACAGATGAAATAGTTAACATGGTAAAATAATGACACTGCATATAACTGCAATAACTAAACGTTATTAGATAGATTGTGATCATGAATCCAAATATTCAGTGTATATTGAAATTATCTATTAAGAAATTTAATGACAGCAACAGCAAAATACCATGTTGGGTTTGTTATAACCACATTTTAATTTAAATAGTTGTGTTCTCTGCTTTACGGAGACGTGGCTCGCTGCAATCACACCAGACCACGCAGACCAACCCGAGGGGTTCTTAAGTATGTATGACCATAAATGACGGAGTATTTATAAGTTTTTTGAGTATTTTGCTGCTATGTGAAAAAGATTGCCGACCCCAGAGGGTTAATCTACCGCGCAGATCGAACAAGCTCATCTGGGAAAAAAAGAGGAGGAGGAGAATGCTTTCTCGTCACAGAAATGCATGCCGGACATTGAATACCTTCTGATAAAATGCCGACCATACTATCTGCCGAGGGAGTTCTGTTCTGTGATTATGGCTGCAGTGTATATTCCACCTTAAAAGGACATTAAGTAAGAATTACTCTCATCTAGCGGTGAAATTTTATTTTGCATTCAAACAAATTGTGCTCTCCAGCGCCTCGCGTTTTCAAATGCATGTTGCATCTACGGTAGCTGCTATGTACCAAAAAGCTATGACAGGATGTCTTCTAATAGCATTTCGTCGAGTTTTCCTTCGGGTGAACAGGTTTGTTATTTCAAACAAACTTCAAATTGACACAACGAACAAACGAATGTTACAGTATGAAATAATGAGTGTCAAAAACATGAACTATTGTAAATAGTAGTTACTCGTTATATTTTTTTGAAGTACGTGCATTGTTAGATATCATCATCAGATGATTCAACAGTAGGGAGAGCAAGAAGTAGAGGTAGAGGAAGAGGACAGAGAGGCAGTGGATCAGTGGGATCTAGGCGAGGAGGTGGACGACGAGGAAGAGGAGGAGAGCGAGAGTCAATACAACGACGACAAAGATGCCCGGCAGCTACAAGAGACGATCTTGATAGAATTGAAAGTTTCCAAAGGCAGAGAAGAGAAGCGACAGAGGTTTGTACAATTTATGTGGCTAGCAGTAGTAACTTAATTAATTTTAATTCTCTGTACAATCATATGTACGTAGCAAAATATTCACAATTTGAGCTAATTGATTGTTTATGAAAAAAGAGAGCTATAGAAAATGACAAGCGCCTCTCACTGCTCTGCTCCTCCGTTTCTGCTGCGTTCAGTCACGCTGGCTCTGAACGAAAACGCGTTGTGGAAACGCATTGGCGTAGTTTTTGTCCCTCTCTGCTATTATAGTTTTTCAAGATGGCGGAACTACATGGAAGCCTACGTGGACTTACCCGTCCCATGTATATAAATATAATAAATTCTTCGATTACGAGGATAAATCAGATAATTGGCAGAGGTATTTGTACACCATTGGGGACATATTTATGAATAAAAATATTGATTTTAGATTATAAATTACCTAAAAAGTTACTTATAGTCCCTTTAAGGGAACGAACACAGTGCTCTAAACAAACTTACCATGTTTTTACCGAATATGGGAACAGGCACCCCGACGGTTTGTTTATCATCACCGGGAATTTTAATCAAGGCAATTTTTACCTAAAATATCATCAGCAAGTCTTGTGTCCCACTATAGGCCGAAACACTCTTGACCACTGTTACACTTCACACAAAGAAGCCTATCGTTCCCTACCGCATTCCCTATTCTGTTACTCCCAATTTACAAACAGAAACTAAAGCGAGAGGAGCCTGTGCTGCGTACGGTACAGTGCTGGACCTCAGAGGCTGAGGAAAAGCTTCAGGACTGCTTTGATTCTGTGAACTGGGACGCAGCATTGCATGACTCCAGTTTTACCGTCTCTGAGGCAGATGTGAGACAAACTTTTAACTGTGTCAACACTCACAAAGCTGCTGATCCAGATTAAATTTCAGGACATGGTTTAAAAACGTGTAGTGGGCAACTGGCTACTGTGTTTACGGATATTTTTAACATTTCTTTAAAGAGCTGAACTGTACCAACATGCTTTAAAAGTACCAAATTCCTAGCCTGGATGCCAGCCGAACATAGCCCCGCCCACAACATTTGAGGATGAGAAGTTTGGTCTGGAGTTGATCCGTTGAGAAGCAAGTATGCCCGAACCAAAGCTGTTCGGACCAATCAGATTGTCAAGGCGGGCTTTATACAATGATGGACAGATGATCAACTGTAACGTAATCATCCACGTCACCAAAGAGCGCTTGGATTGAATCTGTTTACAACAAAGAATGGCTGCCGCTGGAGAATTTAGATGTGTAGAATCTATTATTCTATTATTCTGTGAGGCTATTATTCGTGAATTATAGCTCTGCGTTTAATACAGTCATTGCAACCAAGCTGATCTACAAGCTGCAAGATCTGGGACTAAGTGCCACATTGTGCAATTGGATCTTGGATTTTCTCACCAACAGACCCCAGTGCGTGGCAGTAAAACTTCTTCCGCACTGATCCTCAACACTGGCACTCCACAGGGAAGCGTTTTGAGCCCGGTACTGTATTCCTTGTTCACACATGATTGTGTGGCCGTTCTCAACTCATACCATTATTAAGTTTCCTGGCGATACCACCATTGTGGGTCTGATCACCAATGATAATGAGGCAGCATATAGAGAGGAGGAGAGGCTCTTGGGGCAATGGTGTCAGAACAACAACCTTTCTCTTAATATCAGTAAAACTAAGGAGATGGTGATCTACTTCAGGAATCAGGATAAGGTACGTGCACCCATTTATATCAGAATGGACAATGTAGAGAGAGTCAACAGCTTTAGATTTTTAGGGGTAATTCTCACTTCTAAACTCCCATGGACTGAGCACACATCATCTATTATAAAAAAGTATTTGTATTTTGAGCACTTCTTTTGAGCACTGCCAAGTTAAATACAGTTTTCTATTCTATGGCACCTTTAATGCTTCAGCATACCAAGACATTTTGGACAATTTCATGCTCCCAACTTTGTGGGAACAGTTTGGGATGGCCCCTTCCTGTTCCAACATGACTGTGCACCAGTGCACAAAGCAAGGTCCATAAAGACATGGATGAGAGAGTTTGGTGTGGAGGAACTTGACTGGTCTGCACAGAGTCCTGACCTCAACCCGATAGAACACCTTTGGGATGAAGTAGAGCGGAAACTGTGAGCCAGGCCTTCTTGTCCAACATCAGTGCCTGACCTCTAATTTTGTCAATTTTGTCTCTCTAATTTTGTCAAAATTATTCACATTTTCACAAATTCTATAAGAGGATGTTACGCCCTCACTTGGGAGCAACAACGAAGGAGGGATAAACGTTTACGGCGGTTACAATACTCTCTTTATTTTACACATTCTTCATGACAAAGACTGTCTCTCAAGCTCTCGCAATACGCCGCAACGCCGATCAACATCTCGGTCCTGGCCAGGGATCGATGTGACAGAATGGAACGCTCATGAGGACGCCAAACAGGAAGCTTTTATTGACAGGCACACCTGTGCACCGGTGCACCCAATCCACCTGATTACTCCCTCAGCTCCGCAGCGCACCTGTAGGAGGAGCAAAACACACCCAGACACGGCAAAGACCACAATACAAGTATACAGCCGTAACACTCCCCCCCTTAAGAAAAGGAAACCAATAAGTTTCCGCCAACAATAAGCATTCATAACCGCACTAACAGATTTAATTTCAATATAGGCCTATACATACACATTACACACATCAACATCAATGACACACACAATGACACACACAATGACACACACAATGACACACACAATGACACACACAATGACACACACAATGTTCCAGCTTCTAAGCGAGGAAGTAGACCGGCGCAATCAATAAGATAATCAAACTGTTAACATACAGCCAGAATTGGACGCCGGTTTACTGGCAAGCTGACAAATTTTTCACTTGGAAGTCTTTGAGTTAAGCACTGGACAATTCGACTTCCAATGTCCCTTTCCCAAACAATAATTACAATTATCATAGTCACTTGACGTTTTTTCCCCAAAACGCCTGGTTGGACTCATAGGGACAATAGAAGAAGTTACTCGTGTATGAACCTGATGTTGATTGAATTCATTAACACAGGGCTTATGAATAAGCTCCCTGTCATCAACCAGCAGTGCAGCTTCTGACGCGGTTTTAACCTGACGCTCCGCCAAATAAGTGGCTATCATCTCTGGAAGTGTATTTCTGTATTGTTCAAATAAAATCAACTCTCTCAGCTTATCCACTGTTGTACTCTCTGCCGCCGTACACCACCGATCAAACTGCACGGTCAACTCTCTTACGAAGTCAACATTTGTTTCATTCACCTTTCGCTGTAACGTACGGAACTTTTGCCTATAACTCTCTGGCACACGCTCATTAATTTTTAACACTGCCGCCTTAATGGCTTCATAATTCTGGCTGTCAGCATCAAATAGCGTAGAATAGGCTTGTTTGGCTTTACCTGTTAAAACGCACTGAAGTAACATAGCGCGTTCAACATCACTCCATTTATACGCTACTGCGACTCGCTCAAATAGGAGAAAAAAAATCTCCACCTCAGCCTCATTAAACGGCGGTACTAACCGTAAATTATGAGCCACACTCAGTTTCGTTGAATCCGTATCAAACCCTCCCATTGGCTTACCTTCTTCGTGTAATTCTAGTCGACGCCTTTCAATCTGTAAACGCTGTTGCTCTACCTGTTGCCGGCTCTCCTCCAATTCTAACTCCAAACATACCTTGTCACATTCCAAGGGACGCACACATTCACATTCTCACATTCAATATCACGTTGTATCATCAACAACTCTTTCTGTTGCTCAAATGAAAGTGTGCTTAAAGCAGACAACGGAAGAGTAGTTGGAACAGGCGTACTTACGGCAGGCAACGTAGCTGACCCCGGTAATTTAGATTTTTTCCTCAAGATTTCAAGGTCACACAGCGCAGTCTCAATGATTAACTTAATTCCGTCCTTTGACCTTTTTTGATTATACGTTAGCTCGATTTTATAATGCGCAGCTAGCTCCAACAATTGCTCTTTGGTCATTTCCTCTAACAATTCCTCAGACGGAGTCTGAGAAAATGTTTCAATCACACCGGTAGCCATAATTAACAATAAACACGCCTACAAAACACTCGCTTAACAAATATCAAAGTGTTTTTTTTTTTTTTTTTTTTTTTTTTTTTACATGACAAATCAGGGTTTATTTAAAGAAACTAAACCATCCAATTAAACTAACTCAACCCTAGTCTTCAGTTGGCCCAAGACCGGGTACTTACGCACTAAATCCCGCAAGTTTTCGAAGACGACCAATTGCCGAGTCGCCCCCCAAACCTCGGATGTGCCCCCGAGACAACTGCTCTAAGCCCCGAGCCAACCAAAAATAACAAACTAAAATAAAAAACTACGTGCCCAAAGACACGCACTAAACCTACCCGGAAGGTTTGTTCTTCAAATACCCCCAACAAATTATGTTCTAGAACCAAACTAATTAATGTACCGTTCCAATTTTTCAATTCACAAATAATCGGATAATATACAAATATTCAAATATCAATTCAAAATTATCCTACCTTTTACCCTCCTTCAAAGACAACGTTCTTTTTTTTTTTTTCAAAATCATTCGCACAAATCAAAACACGACTTTAGTTCGACAAGCCCCCAATTGTTACGCCCTCACTAGGGAGCAACAACGAAGGAGGGAGAAACGTTTACGGCGGTTACAATACTCTCTTTATTTTACACATTCTTCATGACAAAGACTGTCTCTCAAGCTCTCGCAATACGCCGCAACGCCGATCAACATCTCGGTCCTGGCCAGGGATCGATGTGACAGAATGGAACGCTCATGAGGACGCCAAACAGGAAGCTTTTATTGACAGGCACACCTGTGCACCGGTGCACCCAATCCACCTGATTACTCCCTCAGCTCCGCAGCGCACCTGTAGGAGGAGCAAAACACACCCAGACACGGCAAAGACCACAATACAAGTATACAGCCGTAACAGAGGATCACAAACTTTTAAGCAGCACTGTGTATATGTGTTTAATAGGCATAATCATAATAATTTTGTCATTTTTTATTAAAAATAAATATTATTATAGGCCTATCCATTTCTGTTAAAGGAACACTCCGACTTTTTGGGACTTTAGCCTATTCACCTTATCCCCCAGAGTTAGATAAGTCCATACATACCTTTTTCATCTCCGTGCGTGCTATAAGTCTGTTTGACGCACCCACCGCTAGCCTAGCTTAGCACAAAGACTGGGTGTAAATGGTTGCAGCTAGCATACTAATCCAAATAAGTGACAAAATAACGCAAACCTTTTCCTATTTACATGTTGTGATTTGTATAGTCACAGAGTGTACAAAAAACAAAGTCACATGAGACACAGACATATTTTAACCGTATAAATACTGGGAACTATATTCTCTGAAGGCGAAGCACTGCTACTTGGGCGGAGTGATAACCGCAGCACCTGAGACTGACCGTACCCAAACTCTGAACGAACTCTCTGCTCCTCACCACGGCGCGTCTCAGGTGCTGCGGTTATCACTCCGCCCAAGTAGCAGTGCTTCGACTTCAGAGAATATAGTTCCCATTATTTATACGGTTAAAATATGTCTGTGTCTCATGTGACTTTGTTTTTTGTACACTCTGTGACTATACAAATCACAACATGTAAATAGGAAAAGGTTTGCGTTATTTTGTCACTTATTTGGATTAGTATGCTAGCTGCAACCATTTACACCCAGTCTTTGTGCTAAGCTAGGCTAGCGGTGGGTGCGTCAAACAGACTTATAGCACGCACGGAGATGAAAAAGGTATGTATGGACTTATCTAACTCTGGGGGATAAGGTGAATAGGCTAAAGTCCCAAAAAGTCGGAGTGTTCCTTTAATTCCAGGTTGCTATGGTCACGCAGGTTGTTTACGCATTTAACTCGTGGCCATTAGAAAAAGGTGTTGTTTCCTCAACATTGGATCTCGAGGCGACGACTTTACACTTTACACGTTCCCACAAGTTAATATGATGTGGCTAAAACAAAACTAAATGAACCGAACATGTCCCCAACTGGTCACCGTAATATACTGATCATTACTAATGTTTTGTTCACCATTTGTTCATGATTACCCATTGTTTATTGAGATAATGATACTGAAACAATTTTAACATAAATATTTAAATGATTTGCAAGAGATTAATATGTCTTTACTATTTTTTAAGATAATTTACAACATATTTATATTTTATTACTCATTTATAGATGTATAGTCATGTTTTGAAAATGATTAGTTCATCATTAACTAATAACTTAAACAATTACTTATAATTGAATGGTATTATAAAGTATTATCCATTCTGTAAATCAAATGCATCAGTCATCATGCATTGCGTAAATTGAAAATATAGAATTATAGAAAAGACAGAGGCAGATCCGATGGGAGCAAGGAGGAACCGGAGTAAAAATGGGAGCCCTGTGGAGTCAAAGGGGTGGAGGGAAGTCTGTGGTGATTACTGGATGGAAGCTGGTTGAAGCCAGCAAAAAGGGAGGACCCGAGGAGTTGGACAGAAATTGCGAGGACGAAGGGGCTTTGGATGACCTCCATGGTTGGAACGCAGGAGCTTGGAGGCTGGACGGGACCAGCGGACACAAACGGTACCAGCGGACACAAAGGAGCCAGGAGGCTAGGTGGGACCAGCAGAGGAAGGAGGGCCAGGGAATTATTCGGAACCAGAAAGTCCATTAGGCCTTGTGGGACCGGTGGAGAAGAAGAGACCTCAAGGGTGGGAGCATGGGTAGGAGTCCATTCTAGAATATGTAGGTCAATGAGTGCTAGCTCCGGGACCACTGTATTAGGGATCCTCCTCTTCTTCACCCACTGTGCAGGGGGAACCACAGGCAGGCATGCCTCAGTCTGCTCTTTGAGGTCGGCGTGATATAAGGCGCACAGGGAGTCATCTGGGTAGTGCACCATGTGATCTAGATGGAGATTCTCATGGGTGTGATCCTCAAGTGAACGGTCAAACAATTATGAAACTGCACATCTATCAGGTTTGAAGATCACCTGAAGCAACTTTGGTGAACATTACTCAAAATTGGTACCATAAATTCCACCATGATGTAAGAAATCAGAAGGGAAAATTTGGTTTTAAAAAGGTTTTAAAAATATGTTCTGGAAATTTGAACTGTTCTTTGCACTAGTGGAGTTTGGCAGCTAAATATATCTCCCAGAAGAAAGAGCTCAGAACATGTTTCCTAAGAGATTTTCAGAGCTGAAATGCATTCATAAGTGTAGTCTATTTTTAAAGCAATATGATCAGATTAGAACCTACCTTATTATTATATAACACAAAAAACAGAATTCCTGGCGACATTGCAGTCAACTACTCATTCTGCTCTCATGAAATGTTTCTCTCTGAGTCTCTTGCTCAAGTTCACTATGATCCTGTTCTAGATCTCTGTTACCTGCAGGAAATGGATGTGATCCTGTGTGTGTGAAAGCTGCTCCAGCTCAGCGTCTCTCCTCCTCAGATCATTGATCTCCTGCTCCAGTCGCTCCAGTCGTTCTTCAGCTCGACTCACTGCAGTCTTTTCCTGATCTCTGATCCGCTGTGTCGCCTCAGAACAGCTTCTCTCAATGGAGCGGATGAGCTCAGTGAAAATCCTCTCACTGTCCTCCACTGCTATCTGTGCAGAGCGCTGTTAGGACACACATCACATCACACAGTGAGCTTTAGTGAGTCCTGACTGAGACTTCTCAAACTTCTCTTCTCCAGACTCACCTTATGAGACGCCACAGCCTCTCTCAGCCGCTGAAGATCTTTCTCTCTCTGCTGGATCCTCTGCTGGAACAACCTCTGCGTCTCCTTCAACTGCTTCTGCACCACAAATCAATAACAGATGTCAGAGATGTCAGTTTATAATGCTGTCACATATCTGTCAGGGTTCTGTCACTTTGGTCTAGTTTATTCTTGGTTTTGTGCCATAGCCCTGACACACCTGTATTGTCTTGTCTTTGCTTGAGTGTAGGTTCTCTTGCCTGTGTGCCTTGTTTCATGTTCGAAGCGTGGTGTTTGGTTTCGGTTCTGTGCCGGGATTCAGACATTCATGCTCTGTGTGTTTGTATTCTGTTGTGAGTGCACAAGATAAGTATTCGCTCGTTCTCGTGCGCTCTGTCTTTGTTATGTTGTATGTTATGTTATGTGAGCATGCGGTTACGAGTTTGCTCTGGCCGTACGCTCTTCTGGCTGCGTGTGGTGTTGTGTAGTCTGTGGAGCACGCGATTTGTGTTTCCATCGGCCGCATGCTTTCATGTTATGTTATGTTAAGATTCACACTGAGCGTGTTTCTGCTGCATAGCAGTATTTCTGTTGATGATTGGGAATCAGTCATTCTAATTTACATGCAGACGGGCATCCCATTTCCATCAAAAATTGATTTTGAAAAAATAACAGAAGTCAAAGCCTGAAGTGAACCTATAAACAACAGATTTACTAAAAAGAAAGTGTTTTTGTCTGCCGCTGCATTTAACTTGTGTTATTCTTGACAGAGATATATTTTTTCAAACAATCTGTGAATATTTTGTATTATTTTATGTTGCTTCATCGAATCCTGTTTTACAAAAGTTTGTGGTGGTATATATGTTTACGGTTCATTTTCACCATATTTTCTGTTAAGTTCAGTGTGGAGCACAAATACGCTCAGCAGTGAAAGTCCACTTGCAGCTTCTGTTCACTTCTGCTGAAGTCTGCAGTGTGAATGATGTTTCCTGATTATATGAGTGCCAATATAAATGTCAATTTTTTTTCATCAGGGTCTACTATATAGTTCATACCTGATTCTCTGTCCCCTGCGCTGCAGCTGATACAGTGTCGTGGTTTTTATGTTCATCCATCGTACACAGCAGACATATACACTTCTGATCAGTGCGGCAGAAAATCATCTCCTGCAGTCGTCCAGTGGCATCAGTCAGATTGTGTCTCTTTCTTTTAAAGAAACTCTCATGTTGTTCAAGGTGACTCTGACAGTAAGAGTTCAGACACCCCAGACAGGACTTGACGGCTTTGCGTTTTCTTCCATCACAGACGTCACACTGAACATCTCCAGCTCCAGCGAAACAGTCATCAGGAAGTGTAGACTTCTTCAGTTTCTCCACCACTTCAGCCAGCATGGTGTTTTTAGTTAAAACAGGTCTTGGACTGAAGGTCTGTCTGCACTGAGGGCAGCTGTAGACTCTCTTCTCATCCTCCTGATCCCAGCGTCCTGTAATACAGATCTTACAGAAACTGTGTCCACATGAAGTGGTCACTGGATCCTTCAGGAGATCCAGACACACTGAACACTGGAACTCATTCTGAGAAATTCTGGCTTCTGCCATTTTACTGCATGAGACACACAAACACACAACAGCTCAACTGCACTTCAGTTTCAGTTTCTCTGAACTGAAGAGTTTCCTGTTTCCTGGTTCTGTGTTTGAGTGATGTGTAAAAAACATGTGTCTGCTAGGGGTGTGCCGGTTTCAGAATTGGTGATGACGGTTATGACGCAAGTCAAATGTGACGATTCGTAACATAACCGTCGTCGGGGGGGGGGGGGGGGGGGGGCGTGCTTTGTTTTAAATAAATCACACACAGTAAACAAAACCTTAACAAAAAAAAAACTTTGCAATGAACTGCAATTTAGACGTGCCGGTGCGGTGATACATGCTTGGGCAGATTCGGCTTGAAGTCGTTCATCCTCGAATGCGGCGCCGCGCGCGCAGTTACAAAAAAAAGCTGTGCACACAGCAATACGAAATGGGGTCTTGCGCACCCAACGCGTCATTTTTGCCGCGCTTACCTTCGCGCTCGTGCGGATAGACAGTAAAAGAAACGGACGCGTCGTGTATAATCAAGGCTTTACTCCGTGTTAGCGCGCGCTCTGATCGGTAAGGGGCAGAGATTTCTCCCGAATCATTTCCAGCAGTAGCAGAAGCACCACCACTAACTCCGCCTCCGTTTCCCTCGTAAGCTGATATTAGTATTTAAACATTCTCTATGAAAAATATTTTAATAACACGGTTTTGGCGGTTATAGAGTTCTAATGACGGTGTTCAACTATAACCGTCAGTCTCACGGTTATATAATAACCGTCACACCCCTAGTGTCTACAAATCTGTAAAGCAGGTTCCTCACTCCAAGTGTAGTTTCCGTCTGCGTTGTGTTTTATTCTTAATAAAAGAGATCCCACACGATGATGCAGTTGTGATGTGATTTACTCTCGGCTTCTCTCAGTTTCTGTATCAAAATATAACAGACCCCATCAGACACTTCTAACAAGGAGAATCTCTGGTCCGTGCCTCTCATCGCCATGACACCCCGCGAAAGAGAGAGGGCGCCCGGAAATTACATCAGCTTTACCCTCACGCTTACACAATGTAACTTACATAATGGTGCTTCCCTAACATTTTATACAGATTAACACATTTATAAAAAGGGTAAAAAAAAGACAATAACACGGAAATACAATATATATATATATATATATATATATATATATATATATATATATATATATATATATATATATATATATATAATGAAAGAAAATAACATATTTTGCTTATGGTCACATGACCATAGATTACTTGATTGTACTTAAATTATTTCAAAATAAAATGCCCTTAAATTAATACCATTAGTTAACAATTCTTCCAATAATCTAGTGGAATAACAACATACACTCGTCACATCCACCCCCACTGTTTTACATTAGATTGTCGGACAGACCAACATCTTGACATATTAGTGATGCCATTTCATATAAACCCCCTTAGGTCATACAGCTTTAAAGCCATCTTGTTAAAGATTCAGATAAATCAAGGGTAGCTAATCCCCAATCTGTCAAGGAGCTCAGATAAATGGAGGACTGAATTGCGGTGACAAACGTGAGTAAAGTTAATTAGAAAACTTTGGGAACAATAGAAACAGTTCATGTGACACAGTGCAAATTAGTTGCTTCTCTGTATGGTGGTTCACGTGCGCTCTGCACACACACCAGCGGACACACAGACAGAAGATTGTGCACACAGTGCTACAAGGCAGCGCTGATTGCTCAAATCACAAGCTGCAGAAAATGACAGGAAGACAAACAGACTCTGTTCCATAACAAACAGAGAAGAACTGGTGACACACCCAGACCCATGACACAATCTACCATTTGAAAAACAATGCCATATACAGTCCCAATTATGACATACACTAACAATCACTCCCTATGCTTATTTTCTTCAGAAAACTTATGCATTATAGACCATAAAAGATCATTCCACCCATGACCAGATTTTCTTGCAACATAACAAGAATCTGCTGTATGCTGAGATGAACTCACTGGTATCTCCTGCAATATAATCTAAATCAACAATCCATTGAGACGTTTTGTTCTGCAATATCACTCTTCTGACAGTCAGTATGTGATGTTCCACAGAACACGGGCAACAGACTTTGCAGTATGATTCAGTCAAACATACACTTATGGAAGTTTTGTGAAGTGGTCGGTTATTACCAACACATCAACAGACATATTATTGACATCCTCAGCCGACCAGAAATCGATACAAACCAACTCTAGCGGTGCTGTTGTGGTTATAGACACAAGTAGTGCCCTGGCCTCAGGCGTCTCATTCAACACACATCTCTTACATTGCGTCACATACAATTTGTTGTCTATCTGTAATGAAATGATGAGGAAGATTCAATTGTAAGTAAAAGTTAAATTTATTAGGAGAGTGGGTCAGAGATGGTGAGAGTGGTGGTGGAAATAGTGTCCAGAGATGAATAGCATTTGGCAGCACAGGGACGCTGAGGTCAGCCAAGTCCTTCAGTGAAGATCCGATAGTGATGATGATGATGATGATGAAGGTAAAGATGAGGATGATGGAAGCAGTCCGGGATGATGGTGAGGTAGACAGGAGCGGAAACCAGGAAGTAGATATCGCGGGTGACTGAAGTGCAGAGTAATGACGAACACACAGCGATGGGCGGGAACACACAGAAACTGGAAACAGGCTGGAACAGGCAGGAACACATGGACCAACCAACAACGCTCTGATAAAGACAAGGAGAAAACAGAAAGACTAAATAGAGAGCGCTGATCAACTGCAGCTGGCGCGCTGATCAGCCGCGGCTGTGTGTGCTGATCAGCAGCAGTGATCAGCGGCTCCGCCCACACGCACAATTACACACACAACAAGACGAGAGAGAGGAGACAGCGAATTCATGAACCGTGACAGTACCCCTCCCCTAGGAGCACCTCCTGGCTCTTCCAGAAGAACCTACCTGTTGATTGTAATCATCAATAAGGGAGTGATCCAGAATGTCCCTAGCAGGAACCCAACTTCTCTCCTCTGGACCGTAGCCCTCCCAGTCCACCAAGTACTGGAATCCGCGTCCCCTCTGTCTCGAGTCCAGAATACGATTGATCCCCGTCTACGAGTCGCGGCGGTGGGGGAACCGGGGCCGGCGGATTAAGGTGAGAACGAAAAACAGGTTTCAATTTGGAGACATGAAAGGCAGGGTGAATTCTCCTGTACGCCGGAGGAAGTTTTAGGCGGACTGTCACCGGACTAACGATCTTGGTGATAGTGAACGGGCCGATGAATTTGGGAGCTGGTTTGTTAGATATGGAGCGGAATGTTCTTGGTAGAAAGCCACACTTTTTGACCCACGACGTATACGACGACCGGTGACAATCGGCCTTAGCCTTAGTGCGCGCCCCCACCTGGAGCAGAGTCTCACGGGCTCTGGTCCATGTGCGGTGGCACCTCTGGACGAAGATGTGAGTGGAAAGGACCGCGACTTCGGAATCTAGACTCGGAAAAACTGGTGGCTGGTACCCTAGACTACACTCAAACGGAGAGAGGCCCGTGGATGACACTGGTAACGAGTTATGTGCGTACTCAACCATAGAAAGTTGTTGGCTCCAGGATGAAGGATTCTTGGACCCCAAACATCGAAACACTCTCTCCAAATCTTGGTTGGCTCGCTCGGTCTGACCATTGCTCTGGGGATGGTAACCCGAAGACAGACTGACCGTAGCTCCTAGTAATCTACAGAACTCTTGGAGCCAGAATTTGGACACGAATTGGGGCCCCCTGTCAGAAACCACGTCCATCGGGAGGCCATGTAAATGTAAGACATGATCTACAACAGTCACCACTGTCCCCTTGGCTGAAGATAATTTGGGCAAGGGAATGAAATGTGCCGCCTTTGAGAACCAGTCCACTACGGTTAAAACAAACGTCATGCCATTAGAGGTCAGGAGGGTGGTGACAAAATCTAGCGCTATGTGGGACCAGGGTCTCGAAGGGACAGACAGCGGAGGGAGTAACCCATCAGGAGGTCGGTTAGACGTCTTACCCATGGCACAAACTGAGCAGGCCAAGACAAAACTGCGAATGTCACGAGCCATTAATGGCCACCAGAATCGTTGCTTTATTAACAGCTATTCCGGTTTACTCCTGGATGACAGGCGATGTTGGAGCAATGACCCCATCGTATGACGTCGGACCGTAACTCCCCAGAACAAACAAACGACTCGGTGGGCAATCGGGCGGAGGCGTTACCCCTTCTAAGGCCGATTTGACCTTTGAATCGAGCTCCCATGTGAGTGTGGAGATAACTATCCTCTCTGGCAAAATGCACTAGGGAGTGACCGGGCGTTCGGAAGGAACAAAAAAAAAAAAAAATGCGAGATAAAGAATCTGGTTTGATGTTTTTGGACCCTGGGCGGTACGAGAGGGAAAAGTCAAAACGTCCGAAAAAAGTGCCCATCGAGCCTGCCTGGAGATCTAATATATTCAAGGTTCTTATGATCGGTCCAAACGGTAAAAGGTACCCCCGACCCTTCTAACCAATGACGCCACTCCTCCAACACCAATTTGACGGCCAACAACTCTGTTACCAATGTTATAGTGGCTTTTCAGGTGGCTTTTCACCTGCTCGATTGCTTCTGTCCGCCTCGCTGCCTGCTGTGTGAGCTGCGAGTTTGTTTGCGTCGTGGCTGTCTAAGCCTCGTATAAGCTTCGTATTTCCTTCTGTTTTTCCGTATTTCTCTCTTTATTCTGTTCTGAACCATCATTTAACCCATAATTACAACTCGGACTGTTGGCCGGACGCGTCTCAAGCCATTATACGGCTGGAACCGCAAATACGGTTGGAACATTGTTTGCTGGTCGTAGAGCGAGACACTGCTTCACTGCTGCTCGCCCTGCGATCGACTGCTTTTGTCAGCCTCGTTTGTTGGTCATAGAGCGAGACACTGCTTCACTGCTGCTCGCCCTGCGATCGACTGCTTTTGTCAGCCTCGTTTGTTGGTCATAGAGCGAGACATTGCTTCACTGCTGCTCGCCCTGCGATCGACTGCTTTTGTCAGCCTCGTTTGTTGGTCATAGAGCGAGACACTGCTTCACTGCTGCTCGCCCTGCGATCGACTGCTTTTGTCAGCCTTGTTTGTTGGTCATAGAGCGAGACACTGCTTCACTGCTGCTCGCCCTGCGATCGACTGCTTTTGTCAGCCTCGTTTGTTGGTCATAGAGCGAGACACTGCTTCACTGCTGCTCGCCCTGCGATCGACTGCTTTTGTCAGCCTAGTTTGTTGGTCATAGAGCGAGACACTGCTTCACTGCTGCTCGCCCTGCGATCGACTGCTTTTGTCAGCCTCGTTTGTTGGTCATAGAGCGAGACATCGCTTCACTGCTGCTCGCCCTGCGATCGACTGCTTTTGTCAGCCTCGTTTGTTGGTCGTAGAGCGAGACATCGCTTCACTGCTGCTAGCCCTGCGATCGACTGCTTTTGTCAGCCTCGTTGCCTGCTGTGAGTTTGTTTGTTTGCGTCGTGGCTGTCTAAGCCTCATATTAGGTCGTATTTCTTTCTGTTTCTCCGTATTTCTTTCTTTTATTCTGTTTTATTCTGTTTATTCTGTTTTGTTAAAATGGCGAATATATCAGGTGTATGTTATCTACCTTTTGGTGCAGATGAGAACAAATCTGATTTGCTCGCGGTGCAGTCTGAATTAGCTGTAGAAAAGCAGATCCGTGACCTTCTAGAGAGACAAGCTGAGCTGAGAGACCCGCGTTTAGCTCTTGAAACATCACGCGCTGATGCACACGGATCAGTGATTAACGTTAGTAACCCGCTGACGCCGACCTCATCTACTCCGTGCGTTTCTCAGCATTGGTCCCGAGCGTCCAGGTCACGATCAGCCATGGTTTCATTCACTCCGGCTCCAACACACCACCACGAAGCCTGGGTGGTTCCGCGGAAGCCGCGAGCTAGGACAAGAATCTTTTCGCCCCTCCCGGTGTTCGAGATCTCCACTCAGAACCGCTTCTCCCCTCTTCGTGAAATGGAACGCGATGCTGTGATCATCGGCGATTCCACCGTCCGACACGTCCACGCTACGTTAGGTAAAAGTAAGGAGCACAGTCACTGCTTTCCTGGTGCTCGTGTTCTCGATATCACTGCGCGGGTAACTGAGATCTTGAACGGTGACGAGCGCGTCGGAGCTGTGGTGCTGCACGCGGGAGCTAACGACACTAGGCTGCGACAGACGGAGGTTCTGAAGAAAGACTTCAGGAGCCTTATCGATACGGTACGCAGTACATCGCCTGAAACATCGATTATTGTGTCTGGACCGCTTCCTACGTACCGACGAGGGCATGAAAAGTTCAGTAGATTATTCGCGCTAAATGAATGGTTATTGTCATGGTGCAATGAGCAGAAACTGCTCTTTATAAATAATTGGAATCTGTTTTGGGAGCGACCAAGGCTCTTCCGCGCTGATGGCTTACACCCAAGTAGAATCGGGGCAGATCTTCTGTCGGATAACATCTCCAAGATGTTAAATACCGTTTGACTAGTATCCAAAAATCCAAATCACAGTCTCTACTGCACCAATTTAATTGATATTAATACTAGTGTAGAACATTGCATAGAAACTGTGTCTATTCCTCGTATACTAAGATCAAATAATAAATCTACTGCGGGATCTAGAAAAAATCTAATTGTTATTAAAACAAAAAATCTCGCTATTAGTGAACAAAAACAATTTCTAAAGCTAGGTCTTCTAAACATTAGATCGCTCACACCTAAGGCGGTTATTGTAAATGAAATGGTCACAGATAATAATTTCGATGTTCTGTGCCTTACTGAAACCTGGCTTAAACCAAATGATTATTTCGGTCTAAATGAGTCTACTCCGCCAGGATACTGTTATAAGCATGAGCCCCGTCTGATCGGTCGTGGTGGCGGTGTTGCAACAATCTATAGAGATATCCTTAATGTTACTCAGAAAACTCGTCATAGGTTTAATTCGTTTGAAGTACTTGTGCTAAATGTTACGCTCTTAGATGTAAGAAAAAAATCCCTATTATCTCTAGCATTGGCTACCGTATATAGACCTCCAGGGCCTTACGCCGATTTCCTAAAAGAGTTTGTTGACTTTCTATCAGATCTTTTGGTCAACGTCGATAAAGCATTAATTGTTGGAGATTTTAACATACACGTAGATAATTTAAATGATGCGTTAGGGGCTGCGTTTACAGATTTTTTTAAACTCCTTCGGGGTCAAGCAAAACGTCACCGGACCAACTCATCGTCTTAATCATACACTCGATTTAATTATATCAAATGGAACCGATCCAACCGATATAGATATCATTCCACAAAGTGATGATGTCACTGACCATTACATGGTAACTTGCATATTAAGTACTGCTGTAATATGTCATGCTGCGCCACGTTATCGACCAGGTAGAACAATTCTTCCATCCACCATAGATCATTTCTCAAATAGCTTATCTGATCTGTCTCAGCTGCTACCTAAACCCAAACAAACAGATGAACTAGATGAACTAACTAGCACTATGAGCACCATTCTCTCTAGAACATTGGATATTGTTGCACCCATTAAATTAAAAAAGGTCAGAGAAAAAAAGTATAGCCCCATGGTACAATAATACTACGTATGTTTTAAAGAGAGAAACCCGTAATTTAGAGCGTAAATGGAAAAAAACTAATTTAGAGGTCTTTAGAATCGCGTCGAAAGACAGTATGTCACGTTATAAAAAGGCCCTTAAAACGGCCAGGGCTGAGCACCTCAGCAAATTAATAGAAAACAACCGAAATAATCCAAGGTTTTTATTTAATACCGTGGCTAGACTAACAAATAAACAGACGTCGTCTGAACAAAATACCTCGTTACAGTTTAGTAGTAATGATTTCATGAACTTCTTCACCGAGAAAATTGAAAGCATCAGAATCAAAATCGTAAACGTTCAATCTTTACTCGCGCCTTATAATTCAGCCGCAATTATCACCCCGCAAGAACAATTACAATGCTTTACAACCATAGAACAAAAAGAGTTAAATAAACTTATCACTTCATCTAAAACAACAACGTGTTTATTAGATCCTATACCAACTGAACTACTGAAAGAAGTGTTACCTATAGTGGAAGAGCCTCTTCTCAATATTATTAACTCATCGTTATCTTTAGGTCATGTTCGAAGAACGTTCAAGCTGGCTGTTATAAAACCTCTTATTAAGAAACCACATTTAGATCCAAATAACCTAGCAAATTACAGACCCATTTCGAATCTTCCATTTATGTCAAAAATATTAGAAAAAGTTGTGTCCAGTCAACTCGGCTCTTTCTTGCAAGAAAACGACATCTATGAAAAGTTTCAGTCTGGATTCAGGCCACATCATAGCACTGAAACTGCGCTTGTTAGAATCACAAATGATTTACTTTTAGCTTCGGACCAAGGCTGTATCTCAGTACTAGTTTTACTTGATCTTAGTGCTGCGTTCGACACTATAGATCACACAATACTCTTAGATCGACTACAAAATTACACTGGTGTTCAAGGACAAGCATTAAGCTGGTTCAGGTCATACTTATCTGACCGCTACCATTTCGTCTACTTAAATGGAGAAAAATCGATCATAACTTCGGCAAACTATGGAGTGCCGCAGGGATCTGTGTTAGGCCCTTTATTATTCTCAATATATATGCTGCCACTTGGTAATATTCTAAGGAAACATGGAATTAGTTTCCATTGTTATGCTGATGACACTCAAATATATATTTCATCACGGCCAAATGAATACGCTAAATTATCCAAATTGACAGATTGTGTTAAAGATATAAAAGATTGGATGACCGTAATTTTCTTTTATTAAATCCAGACAAGACAGAGGTAATACTTATCGGTTGTAAAAACCGTCCACAAAACCTTTCACAGCACGACTTTAACATAGTAGGATGCCCTGTTACTTTATCCGCTACAGTAAAAGACCTGGGTGTTACATTAGACTGCAACTTGTCTTTTGAAAAGCATATTTCATATGTTACAAAAACAGCCCTTTTCCACCTTAGAAACATTGCTAAGCTACGTAATATGCTATCAGTCTCTGATGCAGAAAAGTTAGTTCATGCATTCATGACCTCGAGACTAGATTACTGTAATGCTTTATTAGCTGGTTGTCCTGCATCTTCAATAAACAAGCTACAGTTAGTCCAAAATGCAGCCGCTAGAGTTCTTACTAGATCAAGAAAATATGATCATATAACACCGATTTTATCATCACTTCATTGGTTACCTATAGAGTTCCGTATTAATTACAAGGTATTGCTTTTGACTTATAAAGCTCTAAATGGTTTAGCTCCAGTCTTTTTAACGGATCTTCTATCGCCCTACAATCCATCGCGCTCTTTAAGATCACTAAATTCGAGGCTTCTGGTCATTCCTAGGATATCCAGATCCACCAAAGGAGGCAGAGCATTTTCACATTTAGCTCCGAAGCTCTGGAATAGCCTTCCTGATATTGTTCGTTGCTCAGACTCGCTCTCACAGTTTAAAACTAGACTGAAGACGCATCTATTTAGCCAGACATTCATATAAATGTTTTTATCTTACAGTTACTATAAATTCGGCCTCTAGTTCATAAACGCCAGAGGAGAACTGGCCCCCGACTGAGCCTGGGTTCTCCCAAGGTTTTTTTTTCTCCATTGGGTCATCTGATGGTGTGTTAGGACACCTTTAGGTCACTGGATGGAGTTTTTCGGTTCCTTGCCACTGTTGCCTTTGGCTTGCTCAGTTGGGGATATTCAAATTAATTAACCAATCATACCATTGATCAGCTCTACCAAACTTGGATGTCTTTTTTTTCCAGTAATAAGCAAACATTGTTAAGTTGTTTTGATTGATACTGTGAAGCAGCTTTGATACAATCTGTATTGTGAAAAGCGCTATATAAATATATTTGACTTGACTTGACTTATAATTGCGTTCTGCAGGTGATAAACGGTGGGATAAAAATGCACAAGGGTGCATCTTGTCATCTGCGGAAGAAGGTTGGGATAGAACTGCACCTACCCCCACCTCTGACGCGTCAACCTCCACCACGAACTGACGTGAGGGATCAGGGGCGACTAAGATGGGAGCCGAAACGAAGCGACTTTTGAGGTTGGAAAATACAGCCTCGGCTGTATCGGACCACCTGAACGTCGTTCTGGGGGAGGTCAAGGGAGTCAGAGGTGCGGCTAGTTGGCAATCAATATTTAATCAAGATCGGAATCAAATCACAAGAATTGATGACTTGTGCGTGAGAAAATGGATGTGTGGCGTGAGAGCGTGTGAAAAGTGTCAATTCCATGAGTCCCCTGTACATGAATTACAACTCACACATTAATTGAAATTGTTTAGTCTGGCTGTCTCCATCTCTTCTGTCCATTGCCACTTTCCTTCTTTTGTGCCCTGATACAACACCTTAGCTTCCCTGGAATATTTTGGGGATCAATTCTCTGATAAAGTTTAACGTTCCTAGCAACGATTGTAACTGTTTTCGGGATTTGCGCGGTCCCGATTTTACCCAATTTGTTTACTCCTAGTATTAGTTGTTAAAGTTTTTGAGTCCTGCCCTAGTTTAAATCCTAAGAAATCCACTTCACGCTTTCCTATTTCCATTTTCTTTAGACTAGGCCTCAGACCTGCCTTTGCTATTCTGTCTAGAGTCTCTTCTAGTTCCTTCTAGCGTTTCAATCATCATGCTCTGGAATACATTGGGTGAGTTTTTGTTACCCTGTGGTAATCTGGTATACACATACTGATTACCCTCATGGGTGAAAGCAGTTTTCCCCCGACTCTTTTGCAAACGGAACACTCCAAAATCCGTTAGCCAGATCAATTTTTGACAACCAATTATTTTCCCCACCGATTAGCCTACATAAGCAGAGTAACCAATTTAATTTAGTTTTTTAATTGTTTTGTTTAAAAGTACACATTTAAAGCTTTCTATAGATATACAGGTCTGTGAGGCAACTAGTTTATACGCTGAGTTTCGGTTCATTTCGGTTCATTTTAGTTCATTTTAGTTCACGCGCCGGTGCCTCCGTGTCCTGATTATATTGTCCATATTTGCTTCTTATTTATTAATCCAGGCAAATTTGTTGATGAAACATTGATTAAAATGAAGATACAATTTATACAAAACGAAATTTTCAAGGAAAGATAATATTCGAAGATCGCTGGGTATTATTTGATTATTATTCGAAAATCGCACCCCTCCACCACATGCACGCACGCATGCATATGTCACGGGCCGGGGCGGCAACCAGACCGTAAACGCCGCCCCTTTCAAAGTGTACCACCCTGAGGAGCCTGACCAGAGAAAACCATAGACAGGACAACGTTATAAGATACAAAGTTGTGTTGCTTTATTAGATTAAAATGGTTTCTCAGAACAAGGCATCATTTAATCGATCTCTTCTTTATCTTCCAAGGTCCCAAGGATATAGCGGCTGCAGGAAGCAGGGCTCTCGCTGGCATAGACAATGGTAATGTACCCCACCACGAATCCTCCGGACAAACGGTGAACAGCACTCAGATAAGAACTTCACAACGGACCCTCAGGGCAGACGGTGAGTAGCCCTCGGGTAAGGAACTTCCCAGTGAATCTGTAGGACAGACGGTAAGCAGCACTCGAGTAAGGGACTCCACGACGGATCTTCAGGACAGACAGTGAACCGCATTCAGGTGAGAACTTCACAATGAATCTGCAGGACAGAGGGTGGACAGCACTCAGGTAAGACTTCACAACTAATCCTCAGGACAGACGGTAAACAGCACTAGAGTGGGGGGCTTCACAACGGATCTTCAGGACAGACAGTGAACAGCACTCAGATGAGAACTTCACAACGAATCTTCAGAACAGATTGCAATGACGGAGGAGTGGGAGGCTCTCTTTAACATGAGCAGTGACAAAGAACTCCACAGCAAATCCTCAGGATAGACGGTGAGTAGCACTCAGGTAAGGAACTTCTCAGTGAATCTTTAGGACAGGCGGTAAGCAGCACTAGGGTGGGGGGCTCCACAGCGGATCTCCAGGACAGACAGTGAACAGCACTGAGGTGAGAACTTCACAACGAATCCTCAGAACAGATTGCAATGACGGAGAAGTGGGAGACTCTCTTTAACATGAGCAGTGACAAAGAACTCCGCAGCAAATCCTCAGGATAGACGGTGGGTAGCACTCAGGTAGAGAACTTCACAACGAATCCCCAGGACAGACGGTGAGTAGCACTCAGGTAAGGAACTTCTCGGTGAATCTGCAGGACAGACGGTAAGCAGCAATAGGGTGGGGGACTTCCCAGCGGATCTTCAGGACAGACAGTGAACAGCACTCAGATGAGAACTTCACAACGAATCTGCAGAGCAGACGGTGGGCAGCACTCAGGTAGGACTTCACAACTAATCCTCAGGACAGACAGTAAATAGTACTCGGTAAGGAACTCCCCAGTGAATCGGCAGGACAGACAGAAAGCAGCACTAAGATAAGAACTCCTCTTCGAGTCACATCAGCACATTGGAGAGATAGATGGCTCTTTTCTGCTTAATACCCACTCCACATATAACAGCGAATACAGCCCAGCGTTCCACGGGGGTAGCAAGTCAACTGGTCGAAGTCATGGTTAAAGACAGAACTGTTCTTCCCACACTCGTGTATTCAGGTTAAAGACAGAACTGTTTTTCCCACACTCGTGTATTCAGAAAAAAGACACTCAAGACTTTAAACGTGCTTATATCACCATAAACACTGCAATTCTCACACTCACAATGAATTAAGGCCTTTACTCCAATATTCGTCCAGATTCTTCCACTCCCATGGGACTATGACTTAAGGGCAGCGTGGGAGATTAATATCAGCAGAAGCAACGAGCCTCGAGAAATCACAGCAACACTGGATTTAACTTTCAAGCTGAGACACACAGGAAATATCAGAGGGCTTTAGAGATCATCATAAGCGTGATTTGAGGTACTTAACTGTCCCAGGAATGATCGATGCTCATTAATTCTTCAGTCCATGAATGTTCTCCTTCATAAAATCCGCCAAAACTGCAGTCATCTGTCCTGTTCCCCCTCCGTCTCGGCCACTTCTTTCCCTTTCTCCCCCTTCTCCTTCTTCACACCAAATGCCTTATTATATCCATTATTGAGACACGTGTTCCAATCACTGATCGGCTCCCTCACCTCTCGCAGCTGACACTCGTTTCTTCCTTTATTACCCCGCGATTGGCCATCACATGTAAAACCGGAACCGGCCCGATGTACCACCGGAAATGCTCCGATGGGGAAACACCCTCCTCAAAGAAAGGTTCCGCCCTGCCTTTTCGTCACTTCGTGACACATACTATACACACCAGAGCATGAGCAAAGCGGAGCGGTGTGACGCTTATAAGTTAAAAAACTTAAACATATGTTTCATATTTATGTTTAATATGTTGATTATATGAAAAGGGAACCGCATGAGATGAGTAAGATAAGATCATAAGATGACCAATATATCGGAAAACATTTGGAATTGGTCAGACATGATTTTGACCACTTATTAATTTTTGTTTTGTAGAAAGCCTTTCTTTAAAGTTTATTTCGTTTTGTATAAATTCTATCTTCATTTTAAGAAATTTTTCATTAACAAATTTGCCTGGATTAATAAATAAGAAGCAAATATAGTGGACAATATAATCAGGACATGGAGGCGCCGGCGCGTGCACACTTCATATGAAGTGTGCATTTCTCTGCATCGTCAACTTTAGCAATTTATCAACTTTATCAACAATTCAAATGTTTCATGGATAATCATTACTTTCGCCGGTTCTTTGTGGCAAGCTTTATTTCAGGTGTTGCGCGATATCTCTGCGCCCAAGTAGCAGTGCTTCGCCTGTGCTTCGCCCCCATATAGTCCCAAATCAGTCTCTGCCTAGGAAATCACCTAGTCTTAATCTGCATTGCTATTTGTACTTGTTGTGAATAAGCAAGCCACAAGAAGTAATTATTTTTATTATTTTAATTTTTTATCACTTTTACTCACGACATGCTCCCTGGCAACATAGGATTCCATTCATTATGCTAAGCTAAGCTAGTGGCGGCACTGCCAGACTAAGACAATGCATGCACTGAGACAAAAATGCATTTGCCCAGCTATCTAAATGTAGGGGAGACCGCGAATAACCCCAATTAAAAAAACGGTGGAGTGTTCCTTTAATAATTTTGTTTTTTCTGTGGGTTTTATTACCGAGATATCTGCGCCAGTATCAATTCGAAATATGGTTTCATCAAATTCTTTGTACAATCTTTTATTTATCTCTTCTGTGTTTAGCAGGGCCTTCTTCAGGGGAGCCGTCTTTTCCCATTCTTCTGAGACTTCTGTTTTCTTTCTAAGTTTCTTCCTTCTAAATTCTGGTTCTTTAGTTTCTATATTGGGGTAAGTCTCATCAACCCTATTTCGGCCTATTCTAGCATTGGGCCTGTTTCTTCCTCTTTCTGCAATGATCTGAGCTCTTTCTTCTGAGCTAAGTTTATTCCACTTTTCATTGTCAACATATTTTGATTTTCCTTTATTATTTTCGGGCTTTGATTGGTCTCTATATCTATTATTGCCACGGTTAACCCTCTGTGGTCTGAGGTGTTTTCTGGGTCCTGGAAGTGTTCTGACATGCTCTGACATGTGTGTTTATTTCTGTTACTTGTGACATTTTCATGGCTAAAGTCTTATTACACGGTATTCAGCACAAACTCTGCTACAATGTGCAATGTGCATGTGAACGCCGTCAGCGTTAATCACAGGTTCGCGTTTAAAGTCTGATCATTTCGACGGAGGTGAATCAATCAAAATTAACTTTAGCTGGAAATAACATTATTCAAGAACCGCTATAAAGCCAAAACAATCTCTGTTACCTTAAATTATATGTTTATCTATGTAAAGCTGCTTTGAAACAATCCATTGTTAAAAGCGCTATATAAATGAAGATGACTTGACTACAATAATATGTCAGCAGCATGTAGGTAAAAGTTTGTAGTTTTGAGATAATGACGTTTATGCGTGGTTTGTGAAAAAACTAAAAAGAATTGTCACTGAAATAAGGTCATGAAACCCATCCTGATTATTTCTTCACAAGACTTTTGACAATTGTATCACGTAGCCTAGAATATTTGCTCCAAAACTATGTGAAAATCATCCTGACTACTCATTCAGATAAGACAATAAAGTCTTTTAAAATTTGTATGACGTGTTTTGTGTAAGAAAGCTTTATGCGAAGGAGGCGTAATCTCATTAATATTTATGGAAGTAAAATAATGTCAAATGTTTTTGAAACAAAAAGCATGTTGAATTGCACCAATTGAAAAAAAATATGCATTGCGTTAACCATGCTTGCATTTTAATCCATTGTATTTTTAAGGCTTGCATTTTTATGGGCTGAAATTCAACATGGTTGAATATTTAAGCTGTGAATATTTCAATTAAAAACATTTCAAACACATTTTCAATATTAAAAATTCAATAATCCATATTCACCTTTCATATTTCACTTCCAAAATTTTCAAACTGTTTAAAAATACAACCTATAATATTCAACAGGCAATTTTCGGTCCATTTTATTTCGCCTTGAAAATTCGCTTCCACAAATTCAGTGGTTCAAATTCGACAGTAAATTCAACGTCGACATCCAGGAACTGCAGGAAAAGCAGTAGATTACCGATCATAATCTCCATCTGCTGTAGTCGGCTTTACCAGCAGGGGGCGCACGCGCGTGTTGACAAGCACCAAAGCAACAGGAGAGGCCTTCACAAAACGTCATTTGCTGAAATGGACAGAACGGAGTTATAATTTATATGTGTATGGAAAAGGTTGATTAAGACACAAAACACACGAGCGTTTACTCAAGTGTCTTATGAGACTTATTTTTACCCCCGTGCAAAGTAAGGTGATTTGTCCACTGCAAAACTAAATTCTCTCGCCGTTGGCATTGATATTAAGTTTTAGTAAAACAACTGTAATACACTGAGACAGAGTGAATTGTTTGTTTTAGTCACTATGACGGAATACTAAATTGATGGCTGGGTTTTGGCAAAGGCAATTTTATTTAACCCTCCTGTTACCCTCAAATCTGATAACATTTTTTACCTACTGGGGTCAATTTGACCCCAGTAATTTAAACCTCCACAATATAATTTTTTTTTTTTACAAAGGTTTGTCTCAGGTAATTTATGTCTTTGTTGACTACTTAAGTAACCTTTTAAGTTGACATCCACCCGCCACCCCCCTCCCCACCCCACCTAACCCCTTATACATCCAGAATACCCATTCCACGACTATGGACAAATTTAGAAATCAACATAAAATCTGACTGATTGACCTAAGATTGGAAAAGTATGAATATATTTGGTGTTTTATTTGTTTTATAATATTTCTAAGTATAGATTTTTGTAATCTATAACATTTGGAAAGAAAAACTATTTATTTTATCAAGGATAGTAACACGAGTTATGTTTGGGGTCAATCTCGAAAAAAATGATGTTTTCCCCTCCCCATGGCACGGGAAACATCAAAGTTCTCGCAAAAATGATGTTTTCCACTCCCCATGGCACAGGAAAGAACTATTAGTTCTGATGAGAATTATATCACATGTCATGTGAACTACTAGTGGTTCTCGCAATACTACAGATATGGTTATGTTTGGTTAGAGCCCTAAAACAGAGGGAAGTTTTTTGAATATGATATTGAATATGTAAAATTACAATGAACATTATAAATTCAAATTATAACATGTTATAGTGACCTCAATAAAACAACCAAAACAAATGTGTGTGAAATTTTAATATTTCTTCTGTTTTATTATACAACTAAAAGAGCCTGGGGTCAAATTGACCCCAAGGAACACCGATGCTACAAAATGTGTACAGCACTTAGAAAAAATATTAGCAGGTTAATTTTATGTTTACAGAGTTGTCCCCATTAAATTAGGAAAAGTCATTAAATCTGAAGCAAAAAAAATAAATAAAATGATGTATTTACAGACGTTAAACATTGAATGGGGTCAAATTGACCCCAAGGATAATAGGAGGGTTAAATATAGCATCATTAAATACAACCCAATTACAATTATAAATTAAATTCAGCAATTAAAAATTAGATCTCTACCATGATATCTGGTCATCTCTGTGTTATAACGTGAATTGTCTCCGCTATTATCCAGGGCTGCGTACAGTAGGGGTATTTGTCATCTTATTTTATATCTTTTTGTCAATTTGGAGCGCGCGTCACGTCACCTATTAGCGTCGCGCCTGCCACAAGATCTCTCACTGTTTACATGAACCAGACACTCCGATGAGAGCACATAAAGTGCAATCCATCTCTTATTTACCATTTTTTCATCTTATCGTATATTTTATTCGCTCCTTTGCCCGTATTGGAGCGCGTCTCGTGGCTCTTACTAGCGTCGGGCCAGCCACACGATCTCTCACTGTTTTAATCTACCAGACACTCCGATTGATGCACATGTGCAAACAGACAGTGCAATCCTGACCTGCTCTTATGTAGCCTATCTATTTGTCATCTTATTTTATTCGCTCTTTTTGTCCATAATGGAGCGCGCGTCGTATTGGAGCCATCTTCGCAGTAGTGAACGCGCCGAGAGAAATGCTCATTTTATACGGATTACATTGTCTGAGAGTAGTCTATTTATTTTCGTTTTGAATTGTTTCGTTTAAAAGTAGGCTAGACATTTCTACCTTGATGTATTTATCATGCCTGTGAGAAATGTGCAATGCAAAAATTTTATGATTTTATTGCTATGCCTATGCCTATATGTCATGATTGAAATTAAGATATAATTTATTAAAAACGAAATTCACTTTAAATAAAGGCTTTATAAAAAACAAAACGTAATGGAGTGGTCAAAATCATTCTCCTTCAGAATGCCAATCGGAGAATCAGGCAACTGTAATAGGGAGAGATCTTGTGGCTGGCGCGCCACGAAACGCGCCCTATGGGACAAACGAGCAAATAAAATATAAGATAAGATGGCAGAAGGGTAACTAAGAGCAGGATTACATTGGCTTTGTGTTTTCGTGCATCAATCGGAGTGTCTGGTAGATTAAAACAGTGAGAGATCGTGTGGCTGGCCCGACGCTTCGTAAGAGCCACGAGACGTGCTCCAATACGGGCAAAGGAGCGAATAAAATATACGATAAGATGAAAAAATGGTAAATAAGAGATGGATTGCACTTTATGTGCTCTCATCGGAGTGTCTGGTTCATGTAAACAGTGAGAGATCTTGTGGCAGGCGCGACGCTAATAGGTGACGTGACGCGCGCTCCAAATTGACAAAAAGATATAAAATAAGATGACAAATACCCCTACTGTACGCAGCCCTGGATAATAGCGGAGACAATTCACGTTATAACACAGAGATGACCAGATATCATGGTAGAGATCTAATTTTTAATTGCTGAATTTAATTTATAATTGTAATTTGGTTGTATTTAATGATGCTATATTTAAATAAAATTGCCTCTGCCATCATGTAAAACCCAGCCATCAATTTAGTATTCCGTCATAGTGACTAAAACAAACAATTCACTCTGTCTCAGTGTATTACAGTTGTTTTACTAAAACTTAACCCTCTGAGGTCTGAGGTGTTTTTGGGGTCCTTGAGATGTTTTGACATGCCCTGACATTTGTGCTTTTTTCAGTTGCTTAGAAACATATTAATGGCACTGGTGTAATTACACTCTATTTAGCACAAACAGGGCTACCATAATATGTTAGCAACATGTATGTACATGTTTGTATTTTTGAGAGAATATTGTTTATGCATGGTTATTGAAAAAACTAAAAAATAAAGTTTCTGAAATAAGGCCACAAAACACACACTAAATATGTGTCCACAAGAGTTTTGACTAATGGATCTTGTCGCCTAGAGTTTAGGCTTCAAAATGATCTGAAAATCATCCTGTCTAATCATTCACATAAAACAATAGATTGTTTTAAATTGTGAAAAATATTTTTTTGTTTGCAAAGGCAATATGCGGATGGGCGTGAACGGCCCAACCCCTATCATGAATAATTACGTGGATCTCACCTGAGCAGACAATGACCCTGCATAATAATGAGCCTTTCATTCAGGGGTGTCACACAAGAAAGAATGCAAGGACAATAAATACATAAATAAATATATATATATATATATATATATATATATATATATATATATATATATATATATATATATATATATATATATATATATACAAACAATCAAAATATAAATGAAAGCCAAAAGCACATTTTTAGTCATACCTGGAAACAAATCCTGGTCAAATAGGTTGTATGGGCAATTCTGCAGAATTGGTTCAAAGTTTGAGTTGGAAACATCTTGAAAATAAAATTGTCTTTTTCCATAAATGTCTTATAAAGTATTATTTTTTAAAGTAGGCAATAGATTTTATCATACATATTTCAAAGTTAAGGATTCATTATTTTGATATAGCTTGCATTGGAACAAACACTATAACAGTTGATTAGTTTATTTGTGACAAAACATCCTATATATTTTACATATGAGCAGAAACTGTCTAATTAAAGCTTATTTGATGTCTATTTTATAGTAAAAACTTTATAATCTATCCAAAATTAGTCAACGAAATGTTGTCATTACAGACACTAGTATATCGCGATTAGAAGAAATCTCAGTGGGCTATAGCAATATAGTTTGGATGTGTACATGTAAAAATAACGTTTACTAAAGTACAGTAGGTAGTCAACCAGAATGCCTATTACCGCCGCGGCAAATCCACCGCCGTAAAAATAAACCAGTCGCATTTCAAAGTAGTTCGCAAAATGACCGCCAGGTGGCGCAAAGGGACATTTAGCAAAACGTAAGTGGGGCAATTAACAGTAAGGATGAAATACTACAAGTTATGGTCATTTCCAAATAAGCCTACAACAAACATTTATTTTTAACAAATATTTTTAAATATGCAACATGCACGTTTAAACAACAAACAATACAATCTGAACCAGCGCTTCTGCTCCTGTATTGAGACATGCAGCGCGTTTCAGTTACAATCCTGGTTCCAGTGGCCTTAATACATTCACGGCTTTTTAAAATGTCACAAAGCGTTTTGAGATGGTTTTGAATGAAATATTGAAGTTTATAATTAGGATATTTTGGCACACCACGCCGAGTGGCGCTATGCATTATTCTAAAATCTGGCTTTATTCTGGCATGTTGAATTAGAGTTTGACAAACGCGGCGGCGCGTTCATTTGAATTTATTTTTCTCATAACAGCTAAGAACTTAATAGGCTAAAGCCTACTCCGTAATTGTTGGTCATACAGATAAGATATCATCTTTTAAAACTGTAAAAGGTCTACTTTTATTCATGCAGTAGGCTATAGGCCTACACTCACAGGCTAACGACAAAACGTTTTCTCGCTCATGTGAGAAAGTTTGGGAAATTCTCAGTGAGTAAATTCATAGCCGAGCGGTAGACCTTACGGTTCGATCATCAAGATGACACGGGTTCGAATCCCGATCAAACATGGTCTACTGTAAATTTTATATTCATTAATGCAGAGAGATTTGTCTAGCTCTAAAACTCTGTTACACCATACAGTTTTTTGCTTATATTTATCAAATAAAATTACCATGCATTTCCATTTTACACTAAGGAACAAATCCAACAGAACGACTTTGCATCTGTATAATAATAGGCTACCAATCGTAATTGCAAAAGCAGTTCTGTTAAAAAAAATAATTTTATATATAGGCTATATATATATATAGGCCTATATATATATATAAATATATATATATATAGGCCTATATATATATATAAATATATATATATATATATATATATATATATATTTTTTTTTTTTGTTTTTTTTTTTTTTTTGATTCCCTACAACCTAGAGTTTAAAAAAAAAATGGTTTTAAGTAAAGTGTGATTTGCCAGGGGGGACGGGGATTTCCTTCTGGTCTAAACATCCCTGCTTCTGCTGAATTATTTTAATCCCCACACCCCTCCCTCCACAGTAGCTAATCAATGCAAGGCTACTTCACCAATAGACCATATCAAATATATAAAATAGAGATATGCAACAGGCACGTTTAAACGACAAACAATAAAATCAAAACCAGCGTTTCAGTTGTTCATTAGTTCCAGTGGCCTAAAGCATGCACGGTTTTTCAAATTTCACAAAGCGTTTTGAGATTATTTTGAATGAAATATTGAAGTTTATAAGTGTTTTGGCACACCACGCCGAGTGGCCCTATGCATTTTTCTAAAGTCGGGTTTTATTCTGGCAATTTATTTTTCTCATTACAGCTAAAATAACTTAATAGGCGACTCCGTAATTTTTTGGTCATACAGATAAGAGTAGAGTAGCTTACATCGTTCAAAACTGTAAACTTGTATTCATATTATTAGGCTAACGACAACAGTTTATATCTGTCGTCTCTGTCTCCGGGAACTGCGCGTCACAAAAATGAACCAAAAGCCGATTCAGCTCAGTCACGATAAGAAATCGGCTATGTCTAAAGTCTTTAAATGTCTAAATATTTAGGCTAATAAATGTTATCTGATTATGTAATCCATATGAAAACGAGAGGTACAGAGGATCTATACTCAATGTAAGCGCTTCCCAATGAGAAAATGACAAGACAAGGGTGAAAATCTCGCTCCATTTTGTAGGCTAAATCGCCCTGAATTAAAATGTAAAAACAGATCAAATAATTTATTTGTCGAAATGTTGCGATACTGTTTCATTTAAGTTCATAATTATTCTATAAATGTTATTTAATTTAGCAGCATTACCACGGAGCACCGTGGTTCGATATTTATTTGAATAATAGCTACAAAAAAAAAAACTTAATTAATTGCATGCCTGGTTAAGGATCCAAAGATCCCTGTAGAATAATATTGAGTTTTTTGTTCATGACAACACATTAACATGCGTATTTTCAGATTATATTTAGTTTTGCTTGGAAAAGGCAGGCCCAAACCAGTTTTATTTCATCAATTATTGAAATAATGAAATATTTAGTAATAAACTTTTATGACAGAAATATCACTAGTCTACATGTAACTTAAATCATTTAATTCCTTCATTATCAACACTGTCTAGAATAGCGATTTAAGTGTGAATTGCGACTTCTCTTTGTGTTAAGTCAGCCTCAGACTCCGATAGCCTGTGGGGGGTTGGAGGGACAGTTGCTGGACAAAGGTGTTAATGTTCCTCTTTCATATGGAGAGTGTCGGATAGCCAGCCTGATGAGCAGGCAAAATTATTGTAAGGATAAATCTGTGTCCAAATGTAGGCCCCATATCTTATTAAATTATAAATATTGTAGTTTATTTATTGTAGCCTATTTAAAGTTCCCTATCGGTCAGTCACTACAACGTAGGTCAGACTGACCAATAGGAATCTCGCCAGAGAGCCAATTTACTTCGAGTGAATCTAAAACAAGCCAATGCACATTGGCATGCAATCATTTGCATCAGCTGCGCGTCCTCGTTATTTAACAGCAGCTGTTATGATTGCACTTCAGCTTTTTGCTTCGGAGCCTAAACTTCGATGCCTCTGCTTAGAGTGACTTCTTGCAAGCGAAACTCTCTCTCTGATACGGGTGTTACGGCGCGACAGCGTGGACAGATTTCTTTCTCTCCGGTGAAGAAACCCAAAAGCTGTTTTCACAGCTGGTAAGACTGAGCACGAGAGCTGATCAGCGCACGTACGGGTGCACATTCCCGGCCGTGATCGTCTGTATCTGTCCCCCTGTGTGCCTCAGTGTCAGCGAGAGCAGTTCCTAAAAGAGCTTACACAGATAGTTTGCGTCTTTTTAAAGATGACATTCTATCTGTGTGTTTCTGGATGCGGTCGTTACCTGGGATCGCGGGATGGTCACGAACGCTGTCTTGTGTGTCTGGGCTTACAACACGCACAGGCAGCGTTCGTGGATGAGTCATGTACCCATTGTGGGAAGATGACCATCTCGGAGCTGAGGTCGAGACTCTCGTTCCTGCAAAGGGGCGGAGTCCCCGTGCCGGCGCCCCGTTCCAATCCTCCTGCGAGGGTTGCTTCGGACGCTGGCACGGGTGACCTGAGGATTACAGTGAGCGCGCTTCCTTCGGGGAACCAACCCCCTAGGAACCCTCACTCCTCTCAGCCTCCGTAACCATGTGAGCTGCCACAGGAGCGTGCTGGACCATCCACGAGGTGTGTACCAACTGTTTCCTTTGGCGCTCCCGGCGATGAACAGATGTCGATCGCGGCATCGGAGGGTGGGTCAGATATCTCTGCGGACGACGTGTCGGAGCCGCTGCCTCCTTCGGGGGTGCCGGCGGTGCCCGATACGGACCCGGAGATGATGGCCATGCTTTCCCGGGCCGCCGAGAGGGTCGGACTCGTGTGGAACCCTCCACCGGGTCCCGAACCCTCGAGGCTGGACGATTGGTATCTCGGGGTGGCGCGTGCTGGTGCTCAGCATCCCACCCCAGTGCCTTTCTTCCCGGAGGTGCATGAGGAGCTCACTGGGACGTGGACGGCACCTTTTACTGCCCGAAACCGCTCCAGTAGTTCCTCCTCCCTCACCACCCTTGACGGCGGGGCAGCTAAGGGTTACACGCGCATCCCGCCGGTGGAGCGGGCCGTTGCTATGCAACTGTGCCCTAACTCCACCTGGCGCGGAGAACCGTGTCTCCCTTCCCGGGCCTGTAAGTACTCGTCGGACTTAACCGGCAAGGCTTACAAGGCCTGTGGGGAAGCTGCCTCTGCCGTGCACGCTTTGGCGTTGCTCCAGGTCCATCAGGCCAAGGCACTGAAGGAACTGGACGAGGGTGGTCACGATCCACTGGTGTTCCAAGAACTCCGGCGAGCGACGGACCTCGCGCTTCGTGCGACGAAGGCTACCGCTCGCTCAGTGGGCCGTGCGATGTCCACAATGGTGGTCCAGGAACGCCATCTCTGGCTGTGTCTGGCCGACATGCGGGAGACCGACAAGCTCCGGTTCCTCAACGCCCCCGTGTCCCAGACCGGCCTCTTCGGCGACGCGGTCGAGAACTTTGCTCAGCAGTTCTCGGCTGTACAGAAGCAGACTGAGGCCATCAAACACATCATACCACGGCGGTCAGCTGCTGCCTCCACCCCATCGCCGGCGGCTCCTCAGTCTGCTCGTCGCCGGGGGCGTCCGCCTGCGCCCTCCCCGGCTCCCGCGCCGCAGCAGCAGCCTCCACCTAAGCGGCGCCGCGGAGCCAGTCGCAGGCAGAACGCCCCGCCCGTCCAGGGCCCCGCCAAGAAGGGCGGCAAAGCCAGCACCAAGCGGCCCTAGGACGGGCAACCCAGGGATGGCAGGGACTGCTCTTCAGGAGACGATGGCCGCATCGCTCCCTCCCCCGGAAGAGGGCCGGGTGGAAAATCTTTTGTTTTGTTTTGTTCCGCCGCTGGCCTCAGAGCCAGCGGTACCCCAATTTTCAATAAAAGAGCAGTTTCTATCATCTCTGGGTCCGAAGAGGACTCGGAGAGCAGTGGGGGGACAAAATCCTTACCACTCTCATCCTCCTCTTCTATCGCCAGCTGGCAGCAGTGTACGAGCCGCCTCCCGAGCCGCCTCCCGCACCTCCTGCCCCGTGGAACCAGGTAAGCGCTTTACAGCACACTCAGACCCCGCTGGGGGCTGCCTCCCAGAGAGAGCCCCCCCAGCCAGGTCCCTGTGTTCCACTTCGCTGCCCCACTCCGGGTACGCCTACGGTCCCCCTGGTCCCGCTTGTACGGTCTCTGAGAGCCTGGTTAGCGCTCCCCAGTCCGTCTCGCTGGCTCATCCGGACCATCAGGCTCGGCTACGCGATTCAGTTCGCCCGGCGTCCCCCCAAGTTTCGGGCCATCCACTCCACTACAGTGAGAGCAGCCGATGCCCATGTCTTGCGCGCGGAGATCGCAGTCCTACTGGCGAAGGACGCGATAGAGCCGGTCCCTCCAGCCGATATGAGGTCAGGGCACTACAGTCCCTACTTCATTGTACCCAAGAAAGGTGGTGGGTTACGACCGATCTTGGACCTGCGAGTTTTGAATCGGAGCCTCCACAAGCTACCGTTCAAAATGCTCATGCACAAACACATCTTCGAATGCATCCGTCCCCGAGATTGGTTTGCAGCGATCGACCTGAAGGTATACTTTCATATACTTTGAAAGTGTTATTCATAACATATACTTTCATGTCTCGATTCTCCCTCGACACAGGCCGTTTCTACGATTTGCGTTCGAGGGTCGAGCATATCAGTACAAGGTCCTACCCTTCGGGCTGTCCCTGTCCCCCCGTGTCTTCACGAAAGTCACAGAGGGGGCCCTTGTTCCCATGAGAGAACAGGGTGTTCGCATCCTCAACTATCTCGACGACTGGCTCATACTAGCACACTCTCGAGATCAGTTATGCGTTCACAGGGACCTTGTGCTCAGGCACCTCAGCCAGTTGGGTCTTCGGGTCAACTGGGAGAAGAGCAAACTCGCCCCCGTGCAGAGGATCTCTTTTCTCGGTATGGAGTTGGATTCGGTCGCACAAACAGCGCGCCTCACAGAGCAGCGCGCTCAGTCGGTGCTGAACTGCTTGAACACGTTCAAAGGCAGGACGGCGGTCCCACTGAAATTCTTTCAGAGGCTCCTGGGGCATATGGCAGCGGCAGCAGCGGTAACCCCGCTCGGCTTGCTTCATATGAGACCGCTTCAGCACTGGCTTCACGGCCGAGTCCCGAGATGGGCGTGGCATCACGGCACTCACCGGGTGGCAATCACACCGGCCTGCCGTCAGACCTTCAGCCCGTGGTCACATCCCTCGTTCCTTCGGGCAGGAGTCCCCTTGGAACAGGTATCCAGGCATGCTGTGGTATTCACAGATGCCTCGGCCACCGGCTGGGGTGCCACGTACAACGGGTATGCAGTATCAGGGGTGTGGACGGACCCTCATCTGCATTGGCATATCAATTGCCTCGAGTTGCTAGCAGTGCATCTCGCTCTGCGCCGTCTGAAAAGACCGCTGCAGGGCAGGGATGTGCTGGTCCGTACGGACAACACTGCGACCGTTGCGTATATCAACCGGCAAGGTGGTCTACGCTCCCGTCGCATGTCGCAACTTGCCCGCCATCTCCTCCTCTGGAGTCAGAAGCATCTGAGGTCGCTTCGAGCCATGTATGTCTCCGGCGTGCTCAACCGTGTGGCCGACGAGCTATCACGAGCTGTGCTCCCGGGAGAATGGCGACTCCACCCCCAGGTGGTTCAGCTGATCTGGAGAGAGTTCGGGGAGGCTCAGGTAGACCTGTTTGCCTCCTCAGAGACCTCCCATTGCCAGCTGTTTTACTCCCTGACCGAGGGAACACTCGGCACGGACGCACTGGCACACAGCTGGCCCCGGGGCCTTCGCAAATATGCGTTTCCCCCAGTGAGCCTTCTTGCACAGACACTGTGCAAAGTCAGGGAGGACAAGGAGCAGGTCCTTCTGGTGGCTCCCTATTGGCCCACCCGGACTTGGTTCCCAGAACTCATGCTCCTTGTGACAGTCCCTCCCTGGCCCATTCCTCTGAGGAAGGATCTTCTGACTCAGAGACGGGGCACCCTATGGCACCCGCGTCCAGACCTCTGGAAACTCCATGTCTGGTCCCTGGACGGGACGCGGAGGTTCTAGGTGACTTACCCCCTGAGGTACTTAACACCATCACTTCAGCACGGGCGCCGTCCACGAGACGTGTTTACGCCCTGAAGTGGAACCTGTTTGTCGAGTGGTGTTCTTCTCGCCGAGAAGACCCCTGAAGATGTTCGATAGGGTCTGTGCTTTCCTTCTTGCAGCATGGGTTGGAGCGAAGGCTGTCTCCCTCCACCCTCAAAGTACATGCTGCCGCTATTTCAGCTTATCACGACCACATAGATGGCAAAACAGTGGGGAAGCACGACCTGGTCGTCAGGTTTCTTAGGGGGGCGAGACGATTAAATCCTCCTCGACCCCCCTCCATACCCTCTTGGGATCTTTCCCTGGTGCTTCGAGCATTTCAAGACGTTCCCTTTGAGCCTTTGCCGACAGTGGATTTAAAGCTTCTTTCCATGAAGACTTTGCTACTGGTTGCATTGGCCTCAGTCAAGAGAGTAGGAGACCTGCACGCATTTTCGGTCGACGAATCGTGCCTAGAGTTCGGGCCGGGTGACAACCATGTGGTACTAAGACCCCGGCCTGGCTATGTGCCCAAGGTTCCTACCACTCCCTTCAAGGACCAGGTAGTGAACCTGCAAGCGCTGCCTTTGGAGGAGGCAGACCCAGCCCTGGCTTTGCTCTGTCCCGTTCGCGCTCTGCGTATGTACGTGGACAGAACTCAAAGCATCAGGACCTCAGACCAGCTCTTTGTCTGTTACGGAGGCCAGCAGAAGGGGAAGGCTGTCTCCAAGCAGAGGATGGCCCACTGGATAGTGGATGCCATCGCCTTGGCTTACCAAGCTCAAGGCGTGCCCTGCCCGCTCAGGTTGCATGCACACTCCACGAGAGGCGTTGCATCCTCCTGGGCGCTGGCTCGGGCGCCTCGCTAACAGATATCTGTAGAGCTGCGGGCTGGGCGACACCTAACACGTTCGCTAGATACTATAGCCTACGTGTAGAGCCGTCTCCTCCCGTGTTCTCACCCTAAACGGGTAGAAGCACTGAGAGGCCCGGCTCTGTCGGCTTGCTGCACCCTACTGTGCAACCTTATTGCTCCAGAGTGAAAAACCTGTCGAGTCCTCCAACACCCCTCGGCCCGGACATGGCGGAGCGTCCGGAGCCAGGCCCCTGTCCGCTGAATCCTTGAGAGCCGGACCCGGGCTGGGTTCCATATGTGCGACCCTTCGGGGATCCCATATGTGTATATGTTCCACGGCTGCTCCTAAGTCGGAAGCCCGTGTCTTTCCCTTGGGCTAAGTCACCCATTATATCATATGCAGTACAGCCTTCGGGTTAGTCCATATGTATTTCCACATAACTCTCTGAAGAAAGTGGGTTCCGCAGCGTTCCCCTCCCTCTAAAAAAGGGCACGCTTTCCCAGTGTTATCCAAGTCTCACTGTATGGGTTATAAAGGAACAACAGTGTCAGACACTCTCTGTGTAACCCTCCTCCTATCGTCCTTTCAGGCAAGAAGGTGCAGAGGCTTGCATGGGGCGCTGGATGGGGTGCAGCGACTGTGGCGCTTTGGTAGGGATTCCTATTGGTCAGTCTGACCTACGTTGTAGTGACTGACCGATAGGGAACGTCTCGGTTACATATGGTAACCCTCGTTCCCTGAGGGAGGGAACGGAGACGTAGGTCCCGTCGCCACATCTGCTGCTGCCCGCCGGGGGGCCCAGCTTCCAAGTTTGGCTCCTCAGCAAAAAACTGAAGTGCAATCATAACAGCTGCTGTTAAATACCCGCGCTAACGAGGACGCGCAGCTGATGCAAATGATTGCATGCCAATGTGCATTGGCTTGTTTTAGATTCACTCGAAGTAAATTGGCTCTCTGGCGAGATTCCTATTGGTCAGTCTGACCTACGTCTCCGTTCCCTCCCTCAGGGAACGAGGGTTACCATATGTAACCGAGACGTTTTTTTTTCACACAAAATTTCAATTGAAGTTATTGTAAGGTGAATTCAACAAGGCATGCTGTGTCTTTGAAGCAACAATTAAAGGCTAAATATTTTTTTCGTGATTTGTATGGCTGACACGCAGCGACATATACAGTATTATCAGCTGTATGATGTGTTTTTACATGTTTTTAAATGTTTAATTTCGAGAGAGACCCGGCGGGTGCAGCAAGGGAGACTAAATAAACTTGCTAAAAAGAGAATGAAAACAATGAATTGTTTTCATTATTTATTCAATTTAATTTTAGTAGCCTAATTTCAGTATTGTGATTATTAATTATTTTAACTACGTTTCACTTAAATTCATATGCTACCAGCTTTCAATCGCTCTGAATGCGCGGCAGCAGATTACGCAATAGAGAGAATAAACGAACACTTTTCAGAGTCTATGATTGTAGCGCCTCTTAGCGGTAAAAGGCAGCAAATACACCCCACATTTTACCGCCGCGGTGGAACGGCTGATGTGGGCGTTGTCATGGCTTGCCTCAACATTTGCGTTTGAATAGCGCGCGTCCTCCGTGGACGTGTCAGATTAACGCGTAATGAAGTGTAATGAGCTGGGGAAAAAAATACTGAAATCACTCTCTTTTCATACAGATTACATAAACAGAGAACATTTGTTTTTTTATATAAATTACTTCATTGAAAAGAAGAGAATTCAAGCTTCATAAAGAAAAATCTCTCGTGCCTGTATGACAAGTATTTGCGGAGTTATAGTTAATCTTAGGACGCGTTTCAGAATGGACTTCACCAACAGAGAGAAGGCAGAACTTGCATCATGTTTATTTTTCTTTATTTGTCGAAAAGCACAACACTTTGTTTTTATTGTGAGTATACAGAAAAATAATAGACACTTAACATGATCGATTGATGTATACCACTTATATTTAAGATCAAAATCAACAGAGTATTTTGAGTCTCTTTTGCACTGATAAGAAAAAAAGCGAGACAATCGCGCCGGCGCGATAGCCGACCTCAGAGGGTTAATTAGACAGTTTCTGCTCATATGTAAAATATATAGGATGTTTTGTCACAAATAAACTAATCAACTGTTATAGTGTTTGTTCCAATGCAAGCTATATCAAAATAATGAATCCTTAACTTAGAAATATGTATGATAAAATCTATTGCCTACTTTAAAAAATAGTACTTTATAAGACATTTATGGAAAAAGACAATTTTATTTTCAAGATGTTTCCAACTCAAACTTTGAATCAATTCTGCAGAATTGCCCATACAACCTATTTGACCAGGATTTGTTTCCAGGTATGACTAAAAATGTGCTTTTAGCTTTCATTTATATTTTGATTGTTTGTATATATATATATATATATATATATATATATATATATATATATATATATATATATATATATATATATATATTTATATATTTATGTATGTATGTATGTATGTATGTATGTATGTATGTATGTATGTATTGTCCTTGCATTCTTTCTTGTGTGACACCCCTGAATGAAAGGCTCATTATTATGCAGGGTCATTGTCTGCTCAGGTGAGAACCACTTAATTATTCATGATAGGGGTTGGGCCGTTCACGCCCATCCGCATATTGCCTTTGCAAACAAAAAAATGTTTTTTACAATTTAAAACAATCTATTGTTTTATGTGAATGATTAGACAGGATGATTTTCAGATCATTTTGAAGCCTAAACTCTAAACTCTGATCCATTAGTCAAAACTCTTGTGGACACATATTTAGTGTGTGTTTTGTGGCCTTATTTCAGAAACTTTATTTTTTTGTTTTTTCAATAACCATGCATAAACAATATTCTCTCAAAAATACAAACATGTACAAACATGTTGCTAACATATTATGGTAGCCCTGTTTGTGCTAAATAGAGTGTAATTACACCAGTGCCATTAATATGTTTCTAAGCAACTGAAAAAAGCACAAATGTCAGGGCATGTCAAAACATCTCAAGGACCCCAAAAACACCTCAGACCTCAGAGGGTTAAATGAGAAATCTGACTGTTGAGGGGCTCAACATGTCTCTGATTGGCCATTGTGTCCATGTGCTCAACATATATAATGTCTGTGATTGGCTACAATGATCAACGTTTCAAAAACATGTTGTCTTCACTGACCGCTTACCACCGATAGATGGATCCGCTGATAGACACCTGCTTTCAAACGCTGTGTAAGCGCTGGATGAAGACATGTTTTTGAAACGTTCTGAATTAGACTGAGAAATCTTTCCATTAGTTCTTGGGAACCACCCTAATGGCTTGTAAAATGTGAAACCCCCCCTTATGCTGCTGATGGTGCGGGATGGTGATGGTGCGTTTAAGGATGGTGATGGTGCGTTTAACGTGATGGTGCGTTTGGTACGTTCCAAGATGGTCGCACTATGTGAGAACTCTGCAAACTTAAGAGTTTACAACGGTTAGTTTTGCTAAATTATAAGAAATTCAAAGAAGTTTTGGAGATTGTGGAAATGGCACCGCCTAAGAAAACTGAGAAAATGGAAAGTGATATGGAAGAAATTCGCAAGTCACTTAGTCATATGTCTGGGGAACTTGTCAAAGTCACCGAACAGCTGACAAAGCTAACGCAAGTTGTAGAAGAGGTAAAACAACTGAAAGATATGATAAGCGCAAAAGACAAAATAATCATCGAACTCGAGAGAAGGCTCGATAACATTGAACAACAGACGCGAATGGAGGATGTAATAATTACTGGTTTGACCATCAAACCTCGGTCTTATGCGAAAGCTGTTGCAAGTGGTAGCAATGTCAGCGAGGATGCGGAGAAAGCTGATTTGCAAACACTGGAAAGGCGAGTTCTTCAATTTTTGACAGAGAAGGATATACATGTGGATCCGAAAACCATCTCGGCGTGCCATACTCTACCACGTAAAGATAAGACGAGGCCTGCAATTGTCTTGCGCTTCACAAATCGGAAAAACAAAACTGAAATGCTGAGCCAAGGGAAAAAGTTGAGAGGAACAGCGGTGTATTTGAATGAGCATTTAACGCAGAAAACGACAAACATTGCAAGAGAAGCCCGCTCCATGCGGAAAATTGGTAAAATCAAGGCGACATGGACAAGGAATTGTAAGGTATTCATTCAACTTAATGGGTCAAATCCGGAACAAGCTAAAGTTGTGATGTTAAGAGATTTGATGGATCTAGAACAATTTAAATAATGGGATATATTCCTTTTTGCATTTTTGATACATCTCAAGATATGCCGATGTTGAACCCTGTGGGAATGAATATAATCTTGTCAAAATGGGAATTGTGGTCAGATCAATGGATTAATTTTGTTGTTGGACTGGGCATGTATGGTTTATTAGAATGTTTATTTGACATCCAAAGCACTTATTTTTTTCTATCATGGTCCCAAATGTTGACATGAACAGTGATAAAATATTTGATATGGAAACTGTCTTTGCACATAATATACTAGCACCTGGGGAATGTCACTACTTTACAACACAAGAGTTCAATGGGACTACACAAAGGTTTTCCTCATCATACACTTTAATAGCCAAAGTCTGAAATGTAAATTATCAAAGATTAACAACTTTCTTAGCGATTTAAAACGGACATTTAAAGTGATTGCTGTAACAGAAACCTGGTTAAAGGAAATGCAAGTCGACAGTGTACAGATTAATGGTTACAACATGTTTTATGTAAACAGGATGGGGAAAGGTGGAGGAGGTGTTGCCCTCTATGTTGATGCTAAATTGAAATGTAAAGTTGTTGAGCATAAAACCATAGCTGTGACTGATTTGATGGAAGCATTAACGATAGAAATTATAAATGACAAAGGAAAAAATGTGTTAATTACTTGTGTTTATAGACCACCTGGGTCTGCTATTGATTTGTTTACAAAAAAAATAATAGAATTGTTTGACGATGTAAAGAATAAATCAGTAATTGTATGTGGTGATTTCAATATAGATTTGGGTAGCAAAATAGCAACTAATGATTTTAGGAATTATATGGAAACTGCAGGTTTATGCCCAATGATAACCAAACCAACTAGAATCACAACTCATAGTGCTACGATTATTGATAATATATATACAAATATACACGGCGAAATTATAAATGGTATTTTTACAATAGATGTGAGTGATCATCTCCCTGTATTTACAATTTATGACAATTTCTGTATTAAGACCACGCAAGATAACTCTCTCGTTGTCATAAGGGATAAGTCTAGTAAAGCTATTGAGGATCTTAAAGAAGATCTTAAGAGGCAAAACTGGGATCAAGTATATACGAATGACTTAAATAATGCTTATAATGCTTTCATGACGACACTAATTAATTTATATGATCAAAATTGTAAACAAATCAAAATTTGTGTTCAAACTGCGAAGAAATCATTTGATAACCCTTGGATGACAAATGGGCTGAAAAATGCTTGTAAAAAAAAAAATTATCTGTATAGAATGTTTCTTAAAAAAAGAACAGAAGATGTAGAGTGCAGATATAAAAAATATAAAAACAAACTTGCATCAATTATAAGAAGACAAAAAAAAGGATTATTATACAAATCTGATAGACAAAAGTAAAGGCAATATCAAAAACACATGGGGCGTAATAAATACAGTTATGCATAAAGGCAGGCCCAAAATTATTACTCCCGATTTTATAACCAAGAATAACTCAGATAAATATGCGACAGAAGAAATTGCAAACGAATTTAATAATTATTTTGCAAATATTGGCTCAAATTTTGTACAATACATCCCAGATGAAAATATTGATGGTAGTATTATTCCACATAGTGTAAACAGCATTTTTCTTGAGAGGGTACAAGAGAGTGAAATTTTGAAAATTGTGTCTGGATTTGCAAATAAAAAGTCAAATGATTATATAGATATGAATATGTCACTGATAAAGCAAATTATAGACGTTATTGTTGAGCCTTTTACTTATATTTGTAATTTATCATTTACTACAGGGAAATTTCCAGAACGTATGAAGATAGCCAAAGTGGTTCCAATTTTTAAAAAAGGAAATAAAAATGATGTTTCGAATTATAGACCCATATCTCTGTTACCACAGTTATCTAAAATCTTAGAAAAATTATTTGTGAATAGATTAAAAATTTTTTTGGATAAAAACGAATTGTTAACAAATAGTCAATATGGATTTCGGTCAAATCATTCAACTGCAACAGCAATGTTGGAACTGGTAGAAGAAATAACCAATGCTATGGATAAGAAATATGTTACTGTAAGTGTCTTCGTGGACTTGCAAAAAGCGTTCGACACTCTAGATCATGAAATATTATTGATTAAATTATATAAATATGGTATAAGAGGTATAGCTCATCAGTGGCTCAAAAGTTATTTAAAAGACAGAGAGCAGTTTGTTGAAATCAATAACATAAAATCAAGAAATTGTTCAATAAATTGTGGTGTACCCCAGGGGTCGGTGCTAGGTCCAGTACTTTTTCTTCTTTATGTGAATGATATAGTAAATGTTTCTAAGTTACTAAAATGTATTTTGTTTGCGGACGATACTACTTTATTTTATGCTGGCAAAAATATAAATGAGGTATTACAAGTTGTAGAGTATGAGTTTGGGAAAATTATTAGATGGTTTAACGCAAATAGACTGTCTCTAAATATCAGTAAGACAAAATTTATGATTTTTAGTCGTATAAATGTGGATTTAGATGCAGCATTGTCAGTACAAGGAGTACAGATTGAAAGGACTCATGAATTTAAGTTTTTAGGTGTTGTGATTGATGAACAGTTGACATGGAAATTCCACATTGACCATGTTAAATCTAGGGTATCCCAAATTATAGCTGTGTTACATAAAGTAAAATAATCTGTTAATAAATGTGCCTTAATTTTGTTATATAATTCATTGATTGTTCCACATCTGACCTATTGCATTGAAGCATGGGGAAGTGCAAACAAGACTTATATAGAACCTGTTTTTAAATTACAAAAACGTGCCATTCGCGTTGTAAATGGAAGTGAATATAGGGCCCACACAAATCCAATATTTATACAGTTAAAAACTTTAAAATTCAATGACTTATTAGAATATAGTCTTCTAAAAATAATGTATAAGGCTCATCTGAAAATATTACCTGATAAATTGCAAAATAGATTCATCAAGAGAGTTAGTGAATTTAATTTAAGAGGAACTGAAGTCTTTCAGAAACCCGAGTTTAGAACAAAATTAAAGGAAAGATGTGTCTCAATACAAGGTGTCAGTCTGTGGAACAATCTAAATAGTGAAATTAAAACTTCTATATCGTTTTTTGTTTTTAAGAAGAGTGTAAAAACATTACTAATAGGAAAATATAATGCATCTATTTAGCAGGAAAATGTGATATTTGATTTATGACTTTGCATACTGGTGCTGCAACGTAGACGTGTGTTGTAAGCGTACCTTTTTGGAATTGTAATTTGACTTATGTTGATAAGGGGCAGATATAATAAGTTTATCTTCTTTTTGCTCCTTTTCATTTCTTTTTCAAAAGAATGAAATAAATAAAATATGAATGCTGCTTCTATCTGAAATTTACCTCAGTTAATGCCTCTTTGGCTCTTGCACGCTCTTTCCGGCCGCCGCCACGGTCAAGAGGCAAGATTGAACCAACGGATGGCATAAGAATCGATATCAGTGTCTGCTGCAGCGGTAGAGGACTGGTTACTCCTTACAGCTCCTGTTGAAAACAAAACAAAAAAGTGCAATAAACATCTCCAACTTAGCCAGACTAATAAGCTCCTAATTGATAGTTCTTCAGTAATGTAGATCATTTAAGGGATAAACAGGTATTTCAATGATTTAAATACTAATTTAAAGGGAAACATACACCAGCAAAATAAACTCAATACCTGTGGGTGAACTGTGGGTGAAAAATTGGGTGAACTATCCCTTTAAATTTATCAGAATCAGATATCACAAAAGTAGTTTGATGTGACTGAATTACTAAAGTAAGAAATTAATTAGAAGAAATAGTTATATCTTAGCCATAAATATTATTAAATAATATTAAATCCCAGGATGTCCTTCAAAAAAAAAAAAAATGAGTAGGGGTGTAACCCCGGCATCTTGGCCAAATCTGCCCCTTGGGCTTTGTCCATCATGGCCTCCTAATCATCCCCATATACTGATTGGCTTCATCACTCTGTCTCCTCTCCACCAGTAAGCTGGTGTGTGGTGGGCGTTCTGGCGCAGTATGGCTGCCGTCGCATTATCCAAGTGGATGCTGCACATTGGTGGTGTTTGAGGAGATTCCCCGTTCTATGTAGAGCGCTTTGAGTGCCTAGAAAAGTGCTATATAAATGTAATGAATTATTATTATTATTATTATTATTATTACTTAAAGGTATCATATCATACTTACTGATCAACAAACTTCTTGTGTGCATTTCTTTAAAAGACTTCTTCCCATTGACTCCTTTCCAGTTTATTTGTTTAGCTACGGAGTCTGAGAACAGCCTGTGCAGTATGTTCCATCTGATGTTTTTGACGTTTTGTCCTCCCACAGCACCCAGAGCAGATATCTGAAAAGACAAAAATACATGATTTAAAACTTTATAATTCTATTTTCTGTTTTGATTAATGATCTAAAAATATAGATGAGAGCAGTGAATACTATTATAGGCACAAAGTAAATTTGCACAGCAATCGTGAAGTAACTTTATGTAACTAGGGTCCATTGGAGGCAAGCACTTAGAACCCAAATGCAGTTTATTGAAACAAAATTAAACACCAAATCGTGACACTTTAGATAATAAAAATAAACACACCATGTTTTGTTTAGCCCGTACGTTTTTTGAATCTTTCAGCCACTCCTCCAACTGCTCAACTTCAGGCATAGTGGCCAGTGGGACACTAATACCGTGAGGCATTTCAGCCACAGGAGTTTCTGTCCCCAGTCGTGCAGCAAGATTATGGACAGCAAAGGCAAGCTGCATTTGCTGTTCCTTAAGATTTTCTAACAATGTTAGAATGTGCAGCTGAGCAGCTACAAAAAGAGTTAAGGAAGCATTTAAAGACCAAAAAGAATAGATTTTCTTAATCTATATAATTGGAAAAATTGTACTCACAGAATGTTTTAAATTTAAAGGATTTTACCAGAGCAAGGAATAGGTCCAGTGCCCGTCTTCCCCAGTCTAAACGTGGGCCTGAAGGAATGCTCGTTTGACGTTTGAGGCGTGGCAGTGATGTGGCCCATAGAGCGTGATGGCAGTTGAGAGGTAGGCATAGCAACTGGAGGCACTGAGATCAGGGAGAGGCAAGATTAACTCATTGTTTTTGCCCATAAGGTATCATTTTGATGAGCAAAGCTTGCAAGCAAAAAAGTTTACCTGTATAATATCCATCTTTAGGATGCATCAGATCTGGGTCATATCCAACAGAGCAGTGGTGCAGAGGACTGGAAGACATTGCAGCTGTATTTAAGGGTGGTGGTGCTGCTGCTGTGAAACATGGAAATGACAGTAATTAGGTTTTTTAAGTGAATAACACATTAACTAACTCTGAAGAACCATTGGGTTATGTGAATGTCTGATGTGTAATTGTTCAAGTTCAGACAGATTATCTTTCTCTCAAAGTCGTTCAATACTGTTTATGCATCAGTAAATCAAGCCAGTGACTAAACGATCAACTTCACGTTGTTTCTCTTAGTAGGATGAAAATAATCGTACTTAAACTTTGATTAATATACAGATAGCGATCAAAGAACAATCCCTTTCCAATCACCCAAGCTGTCAATCACACAGCGCCAGTTTATCTGGACACTTGCCAAAACTCGTTATGAAATCAATGACGCTGTTACACTGCACAGCGAAGCTCTTACTGTATTTACATCATGGATGCATTGGTGAAATCATTAGTGAGAGTGCAGAAACTGCGTTGCAATGATAAGATCTTCATTCACGTGATCAACAGGCTTACACTGAAGTCTCACAGCAGCCAATCACAGCAGTGGGCGTTTACACTGAAGTCTCACAGCAGCCAATCACAGCAGTGGGCGTTTACACTGAAGTCTCACAGCAGTGGGCGTGTACACTGAAGTCTCACAGCAGCCAATCACAGCAGTGGGCGTTTACACTGAAGTCTCACAGCAGCCAATCACAGCAGTGGCCGTTTACACTGAAGTCTCACAGCAGCCAATCACAGCAGTGGCCATTTACACTGAAGTCTCACAGCAGCCAATCACAGCAGTGGGCGTTTACACTGAAGTCTCACAGCAGCCAATCACAGCAGTGGGCGTTTACACTGAAGTCTCACAGCAGCTAAATACCACAGCAGTGGGCGTTTACACTGAAGACTCACAGCAGCCAATCACAGCAGTGGAAGTTTACACTGAAGTCTCACAGCAGCCAATCACAGCAGTGGGCGTTTACACTGAAGTCTCACAGCAGCCAATCACAGCAGTGGGCGTTTACACTGAAGTCTCACAGCAGCCAATCACAGCAGTGGGCGTTTACACTGAAGTCTCACAGCAGCCAATCACAGCAGTGGAAGTTTACACTGAAGTCTCACAGCAACCAATCACAGCAGTGGGCGTTTACACTGAAGTCTCACAGCAGCCAATCACAGCAGTGGAAGTTTACACTGAAGTCTCACAGCAGCCAATCCCAGCAGTGGGCGTTTACACTGAAGTCTCACAGCAGACACGCCCCTTCAAACAGAGCGTTCAAATCAGAGGCTAAAATCAGGCTAGGGATAATGCCTTTTATTTCTAAATTATAACAAATTTTGATCTAAAAAACATACTAACATTATAAGGGCACCCCAGGAACATTCTAAAATAATACATTAATCCATGCAAGGGCACCTTTAATGTGACAACTAAACAGCTAGATATTAACAAAAACATTGGTTACAAAATGATTCAACGGAAATACAGGAATATACCAGTGGAAGAAGAAGATTCACTTAATGGTATGTCAGGAGTAGGTGGAGGAATAAGTGGCAGTAGACAAATTGAGAGATTGTGGTATCTCCTCTTTATACCACCCTCTGGCTCACTGTCAGAATCTGTATCACCAAAGATTTGCCTAACAAACAAATTACAATGGACCATATTGATTATTTTGGGCATGGTTACAAACATTAACAAATTTATTTAAAACTTGAATAACTGCGAACACTCAACTAGGCACACTAAATATTAAATTAGCCTACTAAGTCTGTACTACGAATCTTTGTTTCACCTGAGCTCTGTAGTACTGTAAGAAATAATATTCACTCTACAAAGAACACATTGCTTGCTTTGATAATTAAAGCTAATTACACCATAGCAAAAAATATGTTTGCACAACCTAATATGTGAGCTCTATAGTACTGTTGTCAAAACAAGTTCCGACTTTGGTACCAAGTCGGTACCGAAAATTTAAAAATGTGACGATAACAGCCTTTCCCTTTAGCATTTTGAGGGTTGTTGATCAGATTCTTTCAAATTTCAATACCGACTTGGTATCAAAGTCTGTACTTATGACAACACTATAATTTACTAATATATTTCTAAATTATGCATATGTGTCAGTCTCGGAATATGAAACCTTGGCTTAATTTTTCTCTTCCTAATGACTTCTTCCTCTTCTTCATCTGTTTGTAACTCAGAGGTATTACAAGTCAGTGAGGCCCTCAGTTTGTCTCTTGCTTTAAGGTAATCACCTGATCAGGATTAACAAAATATAAAAGAAAAAAAAATCTGTTAAGTTGGTTTACAAAGTTGGTGTATTTCATAACATAATTATGTTTCTAAAGCAGATTCTTACCAGATCTTGAGAGGACTCGAACATCAAACTTTGTCCAGTCTGCTCCTGGCTCTTCACATTTTTGGATAGCTCTATTTACACGTTCATCACTTTTATAATTTGGCCACCAAGTGACACCGTCCTTGAACCATGACTCAGATATGATGTTGACAGTCTTTGTTTCCATAAATTCGATGAGAAGAAACATCTAAAAAAAGAAATTGTTGCACAATTTGTTACATATTTGAAAAGATTGTCCAAAAGACACACAATATTTGAAACACTCCTTTTGACATTTTCTTTCAATAAATATATTAGCATTTTTGTATAAATCCATATTACTAGATTAACAGTTAGCTACTCTGTGAAGTTTAATTGGGAACAAACAAGTTTACATGTGTACATTCATTCTCAAGGTCTCACAAATACGTCGAAAGCATTTCCTTCCCCATTAATGGTAGGTATTATCAGTATTATCAGTAATCGATTCATCGTTTTTGCAGATTAATCGGTACAGATAGTTGATTGGTGGAACTATCGTTATCGGCAAATACTATTGGGTGATGCTGGTCATGTGTGATACGTGGTGACGTGCAACACAGACGCGCTACGCTTAAACACTACGTGAAAAGACTCAAGGCCCAGAGAGAAGGAAATGAAAAGTGGAATAAAGTCGTTATTTTTGTTTGTTTTTGAGCACAAAAAGTATTCTCGTTGCTTTATAAACTTAAGATTGAGCCACTGGAGTCACTTGGACTATATTAACAATGTCTTTAATACATTTTCTGGGCCAGCAAGTTAGTGTTCATAAACCTGTGGAGGAGTGATCCAGCACTCATATTTCATAAAAAATATCTTAATTTGTGTTCCGAAGATGAACGAAGGTCTTACGGGGTTGGAACAACATCAGCCTAAATATCGGTAAAAAATTCTAATATATATATATAAAAATGCATGAATATCACACTCACCAAATCTCAAAACTGTTGCCTTTTAGGATTGTCAAAATCCACAAGTTTCCAGAAAACCTTTGTGGAGTACTACAGCTCTTCTTAAGCTCTTCGTCAGTTCTGAGTGTTAAGTCAGTCTTTAGTCAGCATAAATTTTGTTTTGTCTCCCAACACTCTGCTCATTAATCCTCACCTTTTACAGCCCCACCTACCCACATAGCAACATTGTAACTGCTCAGATCTGGCCCACAGGGAATGATGATCTAGTCCACATGTGGTGTTGAATGACGACCCTTGGGTGGTCCACTCCTGTTTGCCAGATCTGGGTGACAAGCTGGCCATACCAATGCCACATGTCAGCCAAGAGAAAATAAATAAACGAGACCTGGACTTTATCTGAGCCACAAAATCTGTTCTCATCTCAGCCTTAATATGCCTGTTAACATCATCATTCCATATGTGCCAGATGTGGGCCGGATCTGGGCCGTCACAATGTTGCTATGTCCTAGAACTAATCCATCTGTGCACTATAACTTTGGCTGTGCAAGAAGGGCAAGACAACAAATTTATCTTTGTAAGAAAGGAGCACACACTTGTGAGAAATCTGGGATATGTTGGCTACCATAAACGGTCCTGTAGGTTGAGAAACAATAAATACTCTGAGAAAATCCGAGCTCATTGGATAGTTGTAGAAATTGTCCATCTGTGTTAAAACTTTAAATACTATATATATGCCATCGACAGACTGAACAATGTTATAGATAACACAAATGTCTTTGTCTACAGCAAAAACATTATCGCCGGTGGAAACTTTCATTGACCACTGTTCAGTCTGCAGCTGCCTGTACTGTGCTGTAGCTTGAAGGCCGTCAGGAATAGGTCCAACATAATGTTGCATTCTTAAAGCTTTACAGGGCAGCTCGACAGTCTTGATGTCTTCAACCTCTGATAACCTTCTTATTACCTGTGCAAGTGGAAATTCTGGCTTTCTCACAAACTTTTTCAGTTTATGGAGGTAATTTTTATATGGAAAAGCTGAGATAGAGTCTAAAGAACCATGCAGTCGGGCATCAGCTGACAGATGGACCAAGCCATGCACATTATACACTAAGGCATCTTTTCCATCAAGGGAATATAAATGGAAACGGGTGAATGGCGGAGGAAAACGAGGAATATGTGGAACGCGGCCACTTAAGGATTTAAAACTGGCAAATCGTTTGAGGTGTTGATTCATGACTCACCTCCTGTTCATGACCAAATTCCTACATCTCCTGCACTTTCACTGCCATCGCCTGTCTCTACTGTGGTGATTGGGGATTCTATCATCCGGGGACTTTCGCTCCCTTCCCACGGAAGTAAAACAGCAGTACACTGTTTTCCCGGAGCTAAGGTACTGGACATAAACACAAAACTCTCTGCCGTGCTTGGGAAACACGTAAATGCAAACACAGTGATAGTGCACATTGGTAGCAATGACACTTCATGTCGTGAATCTGAGATTTTAAAGGAACATTCTAAAACGCAGCTAGTTTCTCTCACAAATACTGGGAAAAATATAGCTATCTCAGGTCCACTTCCTGCCTATAAAAGGGGTATTGAAAAATGTAGTCGTCTGCTTTCCTTGAACTCATGGTTAAAAATGACATGCGAAAATTTCAATGTAATTTTTATAGATAATTTTGATCTGTTTTGGGGCCGTCCAGCACTTTTTAGGTGGGATGGCCTGCACCCAAATCACAGGGGCTCTCACATGCTTGCACATCATATCGAACAACACATTTTAATGTGACTACCTATCCAATACACTTCTGTTAATTGTATAAAACCTATTATATCAGTTTGTTATACTACTATCAGAAAGGTGATCCGCTCATCCTTGAGTTGCGCTGGGGTCAAACAGATCAGACCACTACCTGAGAAAGTAGTTACTATGTCTGTTTTCGAAGAAATTGATGGCAAAATTTTTGAAGAAACCGTACAGCACCTTAAAATATCAACCTGCGCCCTTGACACACTTCCCACATCTTTTTTCAAAAGTGTGTTAAACAGCTTAGAAGCAGATCTCCTAGAAGTGGTAAATGCCTCACTTCTTTCTGGGAGTTTTCCAAACTCCCTGAAAACTGCAGTTGTCAAGCCCCTCCTGAAAAAGAGCAATCTGGATAAGACCATCTTAAGCAATTATAGACCGATCTCAAATCTTCCTTTCATAGGCAAGATCATTGAAAAAGTTGTCTTCAATCAGCTGAACAAATTCCTAAGCTTGAATGGATACTTTGACAATTTTCAATCTGGTTTCCGATCGCATCACAGCACAGAGACAGCTCTCATAAAGATAATAAACGATATTCGCTTAAATACTGATACAGGCAAATTATCAGTGCTGGTACTACTCGACCTCAGTGCTGCATTTGACACTGTCGATCACAACATACTTCTTGACAGGCTGGAAAACTGGGTGGGGCTTTCTGGGATAGTCCTAAAATGGTTCAGGTCATACTTAGAAGGGAGAGGTTATTATGTGAGTATAGGAGACCATAAGTCTGAGTGGACTCCCATGACATGCGGAGTCCCTCAAGGCTCAATTCTTGCACCACTCCTGTTCAACCTGTACATGCTCCCAATGAGCCAAATAATGAGAAAGAACCGAATCTCTTACCACAGCTATGCAGACGACACACAGCTCTACTTAGCCCTATCGCCTAACGACTACAGCCCCATTGACTCCCTGTGCCAATGCATTGATGAAGTAAACGGTTGGATGTGCCAAAACTTTCTTCAGTTAAACAAAGACAAACTTGAAGTCATTGCGTTTGGAAACAAAGATGAAGTTCTCAAGGTAAATGCATACCTTGACGCTAGGGGTCTAACAACTAAAAATCAAGTCAGGAATCTTGGTGTGTCTCTAGAGTCAGACCTTAGTTTCAGTAGTCATGTCAAAGCAATAACTAAATCAGCATACTATCATTTGAAAAATATTGCAAGAATTAGATGCTTTGTTTCCAGTCAAGACTTAGAGAAACTTGTGCATGCTTTTATCACCAGCAGGGTGGATTATTGTAATGGACTCCTCACTGGCCTTCCTAAAAAGACCATAAGACAGTTGCAGCTCATACAGAACGCTGCTGCCAGGATTCTGAGCAGAACCAGAAAATTTGAACATATCACACCAGTCCTCAGGTCTTTACACTGGCTCCCAGTTACATTTAGGATTGATTTTAAAGTATTATTACTGGTATATAAATCATTCAATGGGCTAGGACCTCAATATATTGCAGATATGCTCACTGAATATAAACCCAACAGATCACTCAGATCATTAGGATCACATCAGTTAGAAATACCAAGGGTTCACTCTAAGCACGGAGAGTCTGCTTTTAGCTATTATGCCAGCCGCAGCTGGAACCAGCTTCCAGAGGAGATCAGATGTGCTCCTACAGTAGTCACATTCAAATCCAGACTCAAAACACATCTGTTTAGCTATGCATTTACTGAATGAGCACTGTGCCAACGTTCGTCCGACTGTTTTTACTGTACTTTATTTTATTTTTTATTCTAAACTGTTTTAATTATTTCCTCCTATGTAAAGCACTTTGAATTACCATTGTGTATGAAATGTGCTATATAAATAAACTTGCCTTGCCTTGCCTTGCCTTGCCTTACTGCTAAGAAACACAGTAGGAATAAATATGAACAATTTACTGAAAATTCCCACTTCCAGCATATTATCACTTATGGAAACAAAACAAACAGAAATTAACATGGCTTGTTATGAACCCAGTATGGGTTATATTTGTAGGTTGTGTGTTTCTTTCTGTTTGGTTTACAGGATGGAGTTAGTGAGTGATGTCATTATTGACTAAGGAGTTACACCTGTGTTGGAGCTGATGCCGGCAATTAAAAGCTGTTCCCTTCAGCTGTGATGGCGCGCGCTCTCCCATCCTCGTGCCGTTTGTGTCTTGGATTCTGTTTGTTTTTTGTTGTTTGCGGTCTCGTCTCCGTCTTATTTAATTGTTCTTACTAAAATAAATGTTATTTTTTTGAGCAAGATCCAACGTGTTGTCTCCTTCTTTGTCGCGGCTTGCGAGCCGGCCGTGACAAATGGGGGCTCGTCCGTCCTTTAACGTTTGAAAATTCTAGTTGTATTTCGACATGATTTGGAAGCGCTTTGTTTGTTTTGCATTCGGTTATTTTGTAAGTAAATTGGCGTGTTGGTTAGCCGAATGTAAAATTGAAGGCCTACGTTTGTTTGTTTAGCGCTATTGTTTGGGATGTTTTTATACATCGTACTTTGAAGGAAATACGCGTTGGTTTTGTTTTTGACAACGGAATGCGTGGAGTGCTGTATCTGTAATTTGGCTGTCCCATGCTGTTTTTGTAGGAGGTAAGTGATTTTTTGCAGATCCTTTTGTGGGAGGAATATTTAACAATATTTGTGTTCCCTGGTTAGGCTTAGCTGCTCGTTCCCTTTTGGAACGAGTGGATGTGATGTAATTTTTTTTATTTTTGTGTGGCGACCGTGAGTAGAGCAGTTGTCTCGGGTGCATATCCATATGAGTGAGTCGCCAGCGTGCTGGTTGCTTTTCTTCGTACTAGTGGGAGTTGGTGCTTAAAATACCCCTCACCAATAACCACATGAAGATTATAGGGTTTAGTTAGTTAGATTTTTAGAGGGAACTCTTTTATTCCTCCTGCTGTGGTTTGTAAAAACACTTTTTCTATTTCTTATGTGCATTTAAGGTGAAAAGATGTCTAATCTAGTCGAAGAGTTTATTAGTTCTCCTTCGGAAGATTTGCTGGATTCGTGTACAAAAGATCAGTTATTCGAAATTGCGGATCATTACAAAATTTAACTTGGAGATAAGAGGTTTAAGGATAGTACAATTAGGGAGGTACTTATAACAAGACTAATAAAAAAAGCCGTATTGTTTGAAATGTCCGATACAGCTACGTCCGATACAGCTACCACCTCTCAAGTTAAACCTCAGGTCGGCTCTTTAACTTTTGAACAGCAGGAACGATTATTGTTGTTACAGCTTGAACAGGAACGCTTGAAATTGGAAGTAGAGCGTGAGAAAACTAGAACTGAACAGACTAATGTTGAGCTGCAGAAATATCGCTTGGAAATAATGAGAGAAGGTGGACTAAATGGTTCAACTGATGCTTTGCAGGGTGCTCCTCAAGTGTTTGACACTGCTGGAAATTTGAGGTTAATGCCAAAGTTTAACGAGCGAGACCCAGAAACCTTTTTTGTATTGTTTGAGCGATTAGCGGAGGCAAGAGGTTGGCCTAGTAAGGAACGTACACTGCTTTTACAATGTGTGCTCACAGGCAGGGCTCAAGAAGCTTATTCTGCCCTGTCACTCTCGGACTACAACGATTACGATACCGTTAAAGAGGCAGTTTTAAAAGCTTATGAGTTAGTACCAGAAGCATACCGACAAAAATTTAGAACATTGTCTAAGGGTGTAAAGGAGGCTCATGTGGAGTTTGCTAGAGAGCTCACAACTGCATTTAACCGCTGGTGTATGGCATCTGAGGTAACCACGTTTGAAGAGTTGACTAACTTAATTGTGCTTGAACAGTTTAAGAACTCTGTTCCTGCTCGGATAGCAACATACATAAATGAGCAGAAAGCTGAAACAACTGCTAAAGCTGCTGAGTTGGCTGATGACTATTTTAACGCACAAGAGTAGTTTTGAGTTTCGGAAAAGGGATGATATTTTTGAAGATAAAATAGATCACATGCCCAGGGATTCATCTCTGATCTGTAATTATTGTCGTGGTAAAGGCCATTGGAAAAATGAGTGCCCTGTGCTTAAAGATGAGAGTAAGGGAGGAAAGGTTATTCGCGTTAAACCAGCAGGCCTTGTGGCACCATTGTTGTATTCTGTTAGCTTGTCTTCTGAAAGATCTCCTACAGCAGTTAACCAATTAAAGGATGGAGATTATGCACCTTTTATTACTTACGGGCACGTGTCGCTTGTGGGTAAAGAGACAAATGTTCCAGTAACGATACTGAGGGACACGGGAGCATCGGAGTCCTTTATTTTGCAGGATGTGCTGCCATTTTCCTCTGCGAGTGATACCGAGACTAGTGTTCTTATTAGAGGAATTGGGTTAAATATCCTATCTGTCCCGTTACATAAAATTATGTTGTCATCTGAACTTGTGAATGGAGAAGTGGTAGTTGGAGTGCGTCCATCGTTACCAGTGGAGGGGGTGGATATCATCCTTGGAAATAATTTGGCAGGGGGTAGGGTTTGGCCTGTTACCTTTTCACCTCCTGTGGTTTCATCTTTTCCCCTTCCAGGTTCTGATGAGAGCAATAAGAACTTTCCTCTGCACAGCCAAGGTTAACATCTGATTCTTTGGGTGGACCAGCATTTTCCTTGCCTGATGACTTTTCTGTTTCCTCTTCTGATTTGATCCAGGAGCAGAAGCTTGATCCTTCTCTCCATACATTGTTTGAGAGTTTGATGTCTCCTGATGAAATTAGGCATGTTGCTCAGGGTTATCTTTTGCAGGATGGAATGTTGGTGAGGAAATGGATTCCTCATGGAAGTGACTTTGCTGGGGATCCTATCTTGCAGGTGGTAGTTCCAGAGAAATATCGATCATTGGTGTTGGAAATTTCTCATGATAAACTTGCTGGACATTTAGGGGTAAGAAAGACTTATGACAGAATCCTTCGTAATTTTTTTGGCCTAAATTGAAGAAGGATGTGTCAAAGTATATCAAGACATGTCATACCTGTCAACTCACAGGCAAGCCGAATCAGAAGATCAAACCTGCTCCACTGTTTCCAATTACTGCTATTAGTCCACCTTTTGAGCACTTGATTATTGATTGTGTAGGCCCACTGCCTAGATCAAAATCAGGTAGTATTTATTTGCTCACTGTGATGTGTGCATCGACTCGGTACCCTGCGGCCTATCCCCTCCGTACAATCACTGCAAAATCGGTGGTGAAGGCCTTGACTCAATTCATTTCTATCTTTGGCATTCCAAAGATTGTGCAGAGTGACCAAGGTTCTAATTTTACATCTCACTTGTTTTCACAGGTTTTGAAACTGTTGCATATTAAGCACAATAAAGCTAGTGCTTATCATGCTCAAAGCCAAGGGGCTTTGGAGCGTTTCCATCAGACGCTGAAGTCCTTGCTGCGTGCTTATTGTACAGAGCTGGGGGGTGATTGGGAGCAGGGATTGCCGTGGTTGATGTTGTCAGCGCGTGAGGTGAGCCAGGAAAGTACTCGTTTTAGTCCCAATGACTTGGTGTTTGGGCACACCGTTCGGGGACCGCTGGCTGTGCTCCGCGATAACTGGACTGAAGATACACCGCCTCAGAATTTAAGTTATGTGAACGACTTTAAGCGCAGATTGTATGAAGCAGGAAAGATGGCAAGGGAACAGTTGCACTCTTCGCAGGGACGTATGAAGTCACTTTACGATCGGCGAACTGAGAAACGACAATTTATGTCTGGTGATCAAGTGTTGGCTCTGTTACCTATGGAGGGCTCACCATTTCAAGCTCGGTTTACTGGTCCGTATGTAGTGGTGAAGCAAGTTACTGACTTAAATTATCTTATTGCCACCCCAGAGAGAAGGAAGTCAACACAGCTGTGTCATATTAATTTGTTGAAGCCCTATTATTGTCGTTCTCCTGAAGCGTTAGAGACCAGAACAGATGTGAAACCTGCACTGGTAGTTGAGAGTTTTTCACCTGTTCCTTTGGAAGAGTTAATTGATGAAGGGGTTTCTTTCCCTGAGGATACGGTGCTGTTGGGACGTCTTAAAAATTCAGAGACTTTGAAAAAGTGCATAAAATGTTAATCCATTTAACAGAGAGGGAACGTACCGACTTGACTGCTCTTATTAATCATCATGTCTCTTTATTTGGTGATGTACCTTCGTGTACACATTTGGCGGAGCACGATATTGATGTTGGGGAGGCTGAGCCCATTCGCCAACATTTTTATCGTGTGTCCCCAAATAAACTTTTACACCTGGTTGCTGAAGTTCAATATATGCTAGATCATGACATTGCACGGCCATCATTTTCCAGCTGGGCATCTCCCTGCTTGCTGGTCAATAAATCTGATGGAACTTATCGGTTTTGTACAGATTATAGGAAGGTAAATAAAGTGACGAAACCAGACTCCGTTGACCCCAAGGGCTCAGGAGATCTCTTCCTTTATTACATCTGAGGGGTTATTTTCTTATAATGTTATGAGTTTTGGTCTCAGAAATGCGCCTGCAACGTTTCAGCGACTTATGAATAGGGTTGTGTTTGGATTGGAGGGAGTCGCAGTTTATTTAGATGATGTGGTGGTTTTTAGTGATTCGTGGGAGCAGCACTTGAGTCGTATTGCAGATCTGTTCTCCCGCTTTGTTGAGGCTGGTCTGACGGTCAATTTGGCCAAATGTGAGTTTGCCAAGGCCACCGTGACTTACTTGGGTAAGGTCGTTGGACAGGGTTGTGTGCGTCCAGTTCGGGCTAAGGTTGAGGCCATTGATCTATTTCCTTCTCCTTCCACTAAAAAGGAGTTGATGCGTTTTTTAGGGTTAGTGGGTTACTACCGGGGATTTTGTAGGAATTTTTCCACCGTGGTAGCCCCACTCACTGATTTACTGAAGGCAAAAGCCGATTTTATCTGGACTTCTGTCTGTCAGGAGGCTTTTGAGGCAGCTAAATCACTGCTTCCTTCCGCTCCTGTGTTAGCAGCTCCTAGATTTGACCGCCCTTTTAGGTTGTGCGTGGATGCTAGCAACGTGGGTGCGGGAGCTGTATTGTTACAAGCTAACGATGAGGGGATTCACCGTTCCGTGAGTTATTTTTCGAAGAAGTTTTCTTCTTATCAGTTAAATTATTCGGTGATCGAGAAAGAGGCTTTAGCGCTGATTTGGGCCCTGCATCATTTTGAGGTGTATGTGGGATCAGTGTCAGGTTCTTTGGTCGTCTACACTGACCACAATCCACTTATTTATTTACACTCTTTGCGGTGCCCAAATCAACGTTTGACTTGTTGGTGCCTCTTCCTACAGTCATACGCCCTTGAAATTCGACACATCAAAGGTACTGACAATGTGGTGGCAGACGCATTGTCTAGAGTTCCTTACTCTTCCTAACTGTTTACAAGCAATGTTCTGTCTTGCTTCCCTTTACTCTCTTAAATTGCTTCTACAGGGCCCGTAGTTGCTGAGGACATTGGGGGTAAGATGAAGTTGGTGTTATACAGTAATGTGGGGGGGTATCGGGTGAAGGGTTTAGGTTGGGTTTCATAAGTGTAAACCCTTTTCTATGGGGGAGGGTGTTATGAACCCAGTATGGGTTATATTTGTAGGTTGTGTGTTTCTTTCTGTTTGGTTTACAGGATGGAGTTAGTGAGTGATGTCATTATTGACTAAGGAGTTACACCTGTGTTGGAGCTGATGCCGGCAATTAAAAGCTGTTCCCTTCAGCTGTGACGGCGCGCGCTCTCCCATCCTCGTGCCGTTTGTGTCTTGGATTCTGTTTGTTTTTTGTTGCTTGCCGTCTCGTCTCCGTCTTATTTAATTGTTCTTACTAAAATAAATGTTATTTTTTTGAGCAAGATCCAACGTGTTGTCTCCTCCTTTGTTGCGGCTTGCGAGCCGGCCGTGACAGGCTCTTTTTAATGTAAGGGCATTAACAAACAAATCATTTTGTATTAATGATCTCATTAGTGATTATAACCTGGACTGTTTGTTTCTTACTGAGACATGGCTTAGCACAGATGCACCGGCCACACTGACTGAGACCTGTCCTCCCGACTTTACTTATTCGTTTTCAATTAGAAATGGAAAAAGAGGGGGACGGTCTGCAGCAATCTACAGAGAATCCCTAAAGGGAAGGGACATAGACCTTGGTACATTTCCTACCTTTGAATATAATGCTATTATTTTAAACTTCCAGCCACGCCTTCTTGCAGTGACACTATACAGATCACCAAAATGACTTATATCTCCCTTGATAAAGGATTTCTCTGACATGCTATCTGTTATTCATATGAATTATGACAACTGTATTTTAACTGGGGATTTTAATATACATGTTGATAATTTGTCAGATATCAGAGCAAATGAATTCTTGGAACTGCTAGAATGTATGTCGTTTAAACAGCATGTAAACATACCGACCCACAAACATGGTCACACATTGGATTTAGTCATAGCATATGGATTAAATATCAATATAACTTCTGTTGTTGATCTTCCACTATCCGATCATTTTTGTGTTTTCTTTAATAGTATTGATCCTTCTGTGCCTTATACAACTGAACGTATTGTTAAAAAACGTTTTATTACCTCTGAAGTAGCAGAAAATTTTACAATGCATTATATGACTTACAAAAAGAATATTTTACCATCATCCTGTGATGTCTTAGTTGATGAGTTTAATAATAAATTGAGAACAGCTCTTGATGCAGTTGCTCCACTTAAAACAAAAAAAGAACACTAACAATAAGGTCATTCCTTGGAAGACAGATTTGACCATGAAAATGAAAAGAAACTGTAGAAGTGCTGAACGAAGATGGCGAAAAACTAAATTAGAAATACACCTAAATATACTCACTGAAAATCTTAAAAACTATAACAGAAGTTCAAAAATCACGGCAAGCTTACTTTTCAAACCTTATAAATGAAAATATTAATAACCCACGATTCTTATTTAGTACCATAGATTCACTAATAAATCACAAAATTGATTGCAGTTCTGCGTTACCAAGTTCCAAATGTGAAGAGCTTGCTGGCTACTTCAGAGATAAAGTTATAAATATTAGATCAGGAATCTGCTCGGCAAACAAAAATAAAAACAAGATGTTCCCTCCTTTACCTAGCGCATATAATACTATCCAGATGGAAAGGTTTACTTTGGTTGATGTTGAGACCCTGAGAAAGGTAGTAACAGAACTAAAACCATCCACTTGTTCTCTTGATCCAATTCCTACCTCTCTTTTTAAATCTATCTTTAATGTAATATCTAATGATACTCTTGAGATAGTAAATCACTCTCTACAGCTTGGCATTTTTCCGTGTGATCTTAAATTGGCCCTAGTGAAACCTGTACTAAAAAAAGGGAATTCAGATATCTTAACTCCTAGTAATTATAGACCCATCTCAAATCTTGCATTTTTTAGTAAAATATTAGAGAAAATAGTTTTTAATCAGTTAAGTATATTCTTAAATACACATTCAAAATTAGAGATGTTTCAGTCGGGTTTCAGAAAACATCATAGCACAGAGACCGCTCTTATTAAAGTAGTAAATGACATAAGAATACACTTAGATAGAAATTGGCCTTCAGTTCTGGTGCTGCTGGACTTGAGCGCTGCGTTTGATACAGTGGATCACCAGATTCTCTTAAATAGACTACGTGAGTATGTTGGCTTATCTGAAACCGTTTTAAATTGGTTTTTATCATATCTTAGTGGTAGAACATCTGCAGTATCTATTAATAATACCTTGTCTGAACATTATGAGGTACATTGTGGAGTTCCTCAGGGATCAATTTTAGGACCACTACTTTTTAATCTATATATGTTACCTCTCGGACGTATCATCAGGAGACATAGTATCTCTTTTCATAGTTATGCTGATGATACACAGTTATATGTAGCCGTATCTCCGGATGACACTGCAGGGCAAATTGATTCACTTGCATATTGCATCCAAGACATAAATGATTGGATGTCGCAAAATTTCTTACAACTCAATCAAGATAAAACAGAAGTTTTGATAATTGGATCAAAAGAACAGAGAGAAAAAATAATCCCTAAACTAAATATCCTGGGATTAAACCCAAGTAAAGTGGCAAAGAATTTAGGTGTGGTCTTTGACTCTGATTTTAATTTTAAAGCGCATGTATGTAATGTTACTAAAATAGCTTTTTATCATTTAAAGAACATTGCAAAAATAAGACCATTTCTCTCACTGTGCAATACAGAAAAATTAATGCATACATTTATAACTAGCAGGCTTGACTATTGTAATGCCCTCCTCTCTGGTCTACCAAAGACTACAATTAATCAACTACAATTAATACAAAACTCTGCTGCTCGAGTATTGACAAAGACCAAGAAGAGAGAACACATTACTTAGGCAATTAACACAAGGTGGATGTAATCTAAAGGGAATCTAGTCACCATGCCCACATCTAGACCAGAAAATCCATGTGGTCCATGATGATGATGCTCCTCGTCAACTCGGTCTGAAAATGATAAATCAGTTCGTAACACAAAGTCATTTCTGGGGTATGTCATTCTGTTGTTAACATAAACACCTGGCTGGCGACACTTATCACAACCATGGTATCCATTGTGAGCTTTTGTGTTTTTTACAAAAGATCTAGCAGGGGTATCGCATATAACAGAATCCAGTTCAATGAAAAACTTTTTTCCTCTAAAAAAGAAGCCTTCCTGCAGCTGTTTTAACTCATCGGTAAAGTCTCTCAAAAATTCATCAGGGGCATTTGGTTTTTTTGTACCACTAAAAAGCCCAATGACAACTGGTTCTTTCAGTTTGAAACCCAAGAAAAGTCCTAAAATGGGCCATAACTGTAAATTAGAGCTCTTAAATAAGGGCAAGCCATCAATATTTATCTGCAATCTAAAAGTAAAGCCATCTGCAATCTTTCCAATTAGTTGGTTTAGGGTGTTATGCATAGCTGTCAGGATTCCTCTATAATGATACAAACCATCACATTTCTGCTAGATTTTGTATTCAGTTTTTGTTTTAAGGATGGTTCGAGCATCCTTGGGCAGTTCTGGGTGGTACAATCTCAACAAACTAAGGAGGGCTGTGAGGGCTACTAAAGAAACACCAAACTGTACAGACCAATTGGCTAAACTTTCAACAAGGCTGACTGGCTCATCTGCAAACTCAGATTCAGAGTCAGGCTCTGAAACATGTTGTCTCTCTGTCACTTCTCCAATGCCATCTGTGCAAACAGATTCTAAATGGTCATCTGCCTGAGGGAGTCTACAGTCATTACTGCTTTGTGTATCATTTGTGATGGAATCTGTGTGAGTTTGAGTTGGTTCTGATTCTAATAGACAGTCTTCTGCAATGTCATGAAGTCGTTTCTCAAGGGAAATACGAGCCCTCCGTCTGACTCCAGAGCTTGTTAAAGGTGGTTCCCTTCTTTTCATTGTTTCTAAAAAGAGTAATTGTGGCAGAAAAGTAATTAAACTGTTATTGTCTTTAAAACGTGTAGTATACATTCTGGATGGGGAGATACACAATGTGTCTGTATCTATGTATATATGTGTATATAAATATATATTAAAAAAAAATACAGGCTATATATATATATATATATATATATATATATATATATATATATGTGTGTGTGTGTGTGTGTGTGTGTGTAGTAGAGATCCATATTCCCTTCTGTCTTATGCTGTTTATTTGATTTTTCTCATTTGTTTTCTTTTGTATTATGCACTCTTTTCTTGTTTGTCATCAACAAGTTTATTGGTCTGGTACTTGTTTTTTTCCACATCTATATTTGTCTATATTTATTTTCTGCTGTTGCTTTCTTTATGTATTTATCTGTATTGTATTGTTTGCTAAATAAAAAAAAATAATAATAAAAAAAAACGTGTAGTATAATGTGGAGACAAAAAACCCTGTCCCCTGCAAAAAGCTTAGGCAGAGTTGCACATACAACTAAGGTGTCAAAAATATCTATTTTTGATTAAAGCTGCAGTCCTCTAGTGGTTAATAAAAACATTTTGCGGAAGAACATTGTAGCCGGAGCTACTTCTCTCTATGACTAGACACGCAGGTCCTGAGACACAAACCAGTCTAAAAAAAGTCCCAATATAAACACTTATTACAGGTGTAACATAGAGATTCAGGGTAAGACAAAAACACGATTTGGAAAATGGATTCATGATGTATTCGCTCATTATGCAAATGTTGTACATTTTGAACACAAAAAAATTGTTACGGAAAAAAAAATGACGGACTGCACAGTCACTGCAGTTTGTAATCAAATGCAGTCTTGGAGAGCAGACTATACTTATTTCAAAAACGTTTTCAAACTTTTGGCAGGTAACGTTAATATAAAATCTCTTTTAAAATAAGGGTCTGCGGGAGACCTTAGCTAAGTTAGCTTAAGGGATGACGATAACTTAACGCAAGCTATCACTGACATAAACACGCAGCACATTTAAAAAAAAAAAGAAATTTATAATAGTTCATAATAATAAATAGAAGCAGTTAAATTCGTCAATTATATTCGTTAACCCTCTGGGGACCAAAGGTTTTTTGGGGCCCTTGGGATGTTTTGACATGCACTGACATTTGTGCTTTTTTCAGTTATTTATAAACATGTTAATGGCAAAGGTGTAAATTCACTCTATATAGCACACACGGGGCTATCATAATATGTTAGCAACATGCATGTACATGTTTGTATTTTTGAGAGAATATTATTTATGCGTGGTTATTGAAAAAACTAAAAATAAAAGTTTCTGAAATAAGGCCACAAAACACATATTGATTATTTCTTCACAAGACTTTTGAAAATTGTATCACATAGTCTAGAATATTTGATCCAAAACTATGTGAGAATCATCCTGACTACTCATTCAGATAAGTCAATAAAGTCTTTTAGAATGTGTATGACGTGTTTTGTTTGAGAAAGCTTTATGCGAGGAGGCTTGATCTCTCATTAGTATGTATCCATTTCACACCTGAGAAAGACAAAGACCCTCCCATAATGGCCCTATTAGGTGCTATCAGGCCATATCATTATGAAGAGCCTTGCAGAAAGAATGAGGAGATTTAAAAAGAATGGCTTTTAGATTGTTTGGATTTATTTACAACACACACACACACACACACTGCTTAGAATAAGTGAACACACCCATGCTAAAGTTGACTAAAAAGACGAATAAAAAATCGTAATGCCTTAATTAAAAAAATGAGGAAAACTCCAACCTTTAGGGACATGAATAATGTCCTTGAATTCTTTGTGAATGAAAAATTTATCACAAATAATTAAATGTTCTTCTTTAAAATACAGGGTGCATACGTCTGGACACATCTATCACACACCCTTCACCATATAGACAAGGTTTTATTTCAGTTCAAAGTTAGAGTTGGAAAAATCTTGAAAAGAAAATTGTCTTTTCCATAAATGTCTTAGTTTGATCATACATATTTCAAAGTTGAGGATTCATTATTTTGATTTAGCTTGGATTGGAACAAACACTAGACTATAACATCTTAGTTGATTAGTTTATTGACAAAACATACTATATATTTAACATATGAGTCAAGTCAAGTCAAGTCATCTTCATTTATATAGCGCTTTTAACAATGGATTGTTTCAAAGCAGCTTTACAGAGATAAACATATAATTTAAGGTAACAGATTGTTTTGGCATTATAGCGGTTCTTGAATAATGTTATTTCCAGCTAAAGTTAACTTTGATTGATTCACCTCCATCGAAATGATCAGACTTTAAACGCGAACCTGTGATTAACGCTGACGGCGTTCACATGCTCATTCAGAATTGATTCTATAGTTATGTGCTTTTTAAAATATGTGCGCAGGTTTATAATTCATACAACCCAGCCTAAACAAACTACTTTTCTTGCCTATAAATTTTGATACAGAATTTTGTTTTATTTTATCACTTCGGGGTACGCGAACCGGAATTCACAACGCTTTATCTGTAGAGTGGGAAAGGGATCCTCCATAGGGAGAGGATAGTGGACACTTCAGCACTGCATTGTCATCGGGTCCAGGCGGATCTCCTTCGTCAGATCTGGACACGGCCTGGATCCGGCAGGCTGCGGGAAAACCTTGGGATAAACAAAGACACTAATATTAGCGTAGATGCCATTCTTCTTATGATGTAGCGAGTACATCAGGATTTAAGGGACGTGTTCCCAGTTCTGGCTGACCTAATCTATGCAGCCTAACGTTGAATTTATAGAAGTCTATAATGTATTATGTGTATGCTAGGTCAAAGAGATGTGTTTTTAGTCTAGCTTTGAACGGACAGAGTGTGTCTGCTTCCCGGACAATGGTAGGAAGACTGTTCCAAAGTTTTGGTGCTAAATAGGAAAAGGATCTACCGCCAGCAGTCGATTTAGATATTCTAGGTATTATCAACTGGCCGGAATTTTGAGATCGCAATAGACGTGAAGGACTATAATGCGTTAAGAGCTCGCTCAAGTACTGCGGAGCTAAACCATTTAGTGCTTTGTAAGTAATCAACAATATTTTAAAATTTATACGATGTTTAATAGGGGCCAATGCAGTGTTGACAGAACCGGGCTAATATGGTCCACACACACACACGCACACACACACACACACACACACACACACACACACACACACACAGAGAAACATGATTCACATTTAAACAGTATGCTATTTTTCCGTTTACAGACACTAACGTTATTCTATATCGCGATTAGAACAAAGCACAAGCATAAAACACTTACACACTTCTCAGCTGAATCTGTTGCTCCTCCTCGTGGTGAAAATAAACCAGCACTTGTTCTGAGGTAGGTAAATGTCCCAGGATTGTTCCTCATAGCCGCTCAAGATGACAGTAGATTAATCTGACTAAAAAATATAGTGTGTTTTCAGAGTTTATGGGCGTTAACGCGTCTCAATGTGTTGCTTCACGTATTTGCGTTTGAATAGCGCGTGCTCTCCGTGGGCGTGTCACATTACCGGAGATAATGAGCTGAGAGAAAGATAATTAGAATGGCTGACACGTCTCTCTTTTTATATAGATTACATAAACGGAGAATATTTATTTTAGTTTTGAATCGGATCATTTAAAAGTACAAACTCAAATGGTTTAAAAGATATATTGCTCATGTCTGGGTGAATAGTATTTGCTGATAACATTAGAGTCAGCTAATATTCAAAACCGATCAAAGGAGAAAAAAAACCCCATTTTAAGTTAACGAATACAAAACATAATCAAGGAATTAATTCATTAATAGCAGTTTGAGCACACTATGGGACTTACCTTGGTGAAGTTTTTGAGGTATGATACCGAGTTACCGATCTGGCTGCCTCCTTCGTTCTGCTGCAGAAAGACAAATCGCGCGCTCGTATCACGGATGCGGCCCGAATCTGTTTCGCGACTGTTGTTCCCGCACACTAAAACTAGGGCCCGGGCTGGATCCGTATTACAGCGGTGAAACGGACTTGACTGTAACGCGGATTTGCCGGTTTAGAGATGGATCCGGCTCGGAGTCGTCTGCTGTCTGGGGAGGGTCTTTTCTTGGTCTCATAGCGGTTGTATGGTTTCTTTTTACGGCCTGTTCTTCTAGGTTGGTCCCTAGGCTGCTGTTGTCTGTTATTAGGCTTTTCTTTTTCTGCCTGAATTATTTCAGTCTTCCTATCATATCTGATTAGGGCTTTTACTAATTCTTCAGGAGCTGATTCCGGTCCATATAGGAGGAACTCCCTGGTTCCCATTAGGGCGTTTCTTTTTACCCCCCGAAAAATATGTTTCAGGAGCCCTTCTACACCTTCCTGTGCCATTTCCTGGCAGGCTGACAGGGCCCCTACTGTCGCCCATTTCTCTTCAAATTGTTTTTGTTCTACACTGAACAAAATTATAAACGCAACACTTGTGTTTTGCCCCCATTTTTCATGAGCTGAACTCAAAGATCTAAGACTTTTTCTATGTACACAAAAGGTCTATTTCTCTCAAATATTGTTCACAAATCTGTCTAAATCTGTCTTAGTGAGCACTTCTCCTGTGCCGAGATAATCCATCCACCTCACAGGTGTGGCATATCAAGATGCTGATTAGACAGCATGATTATTGCACAGGTGTGCCTTAGGGCTGTCCACAATAAAAGGCCACTCTAAAATGTGCAGGGTTAGGGTTAGGCTGTCTTCTGCAGGATTATATATATTATATTATAATAAAAAAAGTCTTTGACTGTAACTATTGTTAATTAATTTGTTTTATTGTGTTATTGGAATCATTTTGATTTGTTTGCTTGATTTTATTTTCTTGTCAGATGTTCTTTTGCATAAATTCGAAATAAAGTATAAAGTAAAGTAAAGTCTTAAGCAGTGTTTTTCTATGTTCTATTAGTCTGTCTGACTCTTTTTGAAATCTCTGTCCTGCCTGTTTTAAAGGGTTAGTTCACCCAAAAATGAAAATTATGTCATTAATTACTCACCCTCATTAAGTTCCAAACCCGTAAGACCTTCGTTCATCTTCGGAACTCAAATGAAGATATTTTTGATGAAATCTGAGAGCTTTCTGTCCCTCCATTGACAGCAACGTCACTTTCAAGGCCCATAAATGTAGTAAAAACATGGTTAAAATAGTCCATGTGACTACAGTAGTTCAACCTTAATGTTATAAAGCGATGAGAATACTTTTTGTGTGCAAAAAAAACTAAAATAACAACTTTATTAAACAACCCCTCTCTTTCATATCAGTAGTGAGCCTACGTTCTGACGTAGAATCCAGAAGCGCTGCACTGTTTACACTACGTCAATAGCGTAGGAGAATGACATGGAAGAGAAGAGACTGTTGAATAAAGTCATTTTTTTGGGGGGGTTTTGCGCACAAAAATTATTCTCGTCGCTGCATAATATTAAGGTTGAATCACTGTAGTTACATGGACTATTTTAACGATGTTTTTACTTTGGAACGACATGAGGGTGAATAATAAATGACAGAGTTTTCATTTTTGGGTGAACTACCCCTTTAAGAAGGCTCCAGCCACCCCAGCTTCATGACTGAGATGTACATTGGCTGCATTGACTAATACATCTGCTTCCTCTTCTTGTTCTAACCACCCTTCTTTTAGGGTAATTAACTTTGGACCCTTTCCGAAATATATCTTTAATGCATCCTTGTCTTCTGACAAAAATTCCTCATTTGGGCTCTCTGGGTTATCAGGCGCTGGAGCACTTGGTTCAAGAGTGCGTTCATTCTCCTCTCTTCAGGGTTCTAAACTAGGAACTATTGAGCCCCTCTCTGATCCCTCCCCTGGGTCATTCTCAGTTAGCGTGTCCCAACTCTTTGTTGGAATATCTTTTATATCAACCCAGCTTCGCTGAAGACCCTTATCTTGGCAAGTCCATCTCTGCCTCCCTTAATGGAGTAGATGAATTTTGGGGCCTTGGCCCCCTCTCTCACTCTGATATTTACCACTGAGGCGGTCTCGCTAAACTCCTGCCAGGGTATATTTTCATATCCACAACTACACTTAGTCACATCAAACTATTCTAACTTTCCAGCAGTTTTCCAGCGGCTATTAAGTCTATGGTCACCATTTGGCTGTTCATTTTTACAAGTGTTAGGGTTCACTTTAAACTTCCTATTGCCCTGATGTGCGCTTCTGTGCCGCTATTAGATTGCTATTAGCTATTAGAAGTGCCTGCTCGCAGTTCCCTGTGTCATGCGCAGCTAAGGGACCAATGCCAACCAACAATACAACCCGAAGGGAGCAGCGTTCGGTCCATGCTGAGAGCTTGCACTGAGAACTTAGTCACCCATGTTGTCGCATACAAGTGATGCAACTCTTTCACAAATCTATATGATTCTTTAAACTATCTATTTTTTGCAAGTTTTAGGATTCACTAAAAACCTATTTTCTGCAAGTGTTTGGGTTCACAAAAAATGTCCATATTTTCTGCACGTTTTTTTGTTCACTTAAATCCTCCTATTTTCTGCAAGTGTTTGGGTTCACTTTAAACCGGTTTACATTTTTAGACTAACTCACCCTCCACTGAGGGACTTTGAGTTCTCGTCTGTCTTTACAGGTCTTCTCATGAGCCTGTGCGCGCTTCTTATACAGTTCCTCTGAACTGTTTTTCTATGGCTGTAGTATGTGGGCTTTTCGACTATTCGTTTCTATTATCCCTGGATTTTTTTGTACCACTTAAAAACGAGCCCCGCTAGTTGGGTGCCATGTTGTATTTATTTTCCCCTTACATGACTAAGATTTCCATCACACATCTCCATAACCTTTACATATCAAAATATTTGATATTGAAATTCCCAAGGGGAGTCCAAGCCAAACTCTCAAACTCGATGGGACTTAATGTCCAGGTTCAGATAATAGGTTTTAGAAGAAAATCTCTCTGAGACTTGTTATAGAGAAGTTTACGAATCACCACAATCGATGGTTTCGTTTTAATAACAAAAGTACAGAATAAAAATAAACATAAAAAAAATATATGAGTAGTCTTCACCACAAGGGTCGGCCTTGAACTGTTGAAGGTCTCACAATGTATACCCTTCAGAGATCACAGGGTTTCCCCCCAAAGCACTAAGCATTTGCATCATATTTAAAAAGAAATACAGCATTTGGCAAGACAGTTATACAGCAACAGCTTAGGCCCTCGGGTTCATTTCTCTTAAGCAACATGTTATATGTAAAAATACATTGCCCTATACCAATTCATACATATATGAGTTATACATCACACTTACTTCATGACTTATCAGAAACATACTCGACAGGGGGTGTCTAATTTCAAATGAAGTTCCACACACGCTGCCAGTTTGTCCATTTTATATTTCAAACAACTTTCCTCAAATGTTTTTCCTCTATTGACTGTTTTATAAGTTTTATCAACCTTTTATTCAATCGCTTTTGTTGTCTAATTATTTGCATCATCTCTCTTGCTTTGGAGATGATTGTCTCCTGATGAGGACCTTCCCCTCTTCTGTCTTATCCTTTTCTTGGCTTCTTTCTTTTCTTCTTTGTTTTGTTTCTTTTGAAGACTGGCTAAAAGCAAATCATCCATGTTAATCTCAAACATGTTTGTTACAATTTGTTCTTTGCCCAGGGAATTTACATTGGAAGTACACATTAAAGTGTTACATGACACAACAATATGTGTGTCATATTGCCTCGGCTTTAACATTCTGTTCCTATATTTCTTTCATTGTTGTTTCTAACTTTAGCATCTTTGTCTTTTAAGATCATCTTTAAATGTAAAAAATTCAGTTTTGAGTTGAAAGTCTTGGATTTGTTCGGATCATTCAGACGTTTGCAGTGAGTCTCATTGTCTCTCATATTTCCTCTCTCTTCTCTGTTATTATCGTTGACTGTTTTTTCTGGGTTTCTCTTTATTTCACTAATAGAAGTTCAGCTGTATATTAATTAGGGGTGTGCCATATCATACTGTCCACGATAACACCGGTATACATTTGTATATGATACAAAAGTGTCATATTGCGATATCAATGATATAGCGACGCATTGACGTATGCCGCATTTACGTTCCCTAGCGCACACAACAACAACACTTGTCTGAGAGTAAGAGTAGAATCAGCCTCCAATGACGATTTAGTACCTAAAAAGGGAGCAACATGGAAGTGGTTTGGTTACAAGAGGTCAGAGCTAGGGCTGAACGATTAATCGAAATCGAATCGCGAATTTAAACGTTGCGATTAGCTAATCATAAAAGGCTGCGATGTGGATACGATATGAAAAATATGTCACAGAGCAAAAGCATGACTGTCCGCTTTGTGTGGCAGTCTTACTAAGCAACTGAGTGAGCGCACCTCTGTTCTACCCCGTAGAAGTAACCATCTACTGTAGCCTAGTGTTCATTTCATTAATTTTTTTCCCATGATAAGATGAGACGAAGACGAGATAACACCAACGTTATTAAACGATAACTGTGACTAAATAAACATGCAATATCCTTGCCGAAAGAAAAGTCTACATGTAGTAAAAAAATAAATAAAACGACCAAAAAAAAAGGACGACAAAAAATTACAGACTTTTAACAAGCCGCTTTACGAACATTCATGCATACGTTTGCCAGATTTCAACAATTTAAATCCTCCAATCAGAGCTTTTCTGTAAAAAAAAAACACGTTTTCTTCCCGGTGTTTTACTTAATCTTTGCATTCTGGCAACCCTGCGCGCGCACTCTCTCTACACTGCTGAAGAAGCGCGGGTGATCTGAAAACACACACAAACAAGTAACCTGCAGTTTAGCGATTTCCATTTGAAGTTTGCTGCCTAAATAAATAGTGTAATTTGGTCGGCCTGTGTTCAATCACAAGCTGCTCCCGCTGTTTTCAATCCCTTAGGCAGCCTATGGAGGAGTGATCCACATTTAATCAAAAATATCTTCATTTGTGTTCCGAAGACGAACGAAGGTCTTACGGGGTTGGTACAGCATGGGGGTGAGTAATTAATGACTTAATTTTTATTTTTGGGTGAACTAACCCTTTAAATATGTGTTCATCGTCTTTCTGCATCAAGCCTCTTATCTCGGATTATCTAGTCAAGCCAGCGTGTGACAGTCAGTGATTTATCATGCAGTTCAAAGTATTTTGGGTAGAATCTCTCTACAGTCTATTCTGATTCATCAACATAGTTTCACTGATGATTCACGATAAACCCTAAACCCAGGATAGAGCATCTGAGTGAATGTGGTCTGGTCTGTATGGATGAGGCTCATTGTATCAGAGACGTTGTAGAAGGACAGAGTTCCTGCACTGTGATCCACATACACTCCTATTCTCCTGCTGATGGGCTCTACAGGGAGTTTAATCTCTATGTTATTGTGCCAGAATGAGAATCTTTTAGGAGTGCAGAATAAACTCCAGGATTGATCATTATCTCCAAACACACACTTACTCCGTCCCTTCCTGCTGATGCTCTTGTATGACACTGATATACACACACTTCTCCCACTCCACTCAATCTCCCAGTAACAGCGTCCACACACTTTCTCTCTACACAACACCTGAGAATACACATCAAATCTGTCTGGATGATCAGGATACGGCTGATCTCTGCTAGTGAATTTAATCACTCTGTTCTCCTCAGACAGATGAAGGCGTTTATGGGCTGTGTTCAGATCCAGATTGAGCTGATGGGAATCTGATGGAGATAAAACATATCAGAATCAGGAATTATGAATTTGATCTTTTAATGTACACTGTAAAAATATTTTTGGTGCTTGTTAAACAATTAAAATGAGTTAAAACCACATGATTGCTGAACATTTTGTCTTTTCCTAATTTTATTATGTAAAATCCACTTGAATATGTAAAATTAAAACTTACTTAATCCATTTGAACTATCTGAATAATTAGTGTTGAATTAACTTAAACTGGACAGTGGATTTTTAGTTCCCTTTCGAAAGGGAACTTGCACTGCGTCGATGACACTATGGGGAACGCCCTCCACGTGTACCAGTGTCTGAAATGCTTATCCTATCACGGTAATCGATATTGACCGGCGACAGCCTATGATGTCACTACTAGTGGGACCCGGAAGTATAAGAGGGGCGCCTAGAGAACATTTCATCCTCTTTTCGTCTTCAGGGACTGTTTTCCCTTGAGAATACTTGATAAAACTTCTTGAGGGAAGAGAGACAGACATCTGTGCCAGAAGATTCAGGTTCGCATGCGCTGAGGCAGAGCAGAGACTAGAATCGTGGGGTTTCAGAGGGAGCTCGCCGAGGAGTTTGAGAGAGTTGTTTATCTCTCAAGCCCCTCTGAGGCTTGTGAGTTTGAGCTGCTGTATGAGGATGCGTTGTCACTAACATCAGCCCAAGAAGGCAGGAGATGGCTGATGAGGGTGAAGAGGATTTACATGCCTTGCACACAATGGCTGTTGCAAGTAGAGATGCGCGGTTGGCGGTTACCGCGGATGACGTGACGAAAAAAAATATTTTAATTAAATTCGGGCGGGTGGCGGGCGGTTGAACCAATCAAATGAAAAATATATGTATACATTGTTAAATATTGTTATCTGACTATACCTACAACCAAAAAAATAAATAATTCTGGTAAAGGATTCCACCATGGCCCAGACGTTGATTGACATTGGAGCTAAGTTCGGTGCTGTTGACGCTGGACGAGCCTGTTCTGAAGGCTCCCGTTAATTTTGAATGCAAGGGAAGAGAGCGGAGAGCGCGTCTTTTTCAGGCACAGTGCAATTCATTTTATACCATCAACAGGCCTAACAATCATATAATAAACTATAGAGCCTCGATATTAAAGAAATGCCGAAGTCAGTCCTAGGCTTGTTCGTTGGTGCGCAATCAGCTAAGCCTACAAAAGACAGGTGAAATCTAATATTAATAATTGATCCATGTCGGTATACACAGCCTAATGTTTTATAATGAAAAATAGCCTACACAATCAAGATAGACTATTTACTTTTTATTTATTAAATCCAGGAAATTGGTTAATGAAACATGGATTAAAATTAAGATACAATTAATACAAAACTAAATTCGCTTTAAAGAAAGGCTTTGTGCTTTCTTTTTGAGGTCTCGTGAAAGTTTGAAAGTCTTTTAAGTGCCGCTTTCAGAGTGGTTGCGTCCGTAATGGATAACTGTCACTTAACATTGTTGGCACCCCATACAATAGCAGCATGTTGAAATGATGTGCCAAAATGCGTTTTCTATTAGGCTACAATGAAAAATTGTACAGTAGCCTATCAGATAAGGTCAGGTTTGCCGATGTGCATTTAATTTAGGCTATTTATTTATTTTTGTCCCTGCGCCGATCGGAGACGGAGTTCACTGCTGATATTCTGAGAGCTTTCTAGTCTCGCGGCTGTCATCAGCAGCGCCTTGTATCGCCCAATCAGCGGATGGTGGGCGGGTGCGATTTTGAAAATTGGTCAAAAACGTTGGAGCGGATGGATGGCGGACGGATGATGAGTTTTGTGATGCGGTTGCGGATGAAATAATAGCCCATCCGCGCATCTCTAGTTGCAAGCATACCACACTGATCCGCTGAAAGATTTGGACCAAGGTCGGGGTCTTTCCCCTGATGCAGTGAAAACGAGCTGCGCCACATTACAGATTAGCTCTCCGGGCCACTAAACAAACAGCCATCGCGATCGGAAGAAAGCTTTTCTTCTCGATGCACCAGTGTCGCCTTCTGAATTTTTTGGCACCTCTGTCAAGACGGTGATGGGAAAGTTCAGAGTCTGAATCTGCACACTTCCTCACCCCAGGCACTTCTTGCATAACCCTGAGGCTGGACCTGTGATGAGTGATTCCTTCAATTTGGAACCCTTCTGTAAGTCTGGCGTCGGGTTTGGTAGTAACTGCGCTCTTTCAAGCTCTTTATGGTGATAGGCCTCCATTTTGTGTATGTTGTTTAGGCCATCACTCTGCGGGCAGCAGGTTGAGCTCTGTAGGTTTCCTCCCTTTACGAGAGTTTTTTAGGAAGGTTGAACAGTAGACCCCGGTTCCCTATTGGAAAGTATTAAGGGGTGTGTTAGGTAGGATTTTTATAGGATAAAAATAGAGCCCTGAAGTTCCCATAGGTAGGCAATGCATACCCTACCCATAGGCCTCCTCTGATTTAGAGTCGTCAGGCTTATATAGTGGGTAGTGCCAATCTATAGTAGTGAACAGGTTGGCCTTATTATATGAAATATTTTTAGTCAGGTCACCGTTCATCCGAGCAGTAAACAGACATTTCAGCGTGAGATGGCTTCCTCCCTGTCGGGGGTTTTTCTACTGAGGCTACCGCTCTGTCAAGCTCCAGATAGAACTACAAAATCAAGCATTGGCCCTCATCAGGCCACCTTGATAGCCACCTTATACTAGAGCAGTAGTTCTCCTCTCACTTTAGAGAGTTGTTTTGAGATTATAGCTCTGAACTTCAGACATGTAATATTTGTGGGTTGGCCCTCATGGGGCTGCCTCGATATCTGGCTTAGGCTAAGTATCTAGGATTTTTGGTGGCGGTCTGCTAAGCATTCTCTACGTTTATAAGCAACTGAAAAAAACACAAATGTCAGGGCATGTCAAACATCTCAAGGACCCCAAAAACACATTAGACCCCAGAGGGTTAAAGGATTCATAGCACTTCTGCTTAGTACACTGCCTGTTGGCAATGTTAAATAAGTATAACCAGGCCCACAGAAATGTCAGCACCTAGGCTTCTGAAGGCTAGCTCTGCTAACATCCTCGCTATCAAGTAGTTAGGCCTTAACAGGCTTCCTTGAAGGCGGCTCCCCAACGAGATGGATGCTTAGCATTGCAAAGGCATTAAGTATCACGTTGCAGGCCCCATGCAGCCTCCCTAAATTGAGCCCAGAGCCTGGTCAATACTTATCAGGTTGAGCATAGTGTTCCAGAATCTATCTGAGGATCGCTCTGTTTGAATACTTAACTCCCTAAGTCTGGTTGGAAGGTCGAAGGACTCTCACTAGGGCCTCCCTGTTAGATCAGCCCTAGAGCTGGAGGCGCTCACCTTTTTAGAGTCCATTTTAGAGTGCCTAGCCTCCACAGGTCTTTGAAACATTGTGTAGATCCAGGATCAAGTAGAGTTACCCCCCTTGTTTTCAAGGGTTATTAAGCACTATGCTGAGTTCTACTCTCCAGGATGCCCGTCTCTATGATCTGGTTTGTGAGTGAACTACTGCCATTAATTGCAGTTTTTCTCTATTGGATTTTGTGAGAGACTTTGTTTAGGAACAGACAGGTTGTTGGCAAGACTAGGTCAGTAAATTTGACCAGGTCAGCCTCCCTGGTGGCACGTGGGGTTGACTTTATGTTGCCCTCAGAAAGTGACTGGACGGGACCCCTTTCTGATCTCCAGGTCATATTCCCTTAAAGGAACCCCCTCCATGGAAGCTGTTCGTTCTAAGCCTTTGGGCGGCCATGATAGACCTTCTGTTGTTCGGAGGCCACTTTGAGGCTTATAGCTTGGGCACTGACCGTAGGGAATAATGTCGGGGGAGGGGGAGTGTTTCTTGGCATTTTCAGTGTAACTGCCATTCTGACGTTTCTGTCACAAGCCATAATTGGCAATTGGGGTACATCGTTCCCCATAGCGTCATCGATGAAAGGGAATGTCTAGGTTATGACTGTAACCTCTGTTCCCTGAGAACAGGGAACTGCATTGTTAGCCATTCCTTGGGGATGCCTGCTGAACAGTCCCTTCAGACGAATGTGGATGACATGTTCTCTAGGCGCCCCTTTTATACTTCCGGGTCGCACTAGTAGTAACGTCATAGGCTTTCGCCGGTCAAAATTGATTGGATAAGCTTTTCAGACGTGTAGTTCACGTGGAGGGCGTTCCCCATAGCGTCATCGACACAGTGTCTCATTCCCTGTTCTCAAAGAACAGAGGTTACAGTCATAACCTAGACGTTCCCTTGACCAGGAGAGTAAATATATTTACATTAAATACATTAAATGAAATCAAGTGCTATTGTATGTGTTTTTGAGGGAAATGCCTGTTAGTGTTCAATGTTCATTTATGTTTGATATGTAAAAGCGTTTCAGTTATGTCAGTTTTGTTCAGAAGAGTGTTTGTGTTCAGCTGTGGGAGGCGACATGACAAACATCATGTGTCGCTTCACTCAATCAGCAAAAACTGCACTCATGCCAGCACTGAAACGAGTCTCTTCTTACTTCTTCATCCCGTATGTTACATACAATTACAATAAACATAAATGTCTTTAGCATTTAAATTTAGCATTTAGCATTAACCCTCTGAGGTCGGCTATCACGCCGGCGTGATAGTCTCGCTTTTTCTTATCAGTGCAAAAGAAACTCAAAATACTCTGTTGATTTTGATCTTACATGTTAAGTGTTGTACATCATTAGATCCTGATAAGTGTCTATTTTTTTGTGGATACTCACAATAAAAACAAAGTGTTGTGCTTTTCGCCAAATAAAGAAAAACAAACATGATGCGCGTTCTGCCTTCTCTCTGTCAGTGAAGTCCATTCTGAAACGCGTCCTAAGATTATTTTTAATTCCGCGAATACTTGTCATACAGGCACGAGTGTTTTTCCATAATGAAGCTTGAACTCTCTTCTTTTAAATGAATGAATTTATATAAAAAAACTAATATTCTCAGCTTATGTAATCTGTATGAAAAGTGAGAGATGTCAGTATTTTTCTTTCCAGCTCATTACACCTAATTACGCGTTAATGTGCCACGCCCACGGAGAGCACGCGCTATTCAAACGCAAATGATCTTAGACAAGCCGTTCAAACATGCCAACGCCCACCAGCTGGATTATAAAACACATCGTGTTTAGTAAGTATCTTGTACAGCTGTGTACACAGCGTATCCTTTCGCTGTGAGGAATATCTAACCCTGGAAAATGTACCAGAAGTGCTGGTAGTTTCATTTCGAGGAGCAACGGATCCAGCTGATGTAGTAAGTCATTTATTCTAGTGCTTTGTTCTAATCGTGATATTGAATTTGTCGGACTGTAAACCGCAAAAAGACTGTTTAAATATGAATTGCGTGTCTGTGTGTAGGCTAAATGATGAGTGAACGGCATAGGCGCGCGCGCTTTGTTTACTACAGTTATACAGCGCGTGTCTGTGCCGTTCATTCACTCTCGCACCTACATTAGTAAACGTTATGTTTACATGAACAACACATACAAACTATATTGCTATAGCCTACTAAGATGAGTAAAAATAGACTGAAATATGTTGAAATAAAATGTCTGTATAAGCAACAAGCTGCAAATTCACATGTATATACTAATATATCATACACAATATATTACAGACTAAATATGAATGTTTAGACACGATTTTGTGATTAGTTTTGGATAGATTATAAAGTTTTGACTGTAAAAAAAGACTACTGTCACATTAAATAGGTACGCATTTGTTCACCAATTTCTGCTCATAGTTAAATATACTATAGTATGATGTTTTGTCAAAAATAAAGTAGGTATATTGAATTATCAACTAAGATGTTATTATAGTGTTTGTTCCAACATTCAAACTAATGAATCCTTACCTTTTTTTTAATACGTATGATAAAATGTATACTTTTTACAAAGAAATACACTTGAAATATTGTTAAAATTGTAATTGTTGTTGTAATTGTAACCTATTTGTAATTGGTTACAATTTCTAATTGTAAAATATGTATAGGCTATATAGATCATTTCTTTTGTCCTTGCATTCTTTGGGATCCTGTGACACACCTGTGTGAAAGGGCTAATTAATATGCAGCTCATTATGCGGCACATTATCCGGCCTTTGTCTTCTCAGGTGTGAACACGCCTCCACGCATATTGCCTTTCCAAACCAAAGGTCTCTAATAAAATTTAAATCAGTGTATGTGTTTGTGTAAATGATTAGGCAGGATGATTTTCAGATCATTTTGAAGCAAAAATTCTAGGCAACAACACTGATTAGTCAAAAGTCTTGTGGACACATATTTAGTATGTGTTTTGTGGCCTTATTTCAGACACTTTAAGTTTTAGTTTTTTCAATAACCATGCATAAGCAATATTCTCTCAAAAATACAAACATGTTTCATAATTGTTGCTCAGAAATTCCGGTAGCCCAGTTTGTGCTATATTGAGTGAATTTACACCTTTGCCATTAACATGTTTATAAATAACTGAAAAAAGCACAAATGTCAGAGCATGTCAGAACACCTCAAGGACCCCAAAAACCCTTAAACCTCAGAGGGTTAAAATGCAGCCTTAGTTATTAATGAGCAAAACGTTTGGATGTTAAACTCACTATTTACGCGTGGCTGGGAGCAGGTGTAGATTTCTTTCGTACCAACTAACATTTGGAATATACGAACCTTTTAATGAATCCGAAAATTTACGCCAGAACCACTTTACACACGATTTACACAAAAATTCGTTCTGCTCGTGTTTCATGAATGAGACCCAGTGAGTTTAAGTCATTGTTAGGAGAGCACATGGACTCCATAGTGACTGAGTCAGTCAGATTGAATTTGACAAGGAAATTTGGTATTCACCCAGAAAAAGTATGGTCTATTGAATATTGTAAAAAAGTGCTAGGAGCAAGTATACGCAAGAACAATGTGAAAGCCATTATCTGTTATCACAGAGAATTTAGCTTAGCCATTGCACAAGAACAAGCTAAGTTAAAAGAACAGAACAAACAATTGCAGACTCAAGTGTCCTGTTTCAAGACAAAGGTGGGCCATAACAAGGCCTCATCCAAATGTGGTTTCTTAATACGGTTTCTCTAGATGAATGTTGAAATCACCAAAGACTACAAGTAGGGTGGTCCAAATGTTAGAAATGAGAAGACCAGTACCCCCACCCCTCCCTAACTAGCGAGGGGTGTGAGAGAAAGAGAAGTTGTTAGAGAGAGCAGCAGGGGTTGCCGAGTCTTCTGGACGAATCCAGGTCTCAGTCAAGCCCAAGATACTAAGAGTAGAATGAGATGCAAAGGCTGGAATGAAGTCAGCTTTATTGACTGCTGACTGACAATCCCATAGACCGACAGAAAAAGAGAGAGGTGTGTCTTGCTTGTTGAGGTCGCACAGGTAGTCGACCGCTTTTCCCGAGTCCGTCTTCACATAAGGAGGCTGAATGCTTCCGCTGACGCTTCTGCGACAGCGCGCACACTACATAGATATAATGCTTTCAATCGCTTGAATGAGGACAGCTGCCTCTGCCCTCTCAATTAGCACAACAAACGCGAATGTCCCGAAGATGGGAGAAATCGAAACTAGCTGTTTGACAGCGCTACACTTAAGTGCAATAAAGTTCAAATTGCTAAAATTATCAGACACGGCTATTATTTTAAATAGGAACGCGTTTTATTAAAATACAGATTTTTGTGATTCTAAAATGTAAAAATAAGCAGAAAATCGAAGATAGCCTTACCTTGTTGCAAATACAAAACTAAGTAACAGGATAACTGGATATTAAGGGGGCTTTCACACTAGCACTTTTGGTGCGCACCCGGGTTCGAATGGCGTCAGAGTTCGGTTCGTTTGGATGATGTGAATGCTGTCTTCGCACCCGCGAACCGTACTCGGGTCCGCTTAAAAAGGTGGTCTGGGGTACGGTTCATGTGAACTCCAGTACGGTTCGCTGCTGATATGAATGCAATCGAACCAAACCGCGGAAGTGAACTGCTATTGAGGACGTATAATGTATAATGTGGTCGACAGGACAGTCGTCAGTGCGTGTGTGTGTGTGTACACTTACCTTGACGAAAAGCGAGATTGACGCACTGCAAGCAGAGAGATGATTTATGCTTGCCTCCGCAAAAATTGCCTTCGGCTGACAGCCAGCTGTCTTTGGAACGATTTTAGTACTTTTGTGGCAGACATACCCAAGTGTGTTTCTGTATCTTTTCTTTGAAAACAAAACCAAAGGTTAAAAAAAAGAAGAATAAATGTGAAGCGAGCAATTCTATCCATTTTGACGCCTTTTCATTCATAGCGGCGCCGGTTACCAAGCAACATGATTACGCGCCAGCTGCAGCTTGATGACGATGTGAACACAGTCCCTCGGGGATAGGGGGAGGGGGGTGCAATCGAACTCGGGTTCGGAACATGCAATAGAACCAAGTGTGAAAGCGCCCTAAGAGAAAAACCACTTCACCGCTCTTGCCGCGTCCACAGACTGACCGCTTGTCCTGTACTTCATCTAACTTTCTTCGGTAACGCTTCCTTTTACAGTCCTGTTACCCATGTACTTACTATGTACTTATTATAGTAATTATAATTACTGGGTAATATCTAGGTACTAACCCTGAACCTACCCCTAACCCATGTACTTACCTTATATTAACCAGTACTTTCTAGGTAAGTACACGTAAGTACTGTACTGTAAAAGGAAGCGTTACCCTTTCTTCTAGTTTTTATCTGTTCAGTTTCTGCCTCTGCCCTCTAAAGTTCTAGATTCGTTACCAAGTAGTTGGCCCTCAAGCAGGCCACCTTGAAGGGGATCCTCCGGGTCAAGCAAGGTTTTTGGCACTTTGAGCTAAATCAGTCTCCTTGCTCCCTAGAGTTACATCATGCTGCAGGATCCTATGGAGCCTCTCTGTTATTGCTTAGAGCATGGTCGATGCTCTTGAAGCTTTATGTTGAATATATCAGCAGTGTCTTAGTACAGTTTACCAGATATCCTGTGCAAATCAACGTTTACATGAACAACTCTTAAACTTTTCTGTCATGTTTTCTTTCACCTTCTACGGGAAGAACATGAACACACTCAGTGAGTTGTTCTGCTGGTTTTCTTAGTGACTTACATTGTAGGAAATCGTTCCTGGTCTTGGGAACAATGTTGGTGAAAGTGACTGTGGAAATCAACAGACATGAAGAGTGTGATTATCATGTCAAGAGAAAAGGATCCTTGCATCTGTTCCTAAGACATTTATAATTTGATCTGAGATGATGGAGGATCATTTCTGAGAGCAGATTAATCTACAGGACTTTACCTCTGTCAGAGATCTTCTTGATGTCTTCTTTGCAGAAATCCTCCAGTTTGTCTCTCAGCTGACGGACAGATTCTCTCACGCCATCAAAAGAGAAGAGAGAACTAAAGGGATTGCTATTTATGTCTGTAGATTCAGGAGCAGTTGAGAGAAACTGGAAACTCTAAAGAAAGAAAAAAAACGAAAAAAAAATCAAAGCTCATCACCTCCACACTTAATAACCTGCACTACTGTCAGATTTGTGCGGCTCTTCTTCTTTAGTAACTCTCCTCAATCCAGCCCTTCTCATATTCATTGTATGACATTAGAGCTACAAATTCTAGCGTTTGCCATTTACACTATATGTGAACTTTCTAGAAAATCATTTGGATGATCAAGCATCTGCCAATAACATAAATGTAACAGATCAAGCGCATCAGTGGTGTCACATTGGGGGGTTGTTTCTAGACACAGGTGGAATAGTTAACACGGTAACATAATGACACTGCATTTTAGCAGAAAAACACCATGTGCTAAGAACATTTAAGCATAAGACACATATTAGCATAAGAAAGATATATTTTTTAAACATTATTAGAAAGACTTCTATCATGAATCCAAATATTTAGTGTATATTGAAATTATATATAAAAATTGAATGACAGCAACAGCAAAATACCATGTTGGGTTGATTATAACAATATTTAAAAAAATAAATAATATTTGTCCAGAAAACATGAAAGTGATCCATTCACATGTGGAAATAAAATCTAAAGGTCAGTAATATAAACTGTTATATGTAACTGTAACAGTAAAATAAACAACATCTATCTTATATGAAATATTTTAAATAATAATAACCTTAATCTGCTAACACTTTACAATAATGTTCAGTTATACGTTTTTAGTTGTTTGATGAACTAATAATTTACAAAACATGACCATATATTCATAAATAATTAATAAGTGGTATGCTAGCAATCTACAAATGTGATGTGAACTAATTTTTAAAGATAATTTACAAGTTCCTTTACCCATATAATACGAGTTCCGACACTAGGCCGGTTGGATGTACTGCCAAATTCTCTGAAACGCCTTTGGAGACAGGTTATGGTAGAGAAATGAACATTCAATTCATGGGCAACAGCTCTGGTGGACATTTCTGCAGTCAGCATTCCAATTGCACAGTCCCTAAAAACTTGCGACATCTGTGGCATTGTGCGGTGTGATAAAACTGCACATTTTTGAGTGGCCTTTTATTGTGGCCAGCCTAAGGCACACCTGTGCAATAATCCTGCTGTCTAATCAGCATCTTGATATGCCACACCTGTGAGGTGGATTGATTATCTCGGCAAAGGAGAAGTGCTCACTAACACAGATTTAGACAGATTTGTGAACAATATTTGAGAGAAATAGGCCTTTTGTGTACATAGAAAAAGACTTAGATCTTTGAGTTCAGCTCATGAAAAATGGGGGCAAAGACAAAAGTGTTGGGTTTACAATTTTGTTCAGTGTAATAAGGTTAAGCATATTTGGCTTGCTGGCCGCAGTGGAGGGGCTTGAGGAAGAAGTTTCAACTTGAGTTTAAATATATGAAGCCCGGTTGAAGTTTATTCATTTAGTTTTGGTATTCATTTGGTTTGGTGTTATTTTGAAAAATTTTATTTATATGTATATATTGTATTTTATTTGTATTTTTTTATTTTATTTTTATTTGTATTTGTATTAATTGTATTTATTAGAGCTAAAACATGACAATCTGGGGCTCAGGTCAGGAAGCAGACAGACTGGCTAAACCGACCGTCTGCTTGTGGCCTCGCGTCACCAAGGTCAGATAAATCCCATCACATAGAGCCTCTTTCACCTAGATATCATCATATAGAGACTGTGTCTGTTCCCCGAATTTGGAAATCCAAAAAACGTCAGGTTAAAAATGTAACTGATGTTCAACAAATAAAAAACAGATATAATACAGATGAGCAAATGATAAAGCATGGGTTGCTGAATATTCGATCCCTTACTCCTTACTTTAGATTATAATCTAGATGTACTGTGTTTGACAGAAACCTGGTTAAAACCAAACGATTACATTACTTTAAATGAGTCAACCCGACAAGATTACAGTTATAAACATGAACCTCGTCTGAAAGGCAAAGGGGGAGGTGTTGCTGTAATTTATAGTAATATTTTCAAAACCACTAAGAAATCTAGTTTTAAATATACTTCTTTTGAAGTGTTGAAACAATACATCACATTTGAGAATTATGCTGGCTACTGTATACAGGCCACCAGGGCACCATAAAGATTTTATCAAAGAATTTGCGGACTTTCTATCAGAATTAGTATTGGCTGCAGATAAAGTACTAATTGTTGGTGATTTTAATATACATGTAGATAATGAAAAAGATGCATTGGGATTGGCATTTTAAGACATTGTAAACTCAATTGGAGTTAGACAACACGTGTCAGGACCTACTCATTGTCGTAATCATACTCTAGATCTAATATTATCACATGGAATAGATGTTGATGCCGTTGAAATTCTGCAGCAGAGCGATGACATCTCAGATCATTATCTAGTCTCATGTAAATTACATTTAGCCAAGGCTGCAAAGCCGACTCCGTGTTATAAATATGTTAGATCTATAACTTCTGCCACTAAAGATTGCTTTATCAATAATCTTCCCAATCAGTTTCATCATCTCAGCATCCCGGATAGCTTAGAAGAACTTGATATTGCAACAGAAACCATTAACTCTCTCTTTTCAAGCACTTTAGACGCAGTTGCTCCGTTGCGCTTAACCCTTGTGTTATGTTGCGGGTCAATTTGACCCGTTTCGATTTTCAAGTTGTTGGAAATACTGGTTAACCATGTTTTTTTTTCTTAATATTTTTTGTCACTTTTTCTCATTTATCATGATGAACATGCATGCAAAGTTTCAACATGCTGATGTGTTTTGACATATACAAACAAAATTACTGTTACGTTTGTGATGTTCGCGGGTCAATTTGACCCTCATAGACAGCCATTCAAAAACAACTGTACAGACACAAAATAAAAACATTTTCTGTATGTCAGGGCACTTCAACTCCAGTTCTAACGTGCAAGTGCATCTAAAAGTGCTCTAACCCTAACCAAACACACTTGAAAAAGCTAAAATCACAGTGTTTAGAATTATTTGCAAATTACAGATGAAAATCTTTGTCAGACACAGATAGTAAAATAAGCTCTCATTTCAATATTCAAAATATCTAAAATACCTAGCTTTTAACCAAAACTTTTATGCAGGATTTTCAATGGCAGCTTCAAAGAGCCAAAAAATAAATAAAAAATATTTATTTGATGTATGTTTTTGTTATGTTAGGTTTCTCACTTCCCAGTGAGTGAATAATGAAACTAGGAAAATAGGTCTTAAGGCTGGTTCACACGGGGCGATTTAAAAATTGTCGGCCGATTTTACAAACCTGAGAGACCCCACACACGGCGATAAAAAAATCAGGGGTCTAACAGTTTTGGTTGTACAGTGTGTCGTGCGCAGCCACACGGCAAAATCAACACATCACACACGAACCGATTTGACTCCCGAGCATTCCCATGTCAGACGGAAAATCTCGCAAAATCCCTCGAGATCAAACGTGACTTCAGAGTAAACAATCATGGCGGACGAAGAGGATGCAGTGGCGATGCGATAGGCGATTTTAACCGGAAAAAAAAAAAAACGTTATCAAAAGAAAAGTGCGGGATGCACGTGAGACCATTGTGTTTAAACATTTTTTTTAAAAATGGATAATGAATTTTCTAAAAAAACAACATTTAGCCTACTTGTATTTTTAAAGTAAATTTTTTGGGAGGAAAAAGCTCAGTTTAATATAAGCAATAAAAGACTTCACATATAAAAAATTAATATAGGATAGCCTAAAACAAAAACATTTTAAAAACTGTAAAACGGTAAGTTATATAAAAATAAAACATTAATAAATTATTTTTTGATAAACATATTAGGCTACTGTCTTAAGTGAACTCATGTAGGCTATAGTTATAAATGCAAATAATAATTGTCATTACTATTAGCCTACATTTTGGCTAGAAGACGCTTTTATCCAAAAAAGGAACAAAGCAATTCGTCAGTCATAATACTGGTTAGACAATAATAATACAGGGCTAAGATTATCACAAATGAACTCAAGATTTTGACGCATATCCATGGTTTGTGCGAGTGTGCGAGACGCGATCCGTGAACTGGATCGCGTCTCAAAAATGAACTGAAACAAAATATAGCCTACCTATATATGTAGGCTAAAGCTTGAAATGTCCATTTTTAAAAGAACAAATTCGTATTGAAAGCAAATGCAGTCTGATTATGTAATCCATATGAATTTCTCATCTAATGGCGCATCCGCTTTACAGCGGAGATGGAGATATGTTTCCAGCCGATTAAAAAAATAGCTACTAGGCTAGTTTATTAATAAACAATTAAAACGTACATTTATTATTATTAGCCTATAAATCATCTATAGCCTAAATCAGCCCCTGTATGGTTCCAGAGACACGTGTCTTCAGCACTGCGGGAAAAATATAATTTCCGCGTTTGGCCTTAGAAAATTAGTCAAATCTAATTTTTTTCCATATTAATTTGTGAATATTTTAAATGTTTAATTTAGGGGCAAAAAGTCATAAACAAAAATTTGAAAATACGTCAATATTTATTTTTTTGCGCAGCATTTGGTGCAGTTCAAATAAAAATGTTGGTGTTCAACTTTAAAGGGGTCATGACATGAGAAACCAAATTTGCCTTGATCTTTTGGTATATAAGAGGTCTCTGTACCATTAAAACCTCCTGCAAGTTTCATAGCTTAAGACGTCCTCCCCATTATAAACGAAGCATTTATTCAATCAAGCTCTAAATATAGCTCGTTCTAGATCCTTTGAACTTAGTGACGTCACGGTACGAAGTGACGTACCAGTCGTTTGCATATGACCGCCTCCAGCGCAGGACAACTATGCCTCATTTCGCATCATTGCATGCGCTGTCGTGCAGCGAGGGGGTCTGTTTACGCCACGCAGATGTGCTGTTCCTGGCTGTGGACAAGCAACATGTTTGAATACGCTGCCGAACGATCCAGAGGTCAGGGAAAGCAGTTGGAGGCAGTTTATTTGCAGCATATGCAGCCCGCCAAAGCCTTATTTGTTCGGTGAGTGATGTAGATGAGTGTGACAGGGCGCATGTTACTGAAAGAACGATGAGAGAGAAGGGGCTTTCACACAGGACGCGGAATGCGCTGCGCTGCGCTGCACTGCGCTGGCCGGTTCAGCGTTGCCCTTCAGATACAACGCGATTTGCGCTGCGCTATGCCAGAGCAAAGTAGGCGGAGTTTTCAAAAACCTTTTAAGCGGGAGTTCTATTTATTTTGATTGTTGTTCCTCCTTTTGGTCAGCAGTAAACTATGTATCTGTCCCGTGCTAAGAAGCGAGCGATAGCACTAGTCCTGCTAATGAGAAGAAGAGAGAGAGCAGCAAGTAAGAAGAGGTTGTGGGTGCATGAAACCCTCAGGTCCAGAGAACAGTTTGGGGAATTCAGGCTTGCAAAGGAGCTCCGTTTCCACAGCGACCGGTTCCAGGTGTACTTTCGGCTCATTAGGGAGCAGTTCAACAGTTTGCTGGGCAGAGTCGGACCTAGAATCTCAAGGATCCATACAAGCTACGTAGAGCCGATTTCTTCAACAGAGCGTCTGGCAATTTGTCTGAGGTGGGTGATTTATATTAAAATAAAATTTCATTACATTAGTTTCTTAATTGGAGGTGGTTAAAAGTGTTGCTGTTTTAATTGTAGGCTACTGATTATATTTATATATAGATATTTATATATAGATTATGATTATATTTTAATGAACATTATAATGTCATTAATTTCAGATACCTGGCAACTGGTGACTCCTACACCACCATTGCTTCTAGTTACAGAGTGGGCATCTCCACTGTGGCAGGCATTGTGCCAGAGGTGTCCAAGGCCATTTGGGATAGCCTGGTGGATGAGTTTCTGCCTGTACTAAAGACTGCTGATTGGCAGGAGATCGCCATTGGCTTCAAGGAGAGGTGGAACTTCCCCAACTGTGTGGGTGCAATGGATGGGAAGCATGTGGTAATCCAGGCACCACATAATTCAGGCTCCCAGTATTTTAACTATAAGGGAACATACTCTGTTGTACTTCTGGCGGTTGTGGATGCAAGGTATCTTTTTAGGGTAGTGGATGTTGGAGCTTTTGGTCGGAACAGTGACGGGGGGACCCTTGCTGCCTCAGTTTTTGGACAAGCACTGCGGGAAGAGAAGCTCCATCTCCCAGAAGATGCTCCTCTCCCAGGTGCTGATCACCTGGGCCCTATGCCTCATGTCTTTGTGGGTGATGAGGCTTTTCCCCTCAGGTAAGTTATATTGATTATATATATATATATATATGAATATAGATTATACATATATATTTCTAGATTATACATACATACATATACACGCACACATGTGTGTATATGTGTGTATGTATAATCTAATATATATGTATTATATATCTATCTATCTATCTATCTATCCATATATATATACTGTATATATATATATATTTATAATTACATTTTAAATGTTTTATTATTGGTTTATATTCGAATGTAGCCTGTATCTATAAATGTCTTTTTTTCTTCTCACTTTATTACAAGGAGGAATGTGCTGAGGCCCTATCCTGGAAGAAACCTCTCCCAACCAAAGAGGATCTTCAACTACCGCCTTTCACGAGCCAGAAGAGTAGTTGAGAATGCCTTTGGGATTCTTGCTGCACAATGGAGAATCTACCACCGGGTGATTGGAGTGAGCTCTGCAAATGTGGATGCTATTGTGAAAGCAACAGTGGTCCTTCATAATTTCCAGAGGTGGAACTCCACAGTAGAAGCTCCTGTCCCACAGGAAGAACATCACATCCCTGCACTTACACGTGCAAGGAGAGTGGGCATCAACAACTCCACCCAAGAGGCCATAGCTGTACGAGAATCCTTTAACAGCTACTTTTCCTCTGCTGCTGGTGAAGTGCCCTGGCAACACAACATAGACTGATGTGCTCACAAAAAGGAACAAAAAGGCGGGGCGAGATGAAGAGGAACATCCGGAAAGGAAGAGGTGATGGCGAGAAGATAGAACGTGTCTGAGGAGTTTAAGTATAAAAATACCATCCTATGACAGTTGTCCATAAGAGAACTGATTTAAAGTTAGTATAATGTTGTTTGAGCGTGAGGGAATAGCAATTTCCCCTTTGATGATCGCACGATTCTCAAGAAAAGGCGCTAATCACACATGAGAGACTAGCGAGGTCACGTTTGTGGAAAACTACCGTGTGTCGCTTCTCTTACCAAACATATAGGAGACATCCCAGATAGCGCCCTGAGATACCAGGAATTCTCAGTGGTTCCTCTGGCAACGCTGGATGAGTTCGCCGATCTGCTGTCAGTTCATCACGGTCCGTAATCCCTCTTGCTGAAAGTGCGTCATATGAAAGCCGGTTCGAACTAACATTGGTAAGACAGCAGTTTATTTTGTTTGCTCATTGAGCGATCTGTTTTGTGCCTCAACGAACCCCAGCATCATATCAGGCCTGCAACAGGGTATTTATTTTATTTGTTGCAAATTTGAACACTGACACCTGGGTGTTTTTGATTACTTTTGTGAGATGTTTATATGAACAGTAACTTTTGTGTTGAGACAACAGAGACTCGTTGGACTACGGGTATTAATCAACGCATTAATATTTTCCTTGGTGATATTTGGGGCATTTTTGTGTATTTACTGTCCAACTTATTATCTGTTATATTGATAAAGTGCCAGAGTGATATATTATTCTCTATAGAGAATATTAATACGGTGTTGTATTTGTGAATTGTTGATATTTGAGTTGAAAGGAGGAAATATCCTTTTATTGTAAAACTTCAAAGGGTAACTTTTATTTTATTTTTTTATTTGAGTAAACTACTTAAAGTTTCTATTTTACTTACAAGACTTTGTGGTTATTTTAGTCTGTTAAGAAGCACACCAATATTGCGATAGGTGTTTATTGAAAGAAAGTAAATAATATTCAGAGGCTATTTAGAGAGGTCTAACAATAAACTAACCCAGGGCCCCTCCCGCTTAAATCTAAGGGAGAGGGCGCTACATATATCCCCCAGTGGGACTATTAATGCTTAGATTATGAGTAGGGTAGCAAGATGCCTAAAATATGTTGGTGGAGTTGGGGAGGTGGAGGGATTCCAAAACAGCTGATGCCAGAACAAGGTGAGCGCCTGCTTATATGCTCCGGCAGTTAATTGAAAGATTGGGCATAAAAAAAAAAATTGTTTGGTTCCGGTTTCCGACCGACCCTGTCAATTTATGTGCGACCCACATTTATTTGATGAGCTTGGGGAAGAAATAATACAAATTAAATAAATACACAAATAAAAAACTTTGAGACGAACTATAATTAACGTTTTTGTAAGATGTAAGATGTAAGATGCCTGTTGTTCTCCAGCAATGCTAACAAACGAGGCATCTACACGGTCGTTCACACATCGTTCGTCAAACTGGACTATAATACATATACAAGTCTTTTTTGTGACATTGGGTTACACAGTTTTCATTTAGGACACTTTTTTTTCATACACGCAGGCACACATACAAATGCATGCATTTGCACGCACACACATACCACATACTAAGATACGTGAAAGAGTAATGGCCATCCGCCTCCCAAGTTTCATTAAAAATCATCCCAATCCCCTCTTCTGCTGTCTACCACTTTTTTCGCCATGTATTTGTTCGTTTCTTTTATTATTTTATGCAATCCAAAACACTAACCTGCCGCGCTTCGTATCTCTCTGTTAAAATCCATCCTTCCCGCTCTGCCAGAAAGCTGCTGTCATTTGCTGACGGACAGCATGAAATTACCGTGTTAAGCCGTATATTGCAGAAAAGGGCATGTTGTCTACTGTCAGGGTTTTGATCGTGCAAAAGGTTGAAGAGTTACTGTAAAAATTCTAGCCAGTTCTAAAGGGTTAACAACAATATTATTCTTTCAGATTTTACAATGGACATGTGCAATGTATCGATTATTTGCCCATGCAACATATCAACCAAAATTGTGAGATTGGGTTTAAAAACATTTGAAAACGTGCTTCAAGAAGTCAAAAAGTGCTCTTGTATATTCATATCAGCTGCCGGCAAAGTTGACAGAGCTGACAAATGGACAGACATAGCCAGCGATGTGGTGTCGACGCCCACTCACCAGCTTGGTTCGGCTGTCAGTGGTGTCATGTCTTTTTTTCAGTTCAGGTATTTAGCACTGAAGTGCGCCCCAGAGCCAGAATATCAGCCCTCCACGGCTCAAAGTACTCCGTCCGCATTCGAGATGCTGTTTCGTCCACAGCAACTTATTCATTTGCCCCCGCCGAAAGTTGTACAGACCAAAAAAGACGAGCTGAACAATGACATTCTGGGGAGCCTGCGGACCCGGGGAGTGGGCTTTTCTCTTCCAGAGAGCACAAACCAAGGCTCATTTTTGCTTACTGTAAGTGAATTATAATTATAATATAATATTTGAATTATGGTATTATGAAATTTGTTAAAGAGTTCCACTTTTCTAGCCACAGACTCTCGTAAGATATTTTTCATATCATATCACAGGGCTCTCAATTGTCACGCATTGAGCGTGACAGTCACTCATTTCGGTCTTTTGTCACGCACTGCCGCCACACATTGTATTTCTCACGCGGAAAAACTATTTATTTAATATGCCGCAGCGCCGCTCTCACTGTGGAACCCAGTGGAACCGGCAGGAATCAAGCTCGTCTCCCCTGCAGTTCTTAATCGAGCCTGTCACTATCAGCCAATCAAAAAAAAGAAAAGGGCTACACAATAGCCAATCAGAAAATAGCACTATTGTATCTCAGTAAGATTTAGCAACAACCAATGAAAAAAAAAGAAGCATTTCCTGGAATTGTTTACGTGATTCAATGAAGGTGTTAGTCACTATGTTAACTTGAATAGGCTTCACACATGCACTGATCCTTCTCGCCTACAGTAGACTTACTTCACTCTTGAGCCAAGTACATGTGAAACTCGAAAAATTAGAATATCGTGCAAAAGTTATAATTTTGATGATTATGGCTTACAGTTTATGAAAACCCCAAATTCTAAATTTCGGAAAATTAGAATATTACATAAAATCAATAAAAAAAGGATTTTAAATACAGAAATGGTGGCCTTCTAAAAAAGTATAATCATGCATATCTATATAGTTATATATATGAAATATTAGTTTCACCTTTTAAATTAAATTACTGAAATACATGAACTTTTGCACAATATTCTAATTTTTCGAGTTTCACCTATATTAATCATATCTGTGCAATATACACACATGTTATATTTGTACTAAAATTAAATGAATAAAAATGTATAAAAAAGTCATATTAAAAAACAACTTTAATATTAACCCTCTGAGGTCTAAGGGTTTTTGGGGTCCTTGAGGTGTTCTGACATGCTCTGACATTTGTGCTTTTTTCAGTTATTTATAAACATGTTAATGGCAAAGGTGTAAATTCACTCAATATAGCACAAACTGGGCTACCGGAATTTCTGAGCAACAATTATGAAACATGTTTGTATTTTTGAGAGAATATTGCTTATGCATGGTTATTGAAAAAACTAAAACTTAAAGTGTCTGAAATAAGGCCACAAAACACATACTAAATATGTGTCCAGAAGACTTTTGACTAATGAGTGTTGTTGCCTAGAATTTTTGCTTCAAAATGATCTGAAAATCATCCTGCCTAATCATTTACACAAATACATACACTGATTTACATTTTATTAGACACCTTTTGTTTGGAAAGGCAATATGCGTGGAGGCGTGTTCACACCTGAGAAGACAAAGGCCGGATAATGTGCCGCATAATGAGCTGCATATTAATTAGCCCTTTCACACAGGTGTGTCACAGGATCCCAAAGAATGCAAGGACAAAAGAAATGATCTATATAGCCTATACATATTTTACAATTAGAAATTGTAACCAATTACAAATAGGTTACAATTACAACAACAATTACAATTTTAACAATATTTCAAGTGTAAAAGTTGTAAGTAAAGTTGTAAAAAGTATACATTTTATTATACGTATTAAAAAAAGGTAAGGATTCATTAGTTTGAATATTGGAACAAACACTATAATAACATCTTAGTTGATAATTCAATATACCTACTTTATTTTTGACAAAACATCATACTATAGTATATTTAACTATGAGCAGAAATTGGTGAACAAAAGCGTACCTATTTAATGTGACAGTAGTCTTTTTTTACAGTCAAAACTTTATAATCTATCCAAAACTAATCACAAAATCGTGTCTAAACATTCATATTTAGTCTGTAATATATTGTGTATGATATATTAGTATATACATGTGAATTTGCAGCTTGTTGCTTATACAGACATTTTATTTCAACATATTTCAGTCTATTTTTACTCATCTTAGTAGGCTATAGCAATATAGTTTGTATGTGTTCATGTAAACATAACGTTTACTAATGTAGGTGCGAGAGTGAATGAACAAGGCACAGACACGCGCTGTATAACTGTAGTAAACAAAGCGCGCGCGCCTATGCCGTTCACTCATCATTTAGCCTACACACAGACACGCAATTCATATTTAAACAGTCTTTTTGCGGTTTACAGTCAGACAGTATTCAATATCGCGATTAGAACAAAGCACTTAAGAATAAATGACTTACTCAGCTGGATCCGTTTCTCCTCGAAATGAAACTACCAGCACTTCTGGTACATTTTCCAGGGTTAGTATTATTCCTCACAGCGAAAGGATACGCTGTGTACACAGCTGTACAAGATACTTATTAAACACGATGTGTTTTATAATCCAGCTGGTGGGCGTTGGCATGTTTGAACGGCTTGTCTAAGATCATTTGCGTTTAAATAGCGCGCGCTCTCCGTGGGCGTGGCACATTAAAGCGTAATTAGGTGTAATGAGCTGGAAAGAAAAATACTGACATCTCTCTCTTTTCATACAGATTACATAAGCTGAGAATATTAGTTTTTTTATATAAATTAATTCATTTAAAGGTGCATTGCGCAACTTTTCATGTTAAAAATACCTGTTTTTCTTCCTATACATGCTTAAAGAACTGCCTGATGGGCTGATTGAGCCCTTCTCTGCTCACTGAGATTGCCTCTATAATCCTGTACAGTAAAATATATAGGAGGGATTCGGGCTCGAATTTGAGACTGGGCGTGACGTCATGCGCGTTCACGCTCACCAGGCTGTCTCGCAAGTTTGTGTATTCGCCGGCGCCGCCATTCTCCGCATCAGCGGACATAACAACTCGTGCGTCAAAAATAGAAGATGGATTCAAAGAGACCGGATTGATGGATTGAGACCGACCGTAGTCCATTCCAAACCCCAACGCAAACTCCACGTAAAGTTAAAAAAAGAAAAATTTTGTCTAGTGCCACCAAAAGGGCCACATTGGAGTCAGACAAGCGTCGGAGTAAGACGAGAGTCAACCTCGGGAAGGCATTCAACAAATGGAGAGATCTCCGGTCTGCTCTTGGTCTCAAACGGGATCCTCAGTTGGCTTTTTTCCTGATAAAACGGTAAGATATAGTCCAGTCTCTAATGTTTGATACGGCCAATCTATGTATGACAACAAATGATGATGCGTAAAATGTGTAATGCTTTAGTGTAAGCTAGATACATGTACAATCAGAATTGATTGTACTACCATTGTTAGTGAACAGTTTCATAAACTAGGAATTGTGTTCGGAAGAATAGTACAACATGAAACATAAAACATATCCAATAAAAGATGCTAACGCATTACAATTCTGAGACAGTAATATTGTAAGGTAATGAATTACTTTTAAATAACAGTAACAAGTAATATATAATGTATTACAGTTTGGAAGTAACTTGCACAACACTGATTGTTATTGGAATATTCTACTTAGCAGATCAATACAACAGGCTGAACCCCGCAAGTCTTCGGCGGATTAGCCTGTTTGGCTTTTATGAAAACGTCATGGTGACATTTGATTGTTTATTACCTTGAGACATTTGAGTGAAGGTTGTTGGCCAACCGTGTACGGTATGATTATTATTTTGAACTATTGCGAAGTAATCAATTATATTGTTCATGAACGTGTTTTCATAACAATACAATCATAGGTGGATACAGTAAACACATAAACAAAGTTTTCTACTACCCCCGTTTTCCCCTCACACATAAGATTAATTTACTCAAATGTCTTTCCTTTCATATATTTGAAATGACTTGCAGATTTATAACTTTATTACCTTCTGAAGACATTTTGGCTGTACACCAAAGATCTGTGCGGCAGATGCTCCTTTAGTTATGAACAGCTCATGCTCGTGCATGCGTGCGTGTGCGTGTGGTCTATGAGCGTGCACAACTCTGGTTGCAGTTTCGCTTGTCGCCATAGGGGGCGTAGTTCTGCAAAAACTCAGAAACCTGCGTTTTGCACCTTTAAAAGAAGAGAGTTCAAGCTTCATTATGGAAAAACACTCGTGCCTGTGTGACAAGTATTCACGGAATTAGAGTTAATTTTCGGACGCGTTTCAGAATGGACTTAACTGACAGAGAGAAGGCAGAACGCGCATCATGTTTGTTTTTCTTTATTTGCCGAAAAGCACAACACTTTGTTTTTATTGTGAGTATCCACAAAAAAAATAGACACTTATCAGGATCTAATGATGTACAACACTTAATATGTTAGATCAAAAACAACAGAGTATTTTGAGTTTCTTTTGCACTGATAAGAAAAAAGCGAGACTATCGCGCCGGCGCGATAGCCGACCTCAGAAGGTTAAATTCCTGACACCATTTTGTTTCTTTGTATTTTCAGACACTAACAAATTGCCTTTGGTACATCACAAACCAGCAGACTGTGATACGTGATGCGTCTCACCATGACAGATATGTGATTCCTGTTCCATCATGCTGGAGCTTTGAAGGATACAATGAAGTGAAGAGAAAGAAAATTAAGGAGCAACCCATGTGTGCTGCCTTTCTAAAGAGTCACTACCAAGCCCTGTTGTCTTTGTGTGAACGACCATACATGTCCTCAACTGATGCTTGGAGAGCACTGAAGGAGGACCTTTTCAGTCTTGCCACCTGGCTTCGCAACTATGTGGAGTACCTGGAGAAGAAGAGTGATACTACATTACACCCGGAGGAACCGTTTGCAAGTTCATGGCACAGATTTGACTGGCATCACCTTTCTGTGGAAAGTGGAAAGGACCAGAACACAGGACGAGCAGCTGACCCAGACCACTCGAGTTGTCAGTTCTCTGCAGCCATTTCTCCCACAGTACCACACCAGGTACATGAAGAAAGAATTCAAGAGGAAGGTAGCGAATGTGGCTAGGGTGACACCAAGCATCGTAGAGGCAATCTATCAGGAAATCTCCCATGATTCTTCAGCCCCATCGAATCCTCTCATGAATCAGCGCATCCAAGTGGCTCTCCTGGGAGAGCCTGGAATTATTGTCGACTTGCGCACCCTTAACAGTGGTCGTCCTGGTGACAACTTTGAGGAATTCTTCTCTAAGATGGAAGAAGCAGTCAATGAAGTCACTGCAGCAGATGATCGGAGACATGGCACTGCCCACCTGTCACAGTGGTTGTCGCTAGAGGATCTCATTGAACAGGTGAAGTCCAAATGCGCTGAAGGAACCAGGGTGCCCAGCAAAGCCCTTGTGAGATTGCAATTTGCACCACAGAATCCCTACACCCGGAGAGCCTTGAACTTCACTTCACGCTTTGAACTCAAGTACAAGATTCAGCGAAGACAGCTCAGAGCATCTCACCCTGATGCACACTTCTGTGCTGCACTCTTCAAGTTCTTGCGTTTACGCATGTATCAGCTGCATTCAGACATATTTGTCTTATTCATCGACGATAAGGCCAAGATTCCGGTTGGAGAACCAGGGGAGCCTGTGTCCACCGGTGTCCGAGATCGACACTCAATTGCGCCTTCAACCAGCCAACTAGCAGCACTGGACCATGACATGACGAGCAAGGGATCCATCACATCCACAGTATACATGCAACCCAATGTCCCTAGTCAGCCAGAAGTTTCATGGTACAGTGGCAAGGTAAAGATCATGGTGCAGGACTCCGTCTTCCAAAAGTCTACAGCATACAGAAATGCAGCAGCAACAGTAAGGCTCGCACAGGAAGACCCTTCAGGATGGAAACCAATCCATGTCAAGTACAGTGATGGTGGAACAGAACATCGCACCCTACTGGTCAAAGTTCAGCTCAGTCTGATCGCAATATTTAAGATGCTAGAACTGGACATGCTCATTGCCTGCAGAGCAGCTCCAGGCCAGAGCTGGCAGAATCCAGTTGAGAGGGTGATGGCTATACTCAACATCGGCCTGCAGAACTGTGCATTGGAGAGAGACAAGACAGCAGAGGACATGGAAAACCTGCTGAAGAGGTGCAGTTATATGGCAGAGATCCGCAAAGCTGGCGAGAAAAACCCACAGCTTGCTGAGGCATGGAGCACTTCAGTTGCGCCAGTGCTGGGCACACTAGCAGGACGCTACAGTCGGCTGTCGTTAAAGGGAGAGCCAATCACGATTATAGATGCAGTCACAGATGCTGAGGAAGATTCTGTCATGCAGGTTATCTCCACACTCTTCCCAGAAATCAATCCTGCAACAGTGACCAAGCAACAAGCAGACAAGGATCCAGCATTCACTGAGTGGGTGCAGAAGCACTGCCGGCAACGCCAGTATCTGTTTCAGGTAATGATCTTTCCCTGTGTTTTTCTGTTTCTTTTATTATATGTTGACTGTAAATAACTTCCTGTATGAAAAATGCAATATAGCTAAGTCTTTCTTTCTTTCAGATACGCAAATGTGATGACACTGAATGCTGTTCAGTACCAGTCCTCCCGCCTGAAAGGATGATCTGGCTTCCTGACCCAATGCCTGATGCTTCTGGTAAGAATTTTACTTTAACATTCAATACACTGTAAAGTAAGCAAACTTAGTGGATTATCCACTTAACATGCTTTAGCCTAATATTAAACCTTTTCACATGTTCATATTATGCCCACGGCTGAAACCAAAATACTTTCTATGCATGTTTGTGTTGTGCTTTATTGAAATAGGTGACCATTACTTGACTCTGGCTGAGGTTATGGGCAAAGACACAGTTGACTCCCATCGACCTTCTGCCCAACAGTCCCACAAGAACAAGCATGCTGTGTGTGTTGACTTCTTCATGTCGGACGCACTGGAGAAGCAGCAGAAAGAGTCCGAACTGTTTACTGCCCAACATGCACGGGCAGTAGTCGGCTGCATGGAATGTTCCAAACCACGAGTTATCTACTCAATGCGGCTCCTCTCCTCTCGCCACCAGGTCATTCTAGCAGAGGCACTGTCAGATGACAGCATGGACTATACCTGTGGGAGTCACATCCTGGAGCCAAGCCATGTTCTTGCATCAACTGTCCAGGTCAGGCTGGCTCTCTCATGTGGGGATCCCGTAGAGCTTGCCTACTACCGTGCACCTTTTGGGAGGCAGGATCTATGCGCACACTGTGGTGAGCCTCAAGGCAACACCTTGCCATCGCTGTTGGAAAAATTCAAAACAGTCTTACCCTGCTGCCAAGTTTGTATTGGAGCTGGCAAGAAGCACATTGTGGCCAGACCATACGGGAAGCAAAAATGAGCAGTGTCAATGGCTGCCATAAGTTTCCTTTCATGCCTCAGTGGTACGGCTTAAGTTCAACATTTTGAGTTTTAAGTTCAACTGTTTAATTTTATTTTGAAGGTTTTTCTGAGAAGGTTTGTATTGAGGTTATTGCTATTAAAGGTATTAGATGAAACATTGCTTGGTTTTTAAGAGTAGAAAAAAGTACACACATTTAAAAATCAGTGTGTGTGTGTGTGTAAAACATGCTGGGACACACGACGTGGTAGAGTACATGTAGTACAGGCAGGCTATGTTATGAAAAAATAGAGTATCCATCGCTACTGTAAAGTAAAATAAAAATAGATAAAAATAATTTTCTACATTTCCCTTGCTGCCACTGAGAAAAAAATCCCTACCGACATATGACCTCAACTGACAACCAACCGGAACCAAACTTTTTTTTTATGCCTTAGATGGGTTCACTCCTCCCAAAATTACGTTGTGAACGTCACTAAATCATGAAATAATCTCCTGACTGTAAGTCATTCAAAAATGTTTATTCACTTGAAATCAAATAAATTATGCTTCTTAAAAATAATGCTTTAGCAGACCTGCATGTTTGTCTTACAAATTCATGATACATCAATAAATTATAAACTACGGTGACCGTGATGGGACTTGTTTGGTTCACTTAGTTTTGTCGTGGCCACGAGTTATTAATTTGTGGGAAGGTCATATTAATTTGTGGGAACATGGTAATAAATTGTGGCCACAAGATCATTTTGTCAAGGTAACGTCATTCACCTCACATATGGGGGGTGAAAACTTTTAAACTGGATAAAGATGTCCAAATTTTCCTATTTTTTTTTTTTATTCATTTAGTACTGCCCTTCAGAAGCAACAGAAGATACTTGCATGTTTCCCAGAATACAAATTAAGTACAATTTACCTTGATCTTCAAATTCAAAAAGTTTTTGATAGTTGTCTTTGAGTCCCTCAATCGTCCTCAGTGTGAAAAGATGGATCTCAAAATCATACAGTCACTTCTGTCAGGACCACTAACTCCCTGCGCATCCATGCAGCCTAGCATGGATAAGAGCAGGGAGAGCAGCAATAACCCGCCTTAGGGTAAACAGAACAGAACCAACATGAATGTATGCAGATATCATTAATTCAAGATTTTAAAATACAACATAATTCGAGAATTTAATCTGATTCAAGGGGAATCAGAATGCCAAACGCTGACTGGGCGAGAGGAGGAGCTGGGGATGGAGGAGGGTAATCAGCTCCTGAGAAACGCCACAGCTGCTGATAATACTGAAGGAGCTTATATACACTCACCTAAAGGATTATTAGGAACACCATACTAATACTGTGTTTGACCCCCTTTCGCCTTCAGAATTGCCTTAATTCTACGTGGCATTGATTCAACAAGGTGCTGAAAGCATTCTTTAGAAATGTTGGCCCATATTGATAGGATACCATCTTGCAGTTGATGGAGATTTGTGGGATGCACATCCAGGGCACGAAGCTCCCGTTCCACCACGGCCCATTCTCCTCTGACCTCTAGCATCAACAAGGCATTTTCGCCCACAGGACTGCCGCATACTGGATGTTTTTCCCTTTTCACACCATTCTTTGTAAACCCTAGGAATGGTTGTGCGTGAAAATCCCAGTAACTGAGCAGATTGTGAAATACTCAGACCGGCCCGTCAGGCACCAACAACCATGCCACGCTCAAAATTGCTTAAATCACCTTTCTTTCCCATTCTGACATTCAGTTTGGAGTTCAGGAGATTGTCTTGACCAGGACCACACCCCTAAATGCATTGAAGCAACTGCCATGTGATTGGTTGATTAGATAATTGCATTAATGAGAAATTGAACAGGTATTCCTAATAATCCTTTAGGTGAGTGTATGCATACAGTGATAGGCGTCGTATTCCTTTAGGTAGACGTGGATCAGCTGAGAGTCAGCTGATGCGAGCTTGACTAACGTGACCTGCCAGAACTGACACTACGCTTTATTGTTGGAAAGGGTTCAAATATGTAAAATATGCTGGAAAACCAAAGTTGCGTTCAGCCTCCTCATGTGAAGAACGACTCGTGTAAAGACGATCGACTACCTGTGCGACCTCACCGAGCAAGACACACCTCTCTCTCTTTCTGTCGGTCTATGGAATTGTCAGTCAGCAGTCAATAAAGCTGACTTCATTCCAGCCTTTGCATCTCATTCTACTCTTAGTATCTTGGGCTTGACTGAGACCTGGATTCGTCCAGAAGACTCGGCAACCCCTGCTGCTCTCTCTAACAACTTCTCTTTCTCTCACACCCCTCGCTAGTTGGGGAGGGGTGGGGGTACTGGTCTTCTCATTTCTAACAATTGGACCACCCCACTTGTAGTCTGATTTCAACATTCATCTAGAGACACCGTATACAACAGACTCCATCTCTCTCCTAGCCTCTTTTGATCTCAAAAGGCTTATCACCACAGGTACTTACAAATCAGGCAACCAACTGGACCTGGTCTACACACACAACTGCATCACAGACAACATTTTGGTGAAACCTCTCCACGTTTCAGATCATTTCCTCATTACTTTCAACTGCCTTTTAACTGCTCGGGACAAACAAGGACTCAAGAACAACCATCACAAAAATAAAAAAAAACAGTCGTGGATCATCCAGGTAACGACACAAAACACAGTATTAAGAATCAACGGTACATAAAACTTTTGAGTCATTTTTATAAAGTCAGCTATTTTTCTTGTGGACTATATGTAAACATCTTTTATGTAAAATACAGTATCTTGTTTAGGACAGTACTATTGTGGCGGGGGAGGCGTGGTTTAGCGAGGTCTGCGACGAGAGAGAGAGTGGAGAGACGAGCGGCGGTAAGTAGGTCAAGTGTAAAATGACTGACACCTGTGTCTCGTTGCAGTAATTGGCGTGGGGAGACCGTATAAAGCAGACTGGAACCAGCGATCGAGGAGAGAGAAGGGCTGAGGTCTCGTGGGAAATGGGAAGAGGTCTTTGTGGAAGACAAACCTGATCGAGTATTTTTGAAACTGTGACTAAGATTTATGTTCGACGTGCGCATGTGGCGCCAAAGCTTGAGTTGTTAAATAAAATACCCACGAGTCTCAGCCAGCTGACCCCGGTCTCCTTCCTTCACACTCACACGACAAGGGCTTTTATTACACTGGTGCCGAAACCCGGGAAGGAAGGAGAACGCCGCCGCCAAGATGCAAACTCCGTCAGCAACATCGGGGACGCCATTTGCGGACATCATTTCATCGCTCGCGGGACTGCATCAAGAGAACCACCAAGCCCTGCTGGACTTGCGGGCGGATCAGGAAGGTCGGTTCCAAGCCCTGATGCAAGCCCAGCAGGCGGACCGCGAGCTGTTCCGGAGCTTGCTGGACCGGGAGGATCGGATGGAGCGGGCTTCCCCCAGCTCCAACCCAGCCGCTCACATGTCTCTGACGAAGATGGGAACCTCCGATGATCCCGAGGCCTTCTTGGACCTCTTCGAGAAAACGGCCCAGGCATGTGAGTGGCCATCATCCAGCTGGCCGGTTCGGCTCATTCCGCTGCTGTCGGGGGAAGCCCAGAAGGCTGCTCAACAACTGCCCGTCCAGAACCTCCTGGTATACGCCGATTTAAAAAGAGCCATTCTCCAAAGGGTCGGCCTCAACCCTGAGCAACATCGTCAACGCTTCCGTTCGCTGGAACTGGCGGAAGCAGGCCGACCCTTTGTCTTGGCGCAGCAGCTCCGGGACTCGTGCCGCAAATGGCTGTTGGCCGGAGGAAGCGACGCCGAGGCCATCATCGACCAGGTGGTGCTGGAGCAGTTCGTCTCCAGGTTGCCGAAGAGGACTGCCCAGTGGGTCCAGTGCCACCGGCCGGCGTCGCTGGATCTGGCCATCCAACTGGCGGAGGATCAACTGACGGCGTGCTCCGGGGTCGGCGAACCGCTGCCATCTGTCTCTCTCTCTCCCCCTGTCTCTCTCTCTCTCTCCATTCCCCTAAACCCGTTCCTTTCCCCAGGACCCGCTCCAATGGACCTCCGAGGGCACCTCCCCGCTGGAAGGCTGGAGCCGAGGGCCCAGCCGGGTCGCGAGGATCCGTCAGGGGAGGGGGGCCGGGACATCCGGAAGGGCTCGACGCGGTTCCTGCGCTCTCCCCACGCCAATTCCTTGACCCGCTTCCTGCCACTAGAGCGGCGGGGAAGCCTGGGCCGGCCTGTTGGCGTTGCGGGGATCTGGGCCATTTCGTGGGCCGCTGCCTGGTCATGGAGGTTGGGACACTGGTCCGGATCCCGGACGTTCCGCAAGCCGCCCCCGATCAAGCCGGGTTGTACCAGATACCTGTGAGTATTAAGGGGGGTACCTATCAGGCCTTGGTGGGTGGATTCAGGTTGTAACCAGACCTCCATCCATCAAAGCCTGATACAGTCCGGGGCATTGGATATGGGCCGCATGGTTAATGTGAGGTGTGTGCACGGGGATATAGTGGAGTACCCCTTAAAAGCCATCACTATTAAATTCAGGGGACAAAATCATTGTGTGGAGGTCGCAGTTAGCCTGCACCTCCGGCATCCATTAATTTTGGGAACGAATTGGCCAGCTTTTAAACAATTGTTGGGATGTTTAACAACGGATGCCTCTGGAAAAAAGAAAAGGCAGGGAAGGGGGGCGAGCGCTCAGGTTGGAGAGACGGTTCCTGGACCCAGCGGAACTGTTTCAGAGGAACCGAGCGGCTTGGCGAGGTTAAACCTCTCCAGTCGTGATGACTTTCCCCTGGAACAGTCCCAAGATGAGACGCTCAAACATGCGTTTGAACAGGTCCGTTCCATCGATGGGCAGATCCTCCAACCTGACCGCGCGCTCTTCTATCCTTATTTTGCCGTTATTAAAGACAGGTTGTATCGGGTGACCCAAGACACTCAGACAAAAGAAGATATAACCCAATTGTTAGTACCACGGGGCCGTCGGGAAATGCTTTTCCAGACGGCACATTGTAATCCGATGGCGGGGCATCTAGGGATGTCAGCGACATTAAATCGTTTAATGACCCGATTCTTCTGACCGGGCATTCACGAGAACGTGCGCAGGTGGTGCGCGTCGTGTCGGGAATGTCAGTTGGTAAATCCACCGGCCGCCCCAAAAGCGCCATTGCGCCCTCTACCTCTTGTGCAGGTCCCCTTCGAGAGAATTGGTATGGACCTCATCGGGCCATTAGAACGATCGGCACGGGGACATCGCTTTGCGTTAGTTATAGTAGACTACGCAACGCGATATCCCGAAGCAGTGGCGCTACGCACTATATCAGCTAAGAGTGTGGCAGACGCCCTGTTTCGTTTAATCTCCCGCGTGGGAATCCCGAAAGAGATTCTCACGGATCAAGGCACCGCGTTCATGTCACGCACGTTAAGCGAATTATATGAATTATTGGGCATTAAATCGGTGCGTACCAGTGTCTATCACCCACAAACGGACGGACTGGTCGAACGATTTAATCGCACGTTGAAAACAATGATTCGTAAATTCGTACAAGAAGACGCGAAAAATTGGGACAGGTGGCTAGAACCCCTCTTATTCGCCGTGCGAGAGGTCCCGCAAGCCTCCACGGGGTTTTCCCCCTTCGAGCTTCTTTTTGGACGTCAGCCCCGTGGGGTGTTAGACGTCCTAAAGGAAACTTGGGAGGACGGACGCTCAGATAGCAAAAATGAAATTCAGTATGTCATGGACCTGAGAGCAAAACTCCATACACTGGGGCGGCTCTCTATGGAGAATTTGCTTCAGGCTCAGGACAGACAAAGCCGGCTGTATAACAGGGGAACTAAGCTTCGAGAGTTTACACCGGGAGATAAAGTGCTCATTTTACTACCAACCTCCAGCTCCAAATTGTTAGCGAAGTGGCAAGGACCCTTTGAGGTCACACAGCGGATAGGGGATCTCAATTATGAGGTAATACGAACAGACAGGGGTGATTCACAGCAAATCTACCATCTCAACCTCCTAAAAAAATGGAGTGAGGAGGAGTCAGTGTTGCTTGCGACGGCAGTGAGTGGAGAGGAGGATCTCGGGCCAGAGGCGATCATCAAAGAGAAATCTCTCGCCCTGGCCCCGGGGGGGGATCACCTCTCGCCCTCGCAGCTCACTGACATCACAAGGTTGCAAAGAGAGTTTGCCGATGTGTTTTCACCCCTGCCTGGTCGTACTAATCTGATCCAGCACCATATTGAGACAGAGCCGGGCGTGGTAGTTCGCAGCCGGCCATACAGATTGCCTGAACACAAAAAAAAAGTGGTTCAGGCGGAATTAGAGGCAATGCTGGAGATGGGAGTAATTGAGGAGACCCACAGTGACTGGGCAAGCCCGATAGTTTTAGTTCCTAATATGGATGGCTCGGTACGGTTTTGTGTGGACTATCGCAGGGTGAATGCAATGTCGAAATTCGACGCTTATCCAATGCCGCGGATTGACGAGCTGCTTGATCGGTTAGGTACGGCTCGCTTTTATTCGACGCTGGACTTAACGAAAGGATATTGGCAGATCCCCTTGTCTCCCATGTCCAAAGAAAAAACAGCCTTCACCACGCCGTTTGGATTACACCAATTTGTAACACTTCCTTTCGGGATGTTCGGGGCTCCGGCCACGTTTCAGCGTCTCATGGACAGAATTCTGCGACCCCATGCTCCATATGCCGCTGCATACTTGGATGATATAATCATCTACAGTAATGACTGGCAGCGGCATGTGGAGCATTTAAGGGCCGTCCTCGGGGCGCTGAGACAGGCGGGGCTAACGGCCAACCCGAAGAAGTGTGCAGTTGGGCGGGTGGAGGTAAGGTATCTGGGCTTCCACTTGGGTCATGGGCAGGTGCGTCCCCAAATTGACAAGACAGCAGCAATTGCAACCTGTCCTAGACCTAAAACCAAAAAGGAGGTGAGGCAGTTCCTGGGGCTGGCGGGATATTACAGAAGGTTTATTCCTGACTATTCGGACCTCACCAGCCCGCTGACTGACCTCACTAAAAAGGAGGTACCAGATACGGTCCAGTGGACGGAGCAGTGCCAACAGGCTTTTACCCAGGTTAAGGCTGCTCTGTGTGGTGGCCCGCTCCTGCACTCTCCTAATTTCTCTCTCCCTTTTCTGTTGCAGACTGACGCGTCGGACAGGGGGCTGGGCGCTGTCCTGTCCCAGGAGGTGGAGGGGGAGGACCGCCCGGTGCTGTACATTAGTCGTAAGCTCTCGAAGAGAGAGGCTAAGTACAGCACCATAGAGAAGGAGTGTTTGGCCATCAGATGGGCGGTCCTCACCCTGCGCTATTACCTCCTGGGGCGGGAGTTCACCCTCTGTTCGGACCACGCGCCCCTGCAGTGGCTCCACCGCATGAAGGACACCAACGCGCGGATCACCCGTTGGTATCTAGCTTTACAGCCTTTTAAGTTCAAGGTGATCCACAGGCCGGGGGTGCAGATGGCTGTGGCTGACTTCCTCTCTAGGAATGGGGGGGGGGGCTGCAGGCCGGATGGCTCCCCGGCCTGAGTCGGGGGGGGGGGGGTATGTGGTGGGGGAGGCGTGGTTTAGCGAGGTCTGCGACGAGAGAGAGAGTGGAGAGACGAGCGGCGGTAAGTAGGTCAAGTGTAAAATGACTGACACCTGTGTCTCGTTGCAGTAATTGGCGTGGGGAGACCGTATAAAGCAGACTGGAACCAGCGATCGAGGAGAGAGAAGGGCTGAGGTCTCGTGGGAAATGGGAAGAGGTCTTTGTGGAAGACAAACCTGATCGAGTATTTTTGAAACTGTGACTAAGATTTATGTTCGACGTGCGCATGTGGCGCCAAAGCTTGAGTTGTTAAATAAAATACCCACGAGTCTCAGCCAGCTGACCCCAGTCTCCTTCCTTCACACTCACACGACAAGGGCTTTTATTACAACTATATAAAAAAGACATGCAATTTGTACGATCCCTCTTATTTTGTCAAAATTATTCACATTTTCACAATTTCTATAAGATGATCACAAACTTTCACGCAGCACTATGTGCATGTGTTAAGGTTATTAAGGGTATAAATATTATTATAGGCCTACCCATTTCTGATAATTCCAGGTTGCTATGGTCAAGCATTTATGCATTTAACTCATGGCCATGAGAAATAGATGTCGTTGCCCCAACATAAAGAAGTCGTGGCCATGAGAAAAAAGGTGTTGTTTCCTCAACATTGGATCTCGAGGCCACGACTTTACACTATACACGTTCCCACAAGTTAATATGATGTGGCTACAACAAAACTAAATGAACCGAACATGTCCCCACCTGGTCACCGTAATATACTGATCATTTAATGGTTTGTTCATCATTTGTTCATGATTACCCATTGTTTATTGAGAGAATGATACTAAAACAATTTTAACATAAATAGTTAAATGATTTGTAAGTGATTAATATATCAGCTAATACCATATTTATAACATTAATCATCTACTATTGATCTGTTTGATTATTTCATGATTTACTATTTTTTAAGGTAATTTACAACATATTTATCTTTTATTCATCAGTATAAAGAAGTATAGTCATGTTTTGAAAATGATTAGTTCATCATTAACTAAATACTCAAATTAAATAAACTAAATAAACAAAATTAATAACTTAAAAATGACTTATAATTGAACGTTATTATAAAGTGTTACCCATGAACTAAATCATATGCATCAGTCATCATCTTAGCTGTATTGCGTAAATTGAAATTATAGAATTATAGAAAAGACAGAGGCAGATCCGGTGGGAGCCCCGCGGAGCCAAAGGGGTGGAGGGCTGAGGTGCAGCCAGAGGTCCTGGAGTCTGTGGTGAATCCTGGATGGAAGCTGGAAGAAGCCAGCGGAAAGGAAGGAACTTGCGAGGACGACGGGGCTTTGGATGACCTCCATGGAACACAGGAGCCAGGAGGCTGGGTGGGACCAGCAGAGGAAGGAGGGCCAGGGAATTATTCGGAACCAGAAAGTCCATCAGGCCTGGTGGGACCGGTGGAGAAGAGGAGACCTCAAGGGTGGGAGCATGGGTAGGAGTCCATTCCAGAATATGTAGGTCAATGAGTGCTAGCTCCGGGACCACTGTATTAGGGATCCTCCTCCTCTTCACCCACTGTGCAGGGGGAACCACAGGCAAAGACCCTCAAAGTCTGCTCATTGAGACCGGCATAATATAAGGAATAAGGGTAGTGCACCATGCGATCTAGATGGAGATTCTCATGGGTGTGATCCTCAAGGGAACGGTCAAAGAATTATGAAATTGCACATCTATCAGGTTTAAAGATCACCTGAAGAAACTTTGGTGAACATTACTCAAAATTGGTACCATCAATTTCACCATGATGTAAGATATCAGAAGGGAAAAATTGGTTTTAAAAAGGTTTTAAAAATATGTTCTGGAAGTTTTTAACTGTTCTTTGCACTAGTGGAGTTTGGCAGATAAATATATCTCCCAGAAGAAAGAGCTCAGAACATGTTTCCTAAGAGATTTCCAGAGCTGAAATGCATTCTCAAGTGTAGTCTATTTTGATCAGACGAGAATCTACCTTGAGATTATATAACACAACAAATAGAATTCCTGGCATCATTGCAGTCAACAGCTCATTCTACTCTCATGAAATGTTTCTCTGAGAGTCTCTTGCTCAAGTTCACTATGATCCTGTTCTTCTAGATCTCTGTTACCTGCAGGAAATGGATGTGATCCTGTGTGTGTGAAAGCTGCTCCAGCTCAGCGTCTCTCCTCCTCAGATCATTGATCTCCTGCTCCAGTTGCTCCAGTCGTCCTTCAGCTCGACTCACTGCAGTCTTTTCCCGCTGTGTCGCCTCAGAGTGGCTTCTCTCAATGGAGCGGATGAGCTCAGTGAAGATCCTCTCACTGTCCTCCACTGCTGTCTGTGCAGAGCGCTGTTAGGACACACATCACAATCACACAGTGAGCTTCAGTGAGTCCTGACTGAAACTTCTCAAACTTCTCTTTTCCAGACTCACCTTATGAGACGCCACAGCCTCTCTCAGCTGCTGAAGATCTTTCTCTCTCTGCTGGATCTTCTGCTGGAACGACCTCTGCGTCTCCTTCAGCTGCTTCTGCACCACAAATCAATAACAGAGATGTCAGTTTATAATGCTGTCACATATCTGTCAGGGTTCTGCCACTGTGGTCTAGTTTATTCTTGGTTTTGTGCCATAGCCCTGACACACCTGTTTTGTCTTGTCTTTGTGTGAGTGTGCGTTCTCTTGTCTGTGTGCCTTGTTTCATGTTTGAGGCGTGGTGTTCGGATTCCAGCACTCATGTCTAGTTTGGTTTCGGTTCTGTGTTGGGATTCGGACATTCATGCTCTGAGTGTTTGTATTCTGTTGTGAGTTCACAGGATGAGCATTCGCTCAATCTCATGCACTCTGTCTTGTTATGTGAGCATGCTGTTTTGAGTTTACTCTGGCCATACGCTCTTCTGTCCGCATGTGGTGTTGTGTTCTGTGTAGCACCATTGCCTTTATGCTTTCATGTTATGCTTTGTCTTTTGCTGAACAGCATGGGGATAGTGTTCATCATTGGTTCATTTGCCCCACCTGTTTTCCGTTATCACCTGCCTTGTTTGCTCCCTATTTATTGTCCTCGTGTTTGCAGTTTTGTGCCAAATCGTCATCAAATGTTCCCCTTGTGTCCTGCCCTGACAGATCCTATTTGCCTAGCCAATTAATGCCTTGTCCAGTTGGTGGTCTTGTTCCCCCTCCCCCATAGGGTCGACAGAACAAAAGCCATAGCCTGAAGTGAAGCTATAAATTAGTTCATTTGGACTGAGACAGATTTACTGAAACGAAAGCGTTTTATTCTGTCGCTGCATTTAACGTGTGTTATTCTTGACAGAGATATATTTTTGTCAAACAATCTGTGATTATTTTCTATTATGTTGCTTCATCAAAGCCTGTTTTACAAAAAATTGTGGTGGTAAATATGGTTACATTTCATTTCACTATATTTTCTGTTAATTTTAGTGTGGAGCACAAATACGCTCAGCAGTGAAAGTCCCCCGTCTCTGTTCACTTCTGCGGAAGTCTGCAGTGTGAATGATGTTACCTGATCATACCAGTACCAATGTAAATAGTGTCAACATGGTTTCATCAGTGTCTAGTTTAAAGTTCATACCTGATTCTCTGTCCTCTGCGCTGCAGCTGATACAGTGTCGTGGTTTTTATGTTCATCCATCGTACACAGCAAACATATAAACTTCTGATCAGTGCGGCAGAAAACCTCGAGGAGTTTATCATGTGTTTGGCAGATCATCTCCTGCAGTCGTCCAGTGGCATCAGTCAGATTGTGTCTCTTTCTTTTAAAAAAACTCTCGTGTTGTTCAAGGTGATTCTGACAGTAAGACTCCAGACACCCTAGACAGGACTTGATGGCTTTGCGTTTTCTTCCAGTACAGACGTCACACTGCACATCTCCAGCTCCAGCATTACAGTCAGCAGGAAGTGTAGTCTTCTTCAGTTTCTCCACCACTTCAGCCAGCATGGTGTTTTTAGTTAAAACAGGTCTTGGACTGAAGGTCTGTCTGCACTGAGGGCAGCTGTAGACTCTCTTCTCATCCTCCTGATCCCAGCAGCCTGTAATACAGATCTTACAGAAACTGTGTCCACAGGAAGTGGTCACTGGATCCTTCAGGAGATCCAGACACACTGAACACAGGAACTCATCCTGAGAAATTCTGGCTTCTGCCATTTTACTGCTTGAATACAGAGACACAAACACACAACAGCTCAACTGCACTTCAGTTTCAGTTTCTCTGAACTGAAGAGTTTCCTGTTTCCTGGTTCTGTGTTTGAGTGATGTGTGAAAAACATGTGTCTGCAAATCTGTAAAGCAGGTTCCTCACTCCTTGTTTAGTGGGTTTCCGTCTGCGTTGTTTTCTCTTCTTAATAAAAGAGATCCCAAATGATGATGCAGTTGTGATGTGATTTACTCTCGGCTTCTCTCAGTTTCTGTATCAAAATATAACAGACTCCATCAGACACTTATAACAAGGAGAATCTCTGGTCCGTGAGAGAGATGGCGCCCGGAAATTACAGCAGCTCATGCCTACACGATTTATTATTTCAAAATAAAATGCCCTTAAATTAATTAGTTAACAATTCTTCCAATAATCTATTGTAACAACATACACTCATCACATCCACCCCCACTGTTTTACATCTCTATTCAGTAAACAATCAACTCAGCTCGAGTAAGTAAGTAAGTAAAAGTAAGTAAAATTTATTTATACAGCGCCTTTCACAGACTAAGTCACAAAGCGCTTTACAATAGACAAAAATGTATAAAAATAAAATAAAACAGATAAAATTAACAATATATAAAGTACAGAGATTACCCAAAAGCTAACCTGAACAAATGAGTCTTCACTTGTCCCCTAAAACTGTCCACATTCTCAGCAAACCTAATACTGGTTGGCAAAGCATTCCATAATCTGGGTGCCACAGCGGCGAAGGCTCTATCCCCATGTCTTTAAACGAGTGCGTGGCGTAGATGGCAGATTTTGATTATTAGACCTGAGAGACCGGAGAGGGGTATGAAAATGAATTATGTCAACAAGATAAGCAGGGGCCTGGCCACGTAAAGCCCTATAGGTTATGGTTAGTATTTTGAATTGGATCCTGTAAATTACAGGAAGCCAGTGAAGGGAGCAGAGTATCGGGGTGATATGGGCACGCCTATTTGAACGAGTAAGTAACCTAGCAGCTGAATTTTGAATGGATTGCAGTCGATGAAGAACAGATTTGTTAAGTGAAGAGAAAAGTGAGTTACAATAATCAATACGGGAGGAAATGAAGGCATGAATGAGCATCTCCATTTCTGAGTGAGAGACCACAGACCTCAATTTACTTAAATTACGTAAGTGGAAAAAACAGGATTTGGTCAGCGATTTGATGTGGGTTTCAAAGGATAGGGATTTATCAAAAGTTACCCCAAGGTTCCTTAAACTAGTCCGGACCGCAGATGACAAAGGTCCAATGTTCTGCATAATCAGAGGGATAGCGCTGTCTGGCGCTACAATTAAAACTTCCGTCTTATCTGGATTCAGCTGGAGAAAACTTTCAGCCATCCAGCTGTTTATGGCGTCTATACAATGTCTTTGTACTATGAACATACTGATCAATTATTGAATAATATGTATCTCCCTAGAGAGGCACTCATGTGCAAAAATGGTAATTGCACAAACAGTGAACATATCATAGATATCTCTGCTATGTATACTGCAATTGTCTCTGCTTTACTTGAAGCTAGTAAGCCTCTAATTAAGCATAAAAAGGGAGGAAAAACTCGGCCTGGCTGGAATGCATATGTGGCTGAATTCTATGCTGAGGCTCGTGAAGCTACTAGATCTTGGGCAATGGCTGGTAAACCAAGACAGGGACCTATTTTTGAATATAAGAAGAGCACAAATGCAAAATGTAAATATGCAATACGTTTCATTAGTAAAAATGACCAGCATCTGAGGGCAGAAGCTATGGCCAAGAAACTTTTAAACAACACAAATAATGATTTCTGGAAAGAGGTGAAACGTACAAATAACTGCAAACCCTCACTACCATGTTCAGTTGATGGAGTCTCTGGTCCAAATGCTATTGCTGAGCTCTGGCAAATGCATTATAGAAAATTGTTTAATTGAGTACAGACTAAATGTTTTAAAGTAGATAATGTTGATAATGTAGATACAATCAAATTTCATGAGGTCTCTAAAGCTATTAGGAACTTAGCAGTTAATAAATCAACTGGCCTGGATTCTATCTCGGCTGAACATCTAAAAAATGCAAGCATAAGGCTATATACACTTCTTGCACTAGGCTTTACTGCCTTCATGATCCATGGCTTTCTTCCAGACTCAATGATGTCTGTGATGTTGATTCCTGTGATTAAGGATAAAGCAGGAAAAGTTGGTTCTTCAGACAACTATAGACCCATCGCCTTAGCTAATATATTATCAAAAGTTGTGGAATTAATTCTCCTTGAGAGGATTAATGAATTAATTACCTCTGCAGATAATCAATTTGGTTTTAAACCGAAGCATGGTACGGATATGTGCATATATGTCCTGAAGGAACTACTAAGCAATTATAAGAGAAAAAACTCAACTGTTTTTATATGTTTTTTAGATGCATCTAAGGCATTTGACCGGGTGAATCATTGGAAGTTATTTAAAAAAATTGGACGCAGCAGGTGTCCCTAAATACATTGTCAGAATCCTATCGTATTGGTATGCCCAACAGACCATGCAAGTGAAATAGGACAGCTGTATGTCGGCTCCCTTTCATATCAGTAATGGAGTAAGACAAGGGAGCATCTTATCCCCCATTTTATTCAATTTTTACATGAATGATTTATCATATAAATTAAACCAAGGTAAAACTGGCTGTATGGTCGGTAGTACAGTGATGAACCATCTTATGTATGCAGATGATTGTGTGATTTTTAGCCCGAGCTCAGCTGGACTGCAGCATCTTCTTAGTATATGTTCTGCGTTTGGGGAAGAACATGATGTAAAGTACAATAACTCCAAAAGTGTTATCATGATCTGCAGAACCGCAGAAGACAGACATTTAACTTTTCCTGCTTTTAGGCTTGCAGGTAATGTTCTTAATATCTGCAGTAAAGTGAAATATCTTGGTCATCTGTTTACGGATCAGCTTACAGATGACAATGACATTAATCGTCAGTGCCGTATGCTGTAGGTGCGGGCAAATGTTCTGGTACGCAAATTTGGTTGCTGCACTGCTGGAGTCAAGTTGACCCTATTTAAAGCATACTGTTCGCCTTTGTACACGGCACATCTGTGGCTGAACTATAAAAAAGCTAGTCTTCAGAAATTGCAAGTGGCATTCAATGACGCTCTGAGGATGTTACTAAAAAAGCCCAGATCAACTTGTGCGAGTGAATTGTTTGTGAGCACCAGAGTGGACACACTGCAGTCTGTCATGCGAAAAGCGATGTTCAGGTTCATTTGTCGACTGAATGATTCGGTAAATCAAGTTGTTGTGGTGCTGGTGAATGTTAGGTACAGTGCCACACGCTACATGTCTCAGTTTTGGGAACACTGGTATAAGTGTCTTTTAAAAACGAGCCATTTATAACTTTGTGTTGTGTATTTGTATTTTTATTACTATATTTTATGTTATTTGTATGGATGGACCATGAGTCTGAATAAAAAGGATACATATACAGTTTAAGAGCATTGTAAGTTTGGATGACTCATTTTGCTGGAAAGTAAAATGAAGCTGAATGTCATCTGCGTAGAAGTGACAAGAAATGTTAAAATCACTAATGATCTGACCCAGAGGCAACAAGTATAAAATAAACAATATTGGGCCCAACACTGAACCTTGTGGAACACCACAAAACAGGGGTGATCTCCTAATCATGATATGGTGGTCCACAGTATCGAAGGCAGAACTAAGGTCTAGAAGTACCAACACTGAACATAGACCTGCGTCCGAGGCCATATGAAGGTCATTACAGACTCTCACCAAGGCGGTCTCAGTAGAGTGTCTCTTCCTAAAACCTGATTGAAATTTGTCATACAACTCCAAATTATGTAAAACATCTGTAAATTGATTAGCCACAACTTTTTCGAGAATTTTGGACAATAATGGCAACTTTGATATGGGCCGATAGTTCTTTAAAACTGTAGGGTCCAAATTAGGCTTTTTTAATATAGGTTGAATGGTGGCATGTTTAAAATAGGATGGGACACAGCCTGTGGCCAGTGAGGAATTGACAATAGCTACTATACTAGGGCCGTTGACAGGGAGTGCTCTATGAAGATAATATTATACTAATATTAACTCCACTAATGAAGATGGTATTATATCCTGTGGACAAGAGGACATATTCATTTTATTAGTCAAGTTTAGCAAATCAAGGAGGCTGATTGGTTTAAAAGACTCAATGGTAATAGGCCTAGGTGAGCGAATACAGTCTACAAGAAAGTGTGGTCCACGCAGAATATTTGATCTAATAGACTGCACCTTATCAATAAAAAAAGACAGCAGCCTATCACAATCATTTTGAGAACATATTGTTCTCACAATGGCTGGAGGAGATACAATATTATGTATGGTGTCAAATAAAACCTTAGGGTTTCGCTTTGAGGAAGATATTAAATTAGAAAAATAAGCAGTCCTAGATTTCGCAACTAAATTATTAAAATCCTGCATAAGTTCCTTAAGATACAGACGGTGCACTTCAAGCCCGGTGGATTTCCACAGACGTTCAGTCGTACGGCACCTCCTCCTTAGACAACGCACATCGTCCGTCATCCAAGGCGAGGTGTTACAGATGGGCTTAGTTTTAGTACAGATGGGCTTAGTAACATAGTGAAATTTACAATACTCACTTTCTCTAGGAAGCCAGACTGATCTCATAAAATTGCGTGTGTATGACACGCCAATTCGTATTTCCATTTTTGGCGTGCTATCAACACGCACAATCGCTTTTCAGCGTGTTTATGAACGCAGTTGACTTAACGTTATTACTGTATATATAAATATATGACCTACCTCCACCCCGTCCCTAAACCTACCCGTCACTGGGGTTAATAGCATTTATGAGTCTTCCCCTACCATCCTAGGGAAAAAAATATCGCTCCCCAGATGTAGATCTACATTTTGCTTCGTTTCGCTCGGAAATTTAATGGCGTGTACATATACGCGGAATCACTTGGACATTAATGGCGTAGACATACACGCATACACGCGGATATCTCAAAATGCGTATAGATAACACGCCACTTGACTTGAAAGTGGCGTGTCTGTTTACGCAAAAGTCATGATGTCATGTTGAGGAAGCACACAACTTAAAACACTAATGATGATCATCAGAGATGGGGACTCGAGTTTGAGAGTCGGACTCGAGTGCGACTTAAGTCGCACACACAGTGACTTCAGACTCGACTTGAGACTCAAGTCGGACTCGAGCTGCGGGACTAGTGAACAATGTTTATTTTTAGGAAACGTCTGATGAGCTCGCTGTTATTCCCCTCCCTCCGTTACCTATAACCTGCCTACGTAACACGTACTATGTATTGACCACACATGAGAGGACAACAAACAAACATGTCGACTGCACCAGCCACTGCTGTGCCATTCATCGTCAGCTTTGGGTTTAAAAACTTCAAACAAGATGGCCCAAACAAAAGAAGCGCTCAATGCAAAATATGCGGTATCAAGATGAAAGATTCTGGCTCAATCACATCTAATTTTATCATCTGAAAACGCACCCTGACAGGTCAGTAAACATGTTTAGCTCAACATTGACCATCTATCGTTAGCTTGATTCTTGCTTTGGCTATGACCTAACGTTACGGGAAGTTAACTCCGACTTTCTTCCTTATGAAATATAAATGAGCGTTTGTTTAATTACCAAACTTGTGGTGGTCGATTACCGTAATCATTTACGTTCCGCTTAATTATTAATGTTGTCTGCAAACAGGTTACAGGATTATTGTTGATCATGTAACGTTACAGTTTCATTTAGTTATAACGTTAAATTGGTTTGAGAGTCTGGGGTGTGTTGACTTACAGTAGTTTATAAGCTATGATTAGTTGCATAGGCAGTGCACATTACATGGATCTGCAAGTCATGGCGGGGGCGTGGAAATCATAAGCTGCATGCGGCTGAGAGAGATTGCGCTTATTTTTGCTCTGCAAGTGAAATTTTTTTAGTTATTGCTGATAAATTTTGCAATATTTTCTTGATACCCATAGTACCATTTTTTCAGTTCAGAACTTTGGGCTTTGTTGCACATAAAATTGTTAGGTATAAGATAAGCACCTTACATGTTGTCTTTTTTTATATTCATTGACATAATTTACAAGACTGTAGACAGGGCACAATAAGGAGAGTGAGGTGTGAAACAGTTCGAAGAGTAGGGCTGACGACACGATGACAGGCAAGGAGGATGACCACTGAAATCAGTCCTGGGTGAAAACGGGCTTTTAGAGTGCAGAAGAAGAGGCAGCACCAGGTGGAATGATGGTGAGGAAGACCAGGCAGGAACACAAGGAACCAGAGGCTTGATCTCTTCTCTGTAGCACCAGTCTAGCTGCAATGCAGTGGTCAGGAATTCTCAGGATGCAGGGCAGGGACAAACACAAGACTTACAATGAACAAGACAAGACACAACAAGATAACAGGGCAAGACAATAGAATAATTAAATAGGAAATATAAAAATAAAGACTGAAACAGAACAATGACTAGTGAAGCAAAACAAAGGAAAACTAGGAATAAAGTTACTGAAACTTGCAATCAAAAAATAAAACAAAAGAATAAACTGACAGGGAACTACATATGATAATCTAGAGTAGAAATAAAATCAAAAGAGAAAAAACAAAAGACTAAATCTAACTAGAACTAAGGATGGCTGGCGCGAAACAGACGTTCCGAAGCTTTGCGAGATCCCGAAGCAAAGATGATTCGAAACACTGATCCAAAGCGTGATTCAAAACACCCACGTCACGTGACAACGGCTAAATGAAGCGTCTAAGTGTTTCATCAGGTGGAGTGCTCCGCCGAATCAGGGTTTCATTGATTGGTCGGTTCGGGAACAAATCACACAATCACACAGTATAAAAGTTTTGTCAACGCATTTTCATATCGTGGGTTTTTGTGAGAGGAGTTTGGTTTTGAGATAGCGGATTTTTGGTGATATAGTGACATTTATAGTGCGATTTGTTTAGTTATATTTAGGATTTAATTTACATTTACACATTGACTTAGAGACACACAGAGTACATATAGTGACACATTAATAGATGCATTGATAGAAATATATATATATATATATATATATATATATATATATATAGAGAGAGAGAGAGAGAGAGAGAGATTAATAGATAGATACATATATTACAAAAATACAATAATAAAAAAAAAAAAAACACATTTTTTTATTAGCTCTTTGTAAAGGTTGTTTCAGATCAACACCTGCAAGTGACCACTAGGTGTCACCGTGGAGACGGGTTTCGGATTGATTCGAAGCCTCGAAACAAAATGGCACATTTGCTTCGACTGTTTCATTGCTTCACGAAGCCTCGATCTGCCCATCACTAACTAGAACAAGACTAGAAGGAAAAAGGCAAATTGATACACTAGAGCTAGAAAGCTCAATATCACAACAAGAACTAGGTTTAACCATACACACAAGGCAAACAGGAATAAACCACAAAGCACACAAAACGAACCAGCAAAGACAAGAGGGAAAAGGCACAATATAAATGGCACATGAGGATCAGTTGAGCACAATTAGTGAAATGAGGACTAGACGTGGATGTACAAGGGGGCGTGGTAACGGGAAACAAGGAGGCGGGACAAGAGGAGCACATGGCCAACATAAACAAAGACAAAGCCATATGCTCAAGCACAAGACAAACAAGGAAACATTAAACAGTGACAAAACAGACAAGACTGTCACGGTGGGACCCTGACAGATGAATGCACAAAACTTGCAAATTAATAAAAAACATTATGAGCTTTACCAAACGATACACAATTGTAGTTTAAGTTTGCGCTGAAACTATATTTACCTTTTTGGAAATCCATTAAACCTGCTGACTGAGAAACGAGGAGCGAACTAAAATGAGCAGTTCCACGCTCTTGCCCGGGAAACTCATTAATATTCATGTAGTAATATTCACTTTTGCTCCACATTTCACAGTGCAAAAGGGGAGAGCGGGCAAAACTTGTCACTTGAAAGCGAAAAAACAGTGTTTGAGACTCGTCGCAGCAGATTCAAGCAGCTGTAGTTATGTACTTGTGTTTGTGTTAGAAAAATATACAAAATATTTGTGAGAAAATATTCTACAAGTGTTCAACTCTCATTGGATGAATTCACATACTGATTTGCGGATGAGCAAAATTTCTCCGTGACTTGTGCAAAAATGTGAGCATACGAGTTTCTTAATTTGTGATTTGTAGAATAGGATTTGTCCACCTGCAATGAATAATTTGAGAAGGTTTAACTGTTCTGTTGTGTTTGTGGAAGAGAAAAAAAAGTCTACAAGTTTGCAACTCTTAAAACATTTCTCTCTTTGACTTCAAATTTACTGATACACGTGTGGATATTCCATACGAGTTGGTCCCAGATGCCTATAGACAAAAATTTTGGTCCTGGAAGAAAACTGATAGTCAAACGCATGTTGAGTTTGTGCATGAAATTTTAGTTAATTTCAATCGTTGGTGTACAGCTTCTGACGTGAAAATGTTAGACGATTTGAAGGAGTTGATCTAGCTTGAACAGCTTAAAAACTCTGTGTCACAAGCATAAAGTGAGCGTAAACCCGACACAGCATATGAGGGGCTGTTATGGCCGATACATTTTCTCTGATTCATAAAACCTCTTTTGGCTACAAAAATGCTGGAGAATATTTTAAGAGAGAACTGTGGCATGATTTTAATAGATCTCCAAAAATTTTGGGTGGTATACCTGACAAACAGCGTATTGGCTTTGTTGGAGGAAATGATAGAGAAAACATCTGCAATTATTGTCACGGCTCACTGGAAGAATGAGTGTCCGTTGTTGAAATCTAAGTCGTCTTCAGTGAAACCTGTTGTTTTGGCGGTGACTACCTCAGAAGTAAATAATGTGCAAAAAAAATCCTCGTCACATATTTCAACATTTTCTCTTTTTGTTACAGATGGTTCTGTCAGATTGGTAAATTATACGGAAAATATACCGACTAAAATTCTGTGACAACGATTCATCAAAAACATTTGTCCTAGTCATATCTTTTTCAAATGACTCTTACACTGGGAACAATGTGTTGATTAGGGGTATTGGTCTGAATGTTATATCTGTTCCCTTACATAAAATTGTTTTGCATTCTGACTTGATCCAGGGAGAAGTGGAAGTTGCTGTGCGTTCTTACTTGCCTGTGGACGGAGTACAGGTGATCCTGGGAAATGATTTGGCTGGTGAATGAGTTTGGCAGAATGTTTCATCGAATTTGGTCGTCACACCATCTGGGTCGACTTTTGACATGAGTGATGATATTTTTACCTGTTCTTTGAATGGGTTTCCGTCATGCATGATAACCAGGTCTATGAGTAAAATACCTGCTGATGTTACATCTGAAACTAAAGATGTTGAGGGCACCTCTAGAAATCCCTTCCTTCTTGTCTGTGTCACACGATGACCTGATTAAAGGACAAAAGACTGACCTTACGCTTATTGAATTGACCTATGGCTAAGCCACGCCCCCAAACGCGATGAGCCAATCACAGTGCGCATAGCTAACCCAATACAACCAGACATTCTCTGCTTCCACGTCCATTGAAATGCATTGCAGTTAGTCAGTTTTCATTCGTTTTTATATGTTTTTTCTTGTCATTATAAGTATAAAATGGTCAAACGGTGTGCATGGGGTACATGCAACTCCGACACTAGGTATCCCGAGAGGCAGGGCGACGGTGTGTATTTTTTACCCTTTCCCAAGCCACATCTCAACCGAGATAAGTGTCTGCTCTGGATAAAGTCATGCGGTAGAGCACAACACCAACTAAACTTGGATAAATTAAATAAGAATTAAACAAGGATGTCTACATCTGTTCTAAGTCAACAACGTATTTGAACGTTATCTTAAACATCTCTAACGTAACGTTAGGCTAACGTTAGCCTAACATTAGAAAACGTTGACGTTAGCTTAGAACTAGCTGCGTTGTACATCATGTCACTTAGCTTCATTAACGTATCTTTAAATAACCGAGATAACAAATGTTAGCAATGTTGTGCTGAAAGATTCACGTAAATACTGCAGTGCATGAACAATGCTGATCCTCTATCTTGTTGTCTGAGATGGTGATGCCAACGAGATGCGGTTTATCACGTTTACACTGTGACCTGTACATTTTTGCCTGGAGCTGAAGCTTTTCATCGACCTTCTCAACAATACAATTATTAATATAATCCTCCAATGAATAGTAAAGCCCCTTTTGGTGAGTTTGAGATGATATATAATCTTTCTGTCTCCAAAATCATCAATTGCCTCCTGTGAAATGTCTCCTACTGTGACAGCTGCCATAGTACCTGTCACCGGATGTTGACTGTTTGTCCGAGTGAGTTGAGGGGGCGTGGCTTAGCCATAGGTCAATTGTTTGATCGAGCTGTCCCTTATGACACAATCGTAAATCTTCCTTCTGGGTATTATCTAGAGGAAGATGTGTTGGTCCATAAGTGGATGCCGCAAGGAGAATTTGTAATTGGTGATTCGGTTCTACAAATTGTAGTCCCTCAGTCTCTCCGTCAACTTGTTTTAAAAATGGCACATGACACATCTGGACATTTGGGAGTGAAAAAGACATACAAATTGCTTTTGAAACATTTCTTTTGGCCAAAATTGAAGCGTGATATATCGAAGTATATTAAATTGTGTCGAACATGTCAGCTTACTGGAAAACCAAATCAGTCTATGAAACCTGCCCCTCTGTATACAATTCCTGCTGTTAGTCAACCCTTTGAGCATCTTATTGTGGATTGTATTGGGCCATGACCTCGGTCAAAGGCGGGGAATGAATATTTGCTTATGGTTATGTGCCAAGTGAATAGATATCCAGCTGTGTACCCGTTATGTTCGCTAACTGAAAGGTTAGTTGTAAAAGCACTGACTCAGTTTATTTCAGTGTTTGGAATACCACAAATTATTCAGTTTGATCAGGGTAGTAATTATACTTCCAACTCGTTTGGTCAAGTTTTGAAACAGCTTCATATTCAACATAATCTTTCCAGTGCTTATCACGCTCAAAGTCAGGGAGCACTGGAAAGATTTCACTGTCAAGCTTGATCTTTTTGAAATGTAACCATTCTGTTGCTTAAGACTTGTCTAGTTCTTAGGCCACTGAAGGACACCTAGAAGCCAGAAATGTTTTGTGGCCCATACCTAGTATGTTAAGAGAAAAGAAGGTTAACCAGTCTGATCTCATCCTTTGAATTATTTTTATTTTATTATTTCTAAACATTTTGTTCTTAACAAGTTACATGCCATAAGTTGGTCTGTTGCTTCACATTCACACTAAAATTTTTGAGCATTTGAATGTTGTGCTAGAGCCAGCACAATTGGAGCCAATGCCCTTCATTATAATTCGGCGACAGACAATGGAGTCCTTTTTCTTCAGAACCTCAATTTTTGGTCTGTACTGTATGTTCAAGCTACAAGGCAAACAAGGCACTTTTTATTCCCACAGTATTGTGCACCGTTTTCACGGTACAGTGTAATGAGGCATGTTTGTATTGTCTATACTCAGTGTATATTTTATGTGGTTTGTTGTAAGTGTGTGTCGCAGTGACTGTAGCCCAAGACAAATTTTCCCCCTGGGGGACATTAAAGTATATTTTATCTTTATCTTAAAATACAGATATTAACTTAAAAGTAAAGCATTCTTGGTGTTTTTGTCATATTGCAATAGCCTGTTTACACTGATTATATACCAAAATCAAAGCTGATACTGTCTGCTAATAGATAAAGGAGTCATAATAACATATTACATGCTTTGAATTCCTTATATATATAGCTATGCAATGTTCTAAGCAGCCTGGATGGGTCGCTGTACGTGATGCAACACTTATTATAACCACAAGAGACTTGAGACTTGACTTGGACTCTAGCTCAGGGACCTGAGACTTGACTTGGACTCCAGCTCAAAGACTTGAGACTTGACTTGGACTCTAGCTCAGAGACTCGTGAGCATCTGCAGTGAGTAAGGGAATTTTACGGCTCGTTCTCACTGAAGATGACGACTGATGTCAGACTGGATCACGCGCACGCACAGCGCTGTGAAGCACTCCACCGAATGAGCTGCGTTTCGCCAAAATAAAAGTCCCCGTGATCGGGAAGAGCGCTCTTTTGCATCCACATCCTAAATAAGTGTCATTAGTGAGACTTTCACACAGCCAGCCCCCAAATTGCATGCATTTTGCTCCTGAGAAAGGCTCACTGCTCTGCCCCCCTAGGAATCTGGGATAGCTGGTAGGGCGATGAGACGGGCAACTGGTCTGGAGTAGACTTTGTCCTTGATCCGGACATCTGCTGACCTTACACGACCATCATCGCTCTGATGTAGCTTAGTCACTCTGCCTACCGGCCAAAGAGCCCTGGGAAGCTGCGGGTCCATCATCAGAACAACAGAGTTGACCGCAAGATCCACTGTGGTGGTATGGCACTTCTGTCAAGGCTGCAGGGTGGGCAAGTAGTACCTTATAAACCTAGACCAGAAGTGGTCTGCGAAGACCTGACAGTGCCTCCATCTTCTCCTGCTTAAGCCTTTACTCTTGTTGTATACCACCTGTTGCAAAGCACCATCCAACCGCCCCATCAAGAGGATGTTCGGAGTGAATGCATCCAGATCTGCTATGTTGGCTGAGGTATATCCCAGTGGCTTTGTGTTCAGTATTGCCTCGACTTCCAACAAGACAGTACGGAGTACTTCTTCAGAGACCGGCTGAGCTCCTATAACTGTATACAAAGCAGATTTGACTGATCTTATCGAAATGGGTTGCTGCGGGGGGTTGAAGTGGAAGGCAATCTTCTGCTCAGCTAGAAGTTGCTGAAGCTCTGAGGATAGACCGTCAAATGTCTCACAAAGCTCTTTCTCTCCTGCCTTGGAATTTGTGCCCTGATCCGAGTAGAGTTCAGCCGCCGTACCTCTACGGCCAATTCATCTCCTGAGGCTCATTAGAAACGAGTCTGAATTTAAGCTGTGTAAGAGGTCCAGGTGCACCGCTCACGTGGTGAGACATTTGTAAATAATACCCAAACTCATCTCAGAGCGGCATCCCAACTTCACCTGGAAAGGCCCAAAATAGTCTACACCCGTGGAATAGAAGGCCAGTTTATATAGATGCAGACAGGCCACGGGTAAGTTTGACATCTTGGGCACCGATGGCTTAGCCTTCCATCTTCTGCCGTCCTTACAGAGATTTTGTATATGACGGATTGCCTCTCTCCCGCGCAGGATCCAGAAGGTGTGACGCAGGGTGTCAGAGACGAGTGTCATAGTCCTGTAAAAGTAGCTTGGTGGCTGGATGACTTGCTGCTCTCAGTCTTGCTGGATTCTCTTGTAGATTATCATTTCTGTTTGATGAAAATCTGAAGCAGTAACAGCGCTACCCTGTCCAGCCGCCTACGGTGCGTGAGCTTGACAGGGAGGCTGGACAGGCTAGCGCTGTTAATGCTTCAGATTATCATCAAGCAAAAATCATAATCTACAAGAGAATCCAGCAAGACTGTTTCCCAGAAGAGGTGGCAACACCTCAAGAAGGGCAAGTGAGTACCAAATAGTAGTCACCTACTTACTTTGTCCCCAGAGTTAGACCCTAAGGAGGCGATCATACGTGTTGGTGGTAGATTGCAGTGGGCTGAAGCTCTCGATTCTGCTTTTAAACACCCGATCGTCCTGGATCCTAGTCATCCAGCCACCAAGCTACTTATACAGGACTATGACATTCGTCTCTGACACCCTGGACCTGAACGGGTATATATGCAAAATTCGTCGCACCTTCTGGATCCTGCATGAGAGAGAGGCAACCCGACATATATAGCATCTCTTTAAGGAGTGCAGAATATGGAAGGCTAAGCATCGGTGGCCAAGACTTCAAACTTATCTCAACCAGATCCTTCCAAGTGTGTTGGCCACCTTGTAGAGACAATGGCCAGTCACTGTTAGTCACAATACCGCAGGAGATTGACTTCCTGAACTCTGACAAATCTTAATCAGGCAGCCTAGGTGATTGGGATGGCCATTCGTCGGATCCCTTAAGGAGGAAAGGGGGCCCTTGGCTCCAGCGATTAGGCAAGGCGAGCTCCCCAAGAGTCTTACCCCGTGTGACATCATCAGCAGGATTCAGTGAGGAGTCCAAATAACGCCAGATGCTGGGTTCTGTGAGCTCCTGAATTTCAGCTACACGGGTGCCCACAAATACTTTAAAACGGCACAACTCCGACTGCAGCCAGGTAAGCACCGTGGTTAAATCGCTCCGAAGTATAGTCTGATCACCCTTAAGGTCAGCTCCCCTTCCAACATCTTTGCCAGTTGGGCTCCTGTTAGGGCACCGCCGAGCTCTAGACGTGGAATGGAGTGTCGTCGTCGGGGAGCAACTCTTGATCTTGCTGCCAGGAATGACAGGTAGACTTGGCCTTGGGCATCCTCAGTCCGCAGGTAAGAAACAGAGCCGTAGGCTTTCTCTGACGCATCGCTGAATATGTGGATCTGTCTAGAGACAACTGTTTGACCCACGTGAGCTGGAACATAAGATGGAGGTAAGGTTATGCGAGGCAACAGATGGAGTTCGGCTTCCCACTCTTTCCAAGCTCGCTGGAGCTCCTGAGGGAGGATGGGGTCGATCCAGTGATGGTGCTTATCCAACATACTCTGGGCAAGCAACTTGGCACGGGTTGTGTATGGTAAAATGAACCCCAGAGGGTCATACTCCAGAGCTACAACTTTATACATGTTGCGCATAGTCAGTATGCCATGGTCCAGCGGGCGGCTCTTATACCCCAAGATGTCAAATTTCCAATGCCAACTAAGTCCAAGAGTTGATTCGGACAGAGCTGTGTCATCATGTGAGAGCCAGTGCTCCATACTGTCCAACCTTGCTTCCTTTGGCAGATGTCCGATGACACTTGGGATGTTACATGCCCACTGATGGATCTCAAACCCACCCGATGCCAGAATGGCAGAAACTCCCTGAGTTTCACCTACCCCCTAGCTTCAGCTGCAGTTGGCATACTCTGAAGGCAATTATCGAAGTAAAAAACAGCGTTCTACAGAGTCTCTGACACCATTCTCTGGAACACTGTGATCTCTGGCATGCCGTTGAAGAGCAGAGGTGGCACAATAAGGTGAGCAGGTGGTGCCAAAGGGCAGAACTTGCCACTCGATGGTATCAGGGGGTTCCTCTTAGCCAATCGCCAAATGTACTCCTCAAACTCGGTAGAACGGCCTCTTTGGATGCCTGAAACAGGGGCATGTCCTGTTTCCGTAGCAACGGAGTAACATACTGGAGAATGCCAGCAACCTCTACCCTCCTTGTCTTTGCCTCCAGGTGCCCTATCGCCTCCTTGTCTTGATTCGATCTCACCACCATCTTGTCACACTGAAAAGGCAGAACATCCATCTGCCAGAGTTTCTCAACATTCCTCATCAACTCTGCTGTCTGCGGTGAAACACTGGTAAGGAGACACTGTTGTGTGCATGCTGTCCACTGGATGAGGTGAGTCGGCCCCTGAAGCATCCAACCCAGTCTTGTACGGTTAGCTGCCGGTCCTTCTGGAGGGCCTAACCTCACTGGCTCGACTGGAGTGAGCAGATGGGGGTGATCCGCTCCTATCAATCGAGTGGCTTGACATGCTCGAATGGTTCGATAGGGAGGTCTGCCAGATGCTTATATTTACTATTCCAACACTTCTAAAGTCATTCAATAGCATAATGTGAGGTAAAAATGAATATTTAAGTCTTTAAGTTAAAGTTAATGGAAACTCATCTCTCCTCAGTCATTCTCCATTCAGCATTCAAACAGCGCGTCGCGTTCGGTTACGACAGTAACACGACGACACTCTCTTCAAGATCAATGTTCCCATCATTATTCTTTATTTTTAGATAAAGTTCTATGGTTTGCACTTTGCATAAAATGACTTTATCTTGCTGGAGTTTATAGCGCTTTCTAAATCATATTCCTTTCTCCCGGGTGTCTATTAGATTACAGCACTGGAGTAGAGAGCGCTATGAATTGTTCTTCATGCACACTGTAACTGAAATTTAAAACTGTTAAAAGAAAAGGCTCAATAAACTGTTGCATAGATATAATACATTAAGCATAGATAGATATTATCTCTTCGGTTTGTGCTTTGAACTTTTCAATGCGAAGCGCTGCGCGCTGTGACTTTGTGTTGCTTCAAGAGCATCATTCTGCGCACGCGATGCGCATAATCGCTTTGCCACTCTTATTGGAGACTTTCATATTATAATACTTAGGGGAGGTTTAAACACCTGGGAAAGGGGGCGTGGCCAATGGGAATATCACTCATGGGCCACACCCCCTGGGGAAATGGGCCTGCCACCACGGCTAGAAAAAATCCTAGAGGAAACACTGAAGGGGTGATATGCAGATTGAGACAGATGATCCCTTTAACGTCAAGAGTACGTCCTTATTCTGAAGAAGCACTCTATCAACTTTTAATAGGACACGAGTGGAAGTTGATGGCCAGTCCAGGTAAAGGTGGCTCTGCAGCGGGATGGGTGTTCACACTATGGAGAACTCTCAAGTGCTTTCCTTGGCACAGGTCACAGAGTCTTTTGAGGTCGCACTGTGCGGCTTGGTGGGACCTCCCACATCTCCAGCATTTTTTATATTTACCTTGATCCACTCTATGACTTCCTCCCTTGTGAACTTCTGAATGGCTGGGCACTTATTCAGTATGGGCAGTACTACTTAAACTTGCCTATCCTTTTGAAATCTGAGGGAACTTGACCATCTCGCTTTGTGGCCTTACTATCTCCAGAGCTCTCTGCCCCATGTAGCACGGTAGCCGCTGATCTACTGTGTCGTTTCTCAGCTTTGTTTCTCAGTTACCTTTGGACTCAGGTGTCGGATGGGATGTCATAACTCGAGAATTCCATGGGGTCCCTATGGATAAAGAGGGGTATTTTCGGCGTTGGTCCATGGTATTCCTTTTCCTCCACCATAGCTGATGAAGGCCTGTATGCTACGTCTTGAGAGGGGGTACGATGACCCATATGAGGCCCTTTACGTGTACGTGTTTAGGTGGAGGCCCAGATTAAGCCGAGTCCATGACAGGAGGAGAGCTGGTGCCTGGTGAGTAATACTTCGACCTATATTGCGAGTATCATGAAGCTTCCTAGCTGGTGGTCTCTTAGGGGTTGAAGACAGATGTCTTCTAGTTGCGCAGTTAGATGCAGAACTATCTCTGATTAGCTGGAGTTGCTTCATCATTCTATCTATCTTAGTGACCATCTGTGTCTCTTTACCCTCTGGAGGCATTGACGGTGGTTCAGCAGACGGCCATGGTGGAGGTGGTAGCCAGTTGACATACTACTCTTCTTCCCTTTGGGTCGGAAAGTGATCAACTGCTGTTTTAAAAGCAACAAATTTCTAAATGTTTGTGTGTGTTGACGGCTGGTTAGAGGGCGGAAAAGTGAGTGCTTCACTGTTTCAGTTTACTGTTCAGTGTTGCCGCGGTCATTCCCCTGTGTGCTCCGGCACTGGTGATGGGTCCTATTTCCTGAAAGAGCAACACGGGTGCATTTGCTTCTTTTTCAAGTTGTCATTCCACCTGTGCGTTTCTGGGTGTGGTCATTACCTTTTCCTCTCTGACGGTCACAATTGTTGCATTACGTTTTTGAGCATACATGACGCTGAAGCAGCTTTTGTGGACGGTTCATGTTCCCATTGCAGGAATATGACTGTTGCGGTGTTGAGATCGAGACTCGCCTTCGTCCGTGAAGTACGAGTCACCATTACTATGCCCCACCCCCGGGTGCCGTGTGGGATGGGTGATTGGAGGATAGTGATGGATGTCTCGCCCGGTAACCATTCCTCCTCCATCACACCGCAGCCGATGGAATTCCTGTTGAACGTACTGGTCCCTCTGTAATGAACCAATCAGCCGTTTCAATTGGGGTTCCCCCAGAGGATAAGATGTCGATATCAGCATCGGAGGGTGAGCTTGCCTCTGGAGAGGACGAATTGGCTGTGTTATCTCATGGGAGTGTAACGTTGCCCGTGCCAGATCCAGAAAAGATCCAGATCTGCCGAGGCTGCCAGGCTTCACAACCTTTTTGTGTGCGAGGGCTACCTCAAGTGATAAAATAGTCTAGAATGGGTTTTCTCAAAAATATTTATTATACATACGTATATTATTATACATGGTGGTGCTTTTTTACCTTAACTTTACTGGGCCAGTGAAAAATAAGGTTTTCAACTGATAAAAAATTCAAATAGGTTAAAACTGCACATCAAAGTAGTTATTATCTTTATGGGGATGTTTTTGACTTATTACTAAAATCTCAATTTTAAACAATGTATTTTAAGCGGTTTAACTGAGAATCATGTGACGACACCAGTCAAAGTGTCATACAGGATAACGTTAATGCATTTTCTAAATATAATGATATTAAAACTTTTCAAATCAATAATACTTAATGAATATGTAAAGTGATGCAGTAAACAATATTTAGAGCTCAGAAAAAAATGTGCACAACTATTTTTTCTCATTATATTGTGATTTCTTTAAACGTGACCCTACTTGTTCAAGTTCTTTACACACATTTTAACACTGCAATGTGATTTAAAATGGAAAATTATATTTAAATGAATGAATGACACAGATGCCCGCTGTTGTTTACTTCAGCTGTAGTAAACAACAGTACTGGCACTTACATTAGTTCTGTCAGGTCCTTTAAGTCAGGAACACACATGACGATAAATGATTAGGAAATTGTATTGAATAAATTGCAATTCAGTTGATAATTAAAATTTGGCGGTATGGCTCTGTTCAGGGAGTCCTCTGACCTTTCATGAGCACCATGAAATAGCAGAGAGTCAGAGGACAGCAGCAGCATTAGGGAACGCTCACAGTTTAATACTGGGAGAGCAGAACTATTCCCCCATATGAACAGAGCAGCAACGATGACAGAAAAGCAAATGCCACGTTATACACAAGGAGGAGCTGGGGAGGAGGTGGGTTGCAGAGAGCGAGCAGCGAGCAGTTAGGAGCGAACTGAATCTGCTTAAATAGGGTGCCCTGATTTGAGCGTAGTCATTAGCAGCGAGGGGAGATGAACAGCTGATGCGCTGATGCAGCTCAGCTGAGCGATCGCTGATGAGACCGTGTAGTCGGCCGATAGCGTTAGCAGCATCTTGACTACCTGGCCTGCCAGAACTGACGCTGACACTCAATTAAATATATTATTTTTACATGAACACATCTACTAGTTTAGCTTTTACCAAACTATATTGCTATACTGAGATGAGCATAAATCGACTGAAATATCTTAAAATAAAATATATTTGTATAAGCAACGTATTAAACAGCAAATTAACATTTATATGCTAATAAAAAAAAAAAACCCGATATGTTACAGACGAAATATGAATGTTTAGACAAGATTTCGTTGATTAGATTTGAATCGATTATAAAGTTCTTACTGTAAAAAAAGACTACTGCCACATCAAATTAGCTTTTGTTCGCCAATTTCTGCTCATATGTTAAATATATAGTATGGGATGTTTTGTCAAAAATAAAGTAGGTATATTGAATTATCAACTAAGATGCTATTATAGTGTTTGTTCCAATATTCAAACTACCGGTAATGAATCCTTAACTTTGAAATACGTATGATAAAATGTAAACTTTTTACAAAGAAAGATTACACTTGAAATATTGTTAAAATTGTAATTGTTGTTGTAATTGTCACCTTTTTAATAAAATAACACAACATATATTTACAAGGTAAATCTAAACAAAACAAAATCTAAATTGGTCAATATAAGCCTCCTCATTAAATGGTTTTTATTGTGTTTTATTAGTGACAAATTTGGGGAGAGGATACATATTCCAAAACGTTCTGAAAATACAGTATGAGAATTAACTACACAATTACTAGAAATGTTTACCTTGAATATTATACCATTTGCATGAATAACAAAATTTGTGGAAAAAGACAAAAAAAATCAAGATGTTTCCAACTCTAACTTTTTTTTCCCCCTTCTTTTTCCTTTTTTTTCTTTTATCCTCACATTCTTTCTTGTGGTTCCCTCTCAGTGACACACCTGACTGAAAGGCTCATTATGTAGCTCATTATGCGGTTCATTGTCTTCTCATGTGTGAATCAGAGCATTATTCAGGATCCTTACAATCATTGACATTCAAAAGAGTCTGTGGATCGCTAGACACACCTCTAAAATAGCCGTCATGAAATGTCTAATATTATATTCCAAACAGCGACAACTTCGTTGCAGATAAGACACACCGGCTTTGCATTTACAAAACTAGGTAGGATGAACGCATAGTTGTCTTTCATTATTCTTTGTATGGCTATTTGCACTGTCAACTTTCCTCTTTAGACTCTTTGATAGTGCCATTTTCTCTCACCAGCTTAAATATTAACATCACTCTACACACGACATATTAGCGTACCTCCTGCACGCAAACAGTTCTCTCTATAGGCGCGTTAACTACTGCGGTCACTATTGCAGCCGACATTAATAACATTAGCCAACACTAAGAAACAATTCAAATGTCTGCTTGCTATATTTGAAACGTTCATAATCATTACTTTTGCCGGTTCCTTGTGACAGCTTTTGCGTTATTGGCCGAGTCACCCTCTGGTTACATGAACATGGCGTCACCACCGAATCAGCACCGAAAACATGGGGATTTTTTAGACAATAATCGGACAACCTATTCGATATTCTATAATTAAATCAACAAATCGAATATTCGAAAATCGTGACTCATCCCTACTGCTTTATTAATTTATCCAGTGTAAAACCTGGACACCCCCACACAAATGTGGCTTTTTGTTAATGACTGTCCTACTACAGGATTTAACACAGAGTAACAGCTCACTACCAGTTACAAAAGACACTGTACCAGTACGCCACAGGCAATTCTAGTTGCATTTTTCATCAATTAATTTCTTAAATTATCCATTGACTATGTTCTGGCCCGCCATCTAGTGTCAAAATTTTTTTTTTTTTGGCCCGATTCCAACCTTACTTGCCGACCCCTGCCCTAGAGGGTTAAAAACGAGCCCCGCTAGTTGGGTGCCATGTTGTATTTATTTTCCCTTGTATAAGATTTCCATCACACATCTCCATAACCTTTACATAGCAAAATATTGATATTACTTTCAGGTTTTGAGCGCTGTCTGCTGGTTAGAAATTCCCAAGGGGAGTCCAAGCCAAACTCAGTCTGGATCCCGGTACTCTCAAATCTCAATGGGACTTATTGTCCATGTTCAGGTAATAGGTTTTAGAAGAAAATCACTCTGAGACTTGTTATAGAGAAGTTTACGAATCACCACAATCAATGCTTTTTAAAATTTTATTTTAATAACAAAGTACAGAATAAAAATCAACATAAAAAATACCACAAGAATCAGCCTTGAACTATTGAAGTTCAAACAATTTAGATCAGAGGGTTTCCCCCCTAGAACTTGTTCCTAGAACCCTTCACAGATGTTTTGCAATACTCGTTTCCCCATAACTGAGCTTTTTTTCTGACTTCCTCCTGCTGCGAGTCTCATAGCAACAGTTTTACCTTAACACTTCAATATATATATATATATATTACAGCTATCAGCAGTTTTGCAAGCTTCATCTCTCTTAAGCAACATGGTATATCTAAAAATACATGGCTCTTTACCTGTTCATACATATATGAGTTACACATCACACTTCATGACTTTTCAGAAACATACACAACAGGCGGTGTCAAATTTCAAAAGAAGTTTTAACAATAACAACACTATTGTTACCTCATTATAATAAACATCTATGTTTGAGCAGATATCCACGAACACAGTATTGCATAGTAAACACCGGCCTATATATTATATCTATCATGTTAGTGTAAACACTCACACTAGCCTACTTTTATATCATGTTATGTTTTATATTAAAGAGCATAAAAACATTCTTGTGTCATACATGTATATTTATTTAGCATTTAAAGGTTGCCTACCTGTCTATAGTTAAAATTTCAACATGTTTCCGTCGATTTCATACTTTTTAGTCTAGCAACAGTTCAACTACAATGTGAAGTTTATGCAACAATAACACTTTAACTAATATAATTCAGAATAATTTCGTACCTTAAAATCTTTCTTATCTTTAAATCGCGTTCTTTTTCTTCTGAGGTAAATCCAATGTAAGCTCACAGCATGTCTTCCAAACACGAGGAAACGCAGAGGACTGATTAAGTTTGGTGCTGTGTTTTGAGGTAATGAGGGCGTTTACAGGTTCCCATTCCTTCCGACCCCAGAGGGTTATATGTTCATTGTCTTGTTTAATATTTCCTGCTGGTGTTTATCCCTGGTGTTTATTAAAGCTCCAGTCCGTAGCTTTTTTTTGGGTTAAAAATGATCCAAAATACATATTTGAAAAAATACATAACCAGCCAGTGTTCAAAACTCTCTGCTTGCCTTAGCTCGTTTCAAAACGGTTTACAGCTTGTAATAATGTTTTTAATTCCAGTGGTTCTGGTGGATTTCCGCGGGAGATTCGAGCATATCTTTGCGTCATTACGTCACATCTGTACACACACACATCTGCACACACACATCTGCACACACACATCTGTCCACACACATCTGTACACATAAAGAAGGAGTCTCGGCTACTATAAGCTATATTGCGTGTGAGGATGTTGGAGGTGGAGATTTATAGCCTTTTCTCACAGCACTTGATATAATTAAACTTATCAATCTGATGGCGGATCCAGAAAGGTTCAAACGACGATCACCAGTGACAACTAGAGATTCACCCGCTGTAAAATGCAAAAGACTTCGTTCGGACTTCGGAGCGGCTACAGAGAGAAAGAGACTGCAACCGGACCCATGCGAAAACAAGGATAATATCGGAAGGACATTACATGTAGTCACGCAATGCTGACGTTGTTAACCTTAACAAGTTGAGAAAAAAGTATAATTTGCACGGTTTTGCGTGATAAGCGATTATTAGATTTAATCACCGCGATTTACTGCAATGTCAGAACCAGAACAAAGGTGGATGTTTCTTACTTGTTCAGAGGACATTTTCCGGTGAAAATTATTATGTTGGTCATACTTCCAAAAAGAATAATCTGTGATTCTGAATGCCAGTATCGACACCAGCGCGGTGACTGACACACACACTCTCCTCAAACACTGTGTTCATCCGGGCTGTGCCGTGTCGAGGCACAACTCACGTAAAGTTGATAATTCCGGGAATGACTGCAATTGCAGATTTCGAACAGAGATGGCGACAAAGAGGAAAAACGCCGGACTGCAGCTTTAAATATAAGTGTTCATCGTCTTTCTGCATCAAGCCTCTTATCTCGGTTTATCTAGTCAAGCCAGCGTGTGACAGTCACTGATTTATTATGCAGTTCAAAGTATTTTGGGCAGAATCTCTCTACAGTCTACTCTGATTCATCAACATAGTTTCACTGATGATTTAGAATAAACCCTAAACCCAGGATAGAGCATCTGAGTGAATGTGGTCTGGACTGTGTGTATGAGGCTCGTTGTGTCTCTGTCGACACTGTAGAAGGACAGAGTTCCTGCACTGGGATCCACATACACTCCTATTCTCCTGCTGATGGGCTTTACAGTGAGTTTAGTCTCTATGTTATTGTGTCTGATTGAGTATCTGGAGGAAGAGCAGAACAAACTCCAGGACTGGTCATTAGATCCAAACCGACACTTATTACACCGTCCCTTCCTGCTGATGCTCTTATATGACACTGATATTAACACATAATCACCACGCCACTCAATCTCCCAGTAACAGCGTCCACACACACTCTCTCTACACAACACCTGAGGACACGCATCAAATCTGTCTGGATGATCAGGATACGGCTGGACTGTGAGAGTGTCAGTGAATTTAATCACTCTGTTCTCCTCAGAGAGATGAAGGCGTTTATGTGCTGTGTTCAGATCCAGATTGAGCTGATGAGAATCTGATGGAGATAAAACATACGAGAATTAGGAATTATGAATCTGATGTTTTAATGTACACTGTAAAATATGGAAGTAATATAATGTCAAATGTTTTTGAAACAAAAAGCATGTTGAATTGCACCAATTGAAAAAAAAAATATGCATTGCGTTAACCATGCTTGTATTTTAATCCATTGTATTTTTAAGGCTTGCATTTTTATGGGCTGAAATTCAACATGGTTGAATATTTAAGCTGTGAATATTTCAATTAAAAACATTTCAAACACATTTTCAATATTAAAAATTCAATAATCCATATTCACCTTTTATATTTCACTTCCAAAATGTTCAAACTGTTTAAAAATACAACCTATAATATTCAACAGGCAATTTTCGGTCCATTTTATTTCGCCTTGAAAATTCGCTTCCACAAATTCAGTGGTTCAAATTCGACAGTAAATTCAACGTCGACATCCAGGAACTGCAGGAAAAGCAGTAGATTACTGATCATAATCTCCATCTGCTGTAGTCAGCTTTACCAGCAGGGGGTGCACGCGCGTGTTAAGCACCAAAGCAACAGGAGAGGCCTTCACAAAACGTCATTTGCTGAAATGGACAGAGCGATGAGTACGAGTTATAATTTATGTGTGTGAGGTTGAAGACACAAGCGTTTACTCAAGTGTCTTATGAGACTTATTTTTACCCCCGTGCAAAGTAAGGTGATTTGTCCACTGCAAAACTAATTTCTAGTGCAGTGGCGCAGTGGATAAGACACATGCCTTTGGTGTGAGAGACCCGGGTCCGAATCCACTGCGAGACACCAATGTGTCCCTGAGCAAGACACTTAACCACTAGTTGCTCCAGATGCGTGCGACCTCTGACATATATAGCAATTGTAAGTCGCTTTGGATAAAAGCGTCAGATAAATGAATAAATGTAAATGCAAAATTTGGTATCACTTTATTTTACAGTGTTCTTGTTACATATGTTAAATGTTACATGTACTTATAGTAATAACAGTGAATTATGCATAATTCCATGCAATCCTACCCTAACCCTATAGTGAGTATATAGTATTAAATAATATTACTCAGTACTTAAATGTATAATTACACTGTAACAATGACACCTTAAAATAAATTGTAATAGATTAAGTTCTAAAAGAACTATAACTACCAACAATGTCAAAAGAACAGGCAAATGCATTAGATACACCCCTTACTCATAATGAACTCCATAAAGCACTAGATAAAATGCCAAAAGAATGGAGATGATTTAAAACTTTGGACTAACCTATCACTATCACTTATCGGCTCCATTGCTGCCACAGCTCTGTCTTCCTTGTCTGGGTTTCCTCGTGGTTTAGTGATAGAGCTGTGACACTCCCGGGTTGTCGTGTGTTTGTGTCTTGTCTAGTCTGTTGTGAGCACATGGCTGTTATGTTGTTCCTTGTGCCATGTGCTCTTCTGTCCATTGTCAGCCCCTCCCATCTCATTATCTGTTTAGTGATTAACGTTCTTCACCTGGGTTGTCTCGTTAGTCTCCTGTGTTTGGTTCCTATATAGTCCCCTTTGTGTTTGCAGTCCAGTGCTGGTTCATTTTACATGTTACGTGTCTTCGTGTTCCTCCCGTGATGTCTAAGCCCTGAAGTTTGTACCTACCCTGTTTGTTTTGATATTAAATCGTCTCTTGTCTACCATTCCGTGACAATTGCTACAGTTAAAATTAAAATTTTACCACAAGTCAACTATCTGTTCTCAATGCTTCCAACAACACCCATCGATAAATGGTTGAAATCACTTGATTCATTAATCTCTCACTTCAGTTGAAAGAACAAAACATCTCTGGAAAAATTACAAAAGACAAAGTCACAAGGCGGCCTAGAAGCTCCAAATTTTCAATATTACTTTTTAGCAAACCAGCTACAATATTTATATAAATGGATTCACAAAAACAATCATAATAAATTATGGATATAATTGGAACAAAATCAGTGCAAAAATACTTGATACCAAAATCAATTAAGAAAATGCACTATTTTTAGAATATTACAATTGCATCAACTCCGACAGCCTGGTGGAAAGTAAACAAAATTAATAATTCACCACTAACACCATGTACAGTAGACACACCCCCATCTGGTTCAACCCTGATTTCCAACTATGCAACTATGCAACCTGTCAATTTTTCATCATGGCAACAAAAAGGAATTACTCACATCCATCACTTATTTCAAAATAACCAATTTGCATAATTTAAAACACTAGCCCAGAGGTACGGTCTTGGGGGAGAACAGTTTCTCCAATATCAACAAATTAAATCCATAGTTAAATCCAAGATCAACATGATCAATAACCCACTTCATCCCTCTCGGTTAATGGAAGACATAATGAAAATCACTAACTCCAACAAATTAATATCTAAACTACATAAACTTATATCAAATAATGATGCAACAATTGTAATACCCATGACCAACTGGGAAAAAGATTTAGCCTTCTCCCTCAACACCGACCTCTGGAAGAAAATCTTCTAACGATACATTTTCAATGACTAACAATACAAACCTCCAACTCATACAGTTCAAGATTATTCACAGGACTCACATTACCAAAAGAAAGAAGTTTAGACTTTTGAAGTAATCACAGTTGGTTGACATGTAGCTGCAAAGTTACTTAGAATTAGTAGAGTGTCTAAAGTGGACTATTGAAGTGTTACCGAAACTGTGATTTGCTGCCCATCAGAACACTCTGCTCCCGCTTTGTGTCATGAAGCAGGCCAGGCACGCGCTTCCCTTTTTTGGGACCAGCAGCGCGGTGTTTACAATCATGGGGATCGTAACTAGAGCTGGCTGAGGATGTTTAGACGGCTTCAGCCATTTCTCAGCATTCAGCGGCCAGCTCCGCTGGTCCCATTCAAGAGCCAGAAGCCTGCACCGCGGTTTCTACCGCCCGAAATGAGGATGCTAAAATGCTAAAACTACCTGGCTCCGAGGAGGTAGATGTTTTGGGCATCGAGGCAGGGGAATCTGAGGACTCGCTACTTCAGTCCCCTGCCTTTGAGGAGCTGCTGGAGGTTGTGACCAGAGCGTTGGCCAAATTAAATATTCAATGGCCATCAGAAAAGTAGGAAGCACAAATGAAAAGTATGCTTGATGAGCGCTTCCTGCAGGCTCGGTCACATCCACACGCCTTTTTTCTCAAATCTCCAAACTGAGGTGTCGAGATCGTGGAATAAGCCCTTCTCATCGAGATTATCGAGCCCTAACATTTACATTTATTCTTCCATCTTGGACTCGAAAGAGAACCTTAACGGGATGATGCCGCAGGTTGTAGAGACTGACATCTTTATCTCTCACCCATGCTATGAGCACAGGGGCGGAGTGGCAATCGGGAGAGTCGGGAGTTTCCCCGGTGGGCCGGTAGTGTTTCGAGGCCGCGAGGGCCGGTCTGATAATAGTTATACATTGCAAGTTCGCCATTCGCACTTGGGACCCAAGCGAGGGGGGGAAAAGTTTTTTTTTACATTTTCGAAAACGGAGCGTATATTTGCACTAAGTGCCTGTCTTTTTAACAAAAAGACGCCCATCACGATGTAGCTACAGTGGCGTAGGTCGTAGGGCGTGAAGTACTGGAAAGCAGGTTTTGACGCGTTCGACCCGAGTTCGAATCCGCCTTTTGCCGAACTCTCTCTTCTCCCTTTTCCCAACTCATATGAGATGTAAAATGTACCGCCTATACCATGAAGGTCTCTAGCATTATATTTTGCCAACTAACTAAAATCGAGACCATGATATGGCTTTGTGCCTTTATAAAACAGCACAAGACTTTAATTAAGTATAGGCATTCTGTTTGTGCTGACTGATTGAAAGAAAAGTGCGCTCTTTGGTCACGCGATCAGCATGGTGAGCTGGTGTTTTCTCCTAAATAAAAGCTCAAGGGTTTATTTCTGGCGATTGAAGAAATTAGAACAAAAGTATTTTAATTTTCCTATACTAGTGTAATGTAGGCTAAAATATACTTTTGAAATATTTATTTTAATTTATACAGTAGCCTACATTTATAGGCTATATGGATTTTACGTCATATGAATAATTATATAAATCATTATTACATTATTATAATAATTGTTTGGCATCCTAAAACACCATTGATAATGTAATAGACTGAGACTCTCATAACTAAAAATATGTTTGAGCCCTCTTTAATGTCTAGGTACAAATCAATGCTTTTTCTTTGTTCAATAAGCAGTTCATGGGTTGAAGCTCTTAATTTTGATCTCTCAAAGAGCACCAGATTGATGCATTTAACCTTAAAATGTACAAAATTTTCTTGCGGGTGAGCATGCCCCCGAACCCCCCTAGAGGGACAGAGGTCCACCCAACATAGTTTTACAAATTCCTATGTGAAAGAACAACCTTTTATGAACTTTACTCCAGCATAGTACAACAAAGTTCCTTTTAAGTCAGTAAAACGGTACATGCAATATTAAAATGTCCTTGGACAAAATATACGAGAGGGCCTACAAGACATTGTGCCCAGGGGCACAACTCTTAATCCGGCCCTGCCGGCGACGAGGGCCGGTGGTCTACGAAATTTCCCGGTAGATTTTTGGGTCCCACTCCACCCCTGTATGAGTATCATGCAGGCATACCAGGCCGACCTGTCACAAGACATGGACGACAGTGGGGAGGTCATGCTTGAGGACGTACGAAAACTGCATTGAGTGGCATGCCTGTCTCTCTGTGCCAGACTGCCCGCGCCATAGCAGCTCTCTTTCTTCAGCTAACTGCAAAACTCTTCATTTCTCATTGCCTAATGCCTACACCATGTGGTCATTTAGAAAGCACTAACATTCAATATTGCTCACTCAAGTCAGCACAGCTTCAGCTTATTTAGCGCGCAATTACCCAGGTGGAAACACTAAGAGTCAAAATTGATCACACACCAATCAGAACCTTCAATAGATAGATAAGTCAGTTCATTCAGTTTTGGAACAATGAAAATATTTTCAAATACAAATCTTTACTATCACTTTTTATCAAATTAACACATCCTTGCTGAATAAAAGTATTTATTTATTTTCTAAAAGGAATTGATAGAGCAGATTATGCAAAAATGCATAGTGATATAGCATAAAAATCTGTGCACTTATCTTAGATCTTGAATTTCAGAGGATTTCTGAAAGTGTGCTGCACTGCTAAGGCAAATGCTACCCATGAATTTGAAGGTTGAGCATGTGAGCTCATTGGCTACTGAAACAGCAGGAACCAATCAGCTGTGTCCTATAGATGATGATGTGATTACGTGCAGGTTGAGTTAAAGGAACTATTAGGCTGCGCCATCTATAGTTTCATGACAGAACTTTGTATTTAGTGGACATATTGTGGTAAAGTTAGGGTCTGTGTACCCTCGGATAATTTGTTTTCTCCTTTTTGCCTTCTAAACGGGAAAAAACAAGAAACCGTTCATTTATCACATATTCGACCCTTCTCATGAACATAAATAAACAAATCTTAAATCGTTTTTTCATATTTTTAGTTTAGTTTTCATCACACTTTGTTCTAATCTGCCAAATTGAAAAACAATAAAACCAAAATGGATAAACTGCTTGAATATTCAATCTCTATATGGACAAGAGTAAAACGCTTCTTTCCACTGATTGGTCAACCAAAGATTAAGCCGTGTCGTCATCAGTTCTTACTCAGCTCCGCGAAACAGAATTATAGTCAAATCACTGCTATTGGCCAGCGACAGCCTATGACATCATACTTGTGCGACCAGGAAGTATATAAGGGGTGCCTAGAGAACATGTCATCCTCTTTTCGTTTGAAGTGATCTCTTGATCAGGTAAAAGAATGTCTGAGAAACGTTTCAAGCAGTGTGTCGACCCGTGTCCGAGGTTTCTGACACCCGGAGACACACATGACTTGTGCGTTAATTGTCTGTGTGAAGAGCATGTGCGCTCTGTTCTCGTGGGAGCTGTTTGCATGCACTGTGGGCGTTTCACTTTAAGGGAGTGTGTTGTGTGTTGGCCTCCTCTCATTTAAAGAGTCATTATGTCTTCATTGAGCTCCAGGTGTATGATGTCTTAAGTGTTGGCCTATCGTAGGGCCACCCTGACTATCACCCTGTGGTGAGTGTGTGGGCTTCCTCTCATTTAGAGAGTCAGTATGTTGAAGCCACCACTCCATTGAGCTCCAGGAAGATGATGTTTTCAAGTGGAGGCGGGTGGTAAGGCCACCTTGATAATTTCCCTGTGGTGAGTGAAACTGGCTTCCTCTTACTTAAGAGAGTCGTTATGCTGAAGCCACCGCTCCACTAAGCTTCAGGCGGTCAGTTCCTCTGTATTGATTGAGTTGAGTGAGTGGTTTTGGCACTTCTGCTTGAAACTGCAATTATAGTGCTTAGTCTCAGACATTATTTTGGCATGCACTCCCCTCAGCATGGCGGCACGGCTATTTTGATCCCCATAAGCATCTCAGGACGCAGTGCGAGTTCTCTTTCATAAGGGAACGTCTCGGGTTACAACTGTAACCCTTGTTCCCTGAGAACAGGGAATGAGACACTGCGTCTCGTTGCCATGCCTCTAGGCTGCCTGCATAGTCCCCTCAAATGATAAGTGGATGACGTTCTCTGGGCGCCCCTTATATACTTCCTGGTCGCACTAGTATGATGTCATAGGCTGTTGCTGGCCAATACGATTGCCATGATTTGACAGTTGCTTCAGATACCAGTCATGCAGAGGCGTTCCCTATAAGCGGGTAACCAACAATGTTTGGTTGTAACCAACAACGTTTATTGCAACTACATTTAATCTCTTTCTCATCAAACACACACTAATAAATGGCTTGACACAAACTGTACCGGGGCAGATCTTAGACAGAGCTTTCTTCTGTGTACACATACATTCGCTTGCCGTGAAATAATAGGCGGAAATCATGGGATTTGGTCGGGGGGTCAGGACCCCCCTTATCTTAGGGTTGCCGCCCACCTAAAAATATAATTAAGATTTAAATAATATAATGATATATACTTAAAATAATTATGTAAGTAGTAAAGCAATACAAATGCAAAAAAAAACATTAAAAGAAACGGGTAACACTTTAGAATACGGTTCCTTCGTTAATGAATAACTACACAAGAACCAATGAGTAACACAATATTAACAATCTAGTAACTATTATTAACTAACAAGAAACTCTGATTAACGAACTAGTAAGTAATGAAAGTGAAAGTGCAGCACAGATGAAAGTGGTAGTTCACTATTAACTAATCAATAACTAAAACATTTTTAATGCTTCCCAGAGAACTACTGAAAAAGTTTCATAATTCATGAAAAACTGATCAATAACCAATGCAGGACAAATGACTAGCACTACATTAACATTTTAACTGCTACTGTAAACGAATACACAAGGTTGTTTACATTATCAATATGTAATAGCATAGCAGACATATGATTTGGGAAAGCTGTTAATAATTGGCGTATGCTGTCTATTTATCAACTGAATAATTTTAAAGACATGGATTTTTTAATGCAGTTTTCCGGCATTCCTCTGGACTGGCATTGAATCACTAGAGTCATGGTGAGTATTGGAGCATATTGAGTCATCAGCCAGCCAAATATCATATACAGTTATTTTATTATTTAACCCCCCCCCCAAAAAAAACAAATTATCCGAATGTGCACGGACATCACGAATTTACATTCAGTTAACCATTAATTATTGGCTTATTTCTGCTTATTTATCCTTCAAATGTTTGATAAGCTGTAAATAATGCTAATATGCCCTTAATATATATATTTAGTTCATTATTAATTGCTGGTTTGTTAAAGCTTAACTACAGCATAAATAATGGCAAATATGCATTTAATTTATGTATAGTTAACCATTAACTATGGGTGTGTTAATGCTTCACTACCACATAATTATGGACCCTTAAAATAAAGTGTTACTCAGTGTTATTTTTTTTCAGTATAGCTAAACTCTTCCTGTTCAATATGTCCGTAGTGTCTCAGGACAGTTTACCAGATATTCTGTGCAAATCATCATTTACATTATTAACTCTAAACATTTTCTGTCATGTTTTCTTTCACCTTCTACGGGAAGAACATGAACACACTCAGTGAGTTTTCTGCTTGTTTTCTTAGTGACTTACATTGTAGGAAGTCGTTCCTGGTTCTGGGAACAATGTTGGTGAAAGTGACTGTGGAAATCAACAGACATGAAGAGTGTGATTATCAAGTCAAGAGAAAATGATCCTTGCATCTGTTCCTAAGACATTTCTAATATGATCTTCTACATGATATGAGATGATGGAGGATCATTTCTGAGACCAGAATCTCCAGGACTTTACCTCTGTCAGAGATCTTCTTCAGCTCCTCTTTGCAGAAATACTCCAGTTTGTCTCTCAGCTGACGGACAGATTCTCTCACGCCATCAAAAGAGGAGAGAGAACTGAAGGGATTGTCATTTACATCTGTAGATTCAGGAGGAGCTGAGAGAGACTGGAAACTCTACAGAAAACAGAAATCAAAGCCCATCACCTCCACAACTCTCCTAAATCCAGCCCTTCTCAAATTCATTGTATAATATTAGAGCTATAATGAATGGAGGATGGAGCAGGCTTCACTCAATAGTTTACACTTAAATTCATTTTTAAGAGTGCTGGCCTAATAGGTAAAGTTCATATATGGAAAAAAAGAGGCCGCACTTTGCATAGGCAGTTTATTTTACACAAACGCGTTTCGGCGTGTGCCTTCTTCAGTGTGCAAATAATCGTACTTTAACCAATCTTATATACCCACACCAGTTGACACCCATAATCACATCAACCAATAAAAATAATGCACGTGTTAGCAATATTTCAATGAGTCCATTAATGAAAGACAAAGACACATATTTAGATACAGCATAATGCTCGTAATATGTTTACAAGAAACAGCTTAAAGACAGGTCCTCATTCATTCCATTGGGGATACATGTGTTTAAATTAAAAATGTACCAAGCCTCCCTTTGAAGGAGACGGTTCTCACGGTCTCCCCCTCTTGAAGACCGACCGACACACTCCAGACCCATAAACTTGAGCACATTGGCATTATGTCCCTCAGAGTTAAAATGTCTTGCGACCGATGATTTCTCATCATTCTTTCTAATAGCACACTTGTGCTCAAAAATTCGGGTCTTCAGTTGTCGCTTCGTTTTGCCCACATAGAAGAGCCCACAGGGACACGTCAGTAAATAAACAATAAAGGTGGAAAGACATGCTATTCTGCCCTTAACTTTATAAGTTCTGCCTGTTTTTGGATGTGTCAACATATTGTCTGTCAGCATAAAATGACATGCCGCACAATTCAAGCACTTAAAATTACCTGTATCTAACGCAATAATTAATGAAAAAGAATACGGGTTTTTGTTACAAACTAACCCATTGAGACCAGTGCTTTATACGTTGCCAAAAATTCATAAAAGGCTGGATAATCCGCCTGGCCATCCAATTGTTTCTGGGAATCAATCTGTAACTGAGCCGCTGTCTAAATTTGTTGACCATCACATAAAGGGTTTAGTGTATGACTTGCCTTCTTTTCTAAAAGATACTACTGACTTCCTGATGAAATTGTCATGTATTGGGGAGATGTGTACAACTGATCTATTGTGCTCTATGGATGTGACCAGCTTATATACTAATATCCCGCATGATGCAGGGTTAGCGGCCTCAGAGTATTACTTGCAGATAAATCGAGTTCCACATATTGGGTTTTTGTTGTCATTGGCTAATGAAGTTCTTATAAAAAATTATTTTATTTTTCAAAATGATTTTTTTCTACAAACTCAAGGCACTGCCATGGGTTCGCCCATGGCGCCTAATTATGCCAATCTCTTTATGGGTAAATTTGAAAAGGATTTTATCTACAACTCTAATCCTTTTAATCAGTATCTGAAAGTGTGGTATAGATATATAGACGACATGTTCTTTGTATGGTCGGGCCCGGAACACGAACTAAGTGTTTTCCATGATTATGTAAATTCTAGATCGCCTTCGATTAAATTTACACTAACCTATGATTGCAAGACTCTACCTTTTTTGGATGTTCTAGTAAAAAAGTTAGACAACACGATACACACTGAAATTTATCGAAAAGAGACGGACCGTAACTCTTTTCTACATTACCAGAGTTTCCATCCACCCTCTCTTAAACGTAGTCTACCTTATAGTCAACTACTTAGAGTGCGTCGCATTTGTAGTTATGATGAGGATTTTGAGCGACAAGTGGGGGAGTTGTGCCAAAGATTCATGGATAGGGGATATACACACAATTTAGTGCGTGACTGTGTAGAGCGCGCGCAGTTTACAGCGCGCTGACTTGATGACCAAACGTACTAATCAGGTAAAATCAAACAACACTCCAGTTACCTTTGTATCGACTTATGGTCATATTTCAAGGAGTTTGAAGAACATCGTGCAACGTCATTGGCACATTCTAAGTAGCGACCCTCACATAGGACACATGTTTCAAGATCTACCGCGTACTTGCTATAAACGAGCACCTAGCCTGAGAGATCGTTTAGTGCGCTCACACCTTCCTGCGCATCCCCAGTTGTCTTTCCCCTTCAAAATTCCTCACGGTAATTTTAAGTGCTTGAATTGTGCGGCATGTAATTTTATTCTGATAGACAATATGTTGACACATCCAAAAACAGGCAGAACTTATAAAGTTAAGGGCAGAATAACATGTCTTTCCACCTTTATTGTTTATTTACTGACGTGTCCCTGTGGGCTCTTCTATGTGGGCAAAACGAAGCGACAACTGAAGACCCGAATTTTTGAGCACAAGTGTGCTATTAGAAAGAATGATGAGAAATCATTTTTCAAGTTTATGGGTCTGGAGTGTGTCGGTCGGTCTTCAAGAGGGGGAGACCGTGAGAACCGTCTCCTTCAAAGGGAGGCTTGGTACATTTTTAATTTAAACACATGTATCCCCAATGGAATGAATGAGGACCTGTCTTTAAGCTGTTTCTTGTAAACATATTACAAACATTATGCTGTATCTAAATATGTGTCTTTGTCTTTCATTAATGGACTCATTGAAATATTGCTAACACGTGCATTATTTTTATTGGTTGATGTGATTATGGGTGTCAACTGGTGTGGGTATATAAGATTGGTTAAAGTACGATTATTTGCACACTGAAGAAGGCACACGCCGAAACGCGTTTGTGTAAAATAAACTGCCTATGCAAAGTGCGGCCTCTTTTTTTTCCATATAATATTAGAGCTACAAATTCTTTGAAAATGTACACTATATGTGAACTTTCTAGGAAATCATTTGGATGAAAAAGCATCTGCTAATAACATGTAACAGATCAAGCACATCAGTGGTGTCACATTGAGGGTTGTTTCTAGACACAGGTGGAATAGTTAACACTGTAACATAATGACACTGCATTTTAGCAGAAAATCACCATCTGCTAAAAACATTTAAGCATTAGACACATAGTAGCATAAGAAAGATATCATTTTTAAATGTTATTAGAAAGACTGCGATCATGAATCCAAATATTTAGTGTATATTGAAATTATATATTAAAAAAATTAATGACAGCAACAGCAAAATACCATGTTGGGTTGATTATAACCACATTTAAAAAGAAAAACCTTTGTCCAGAAACCACGAAAATGATCCATTTACATGTTGAAATAAAAGGTCAGCAATATACCAAAGTCTATCTTATTTGAAATAATCCTAACTTTATCTGCTACTTTATACTTAACAATAATATTCAGTTATACATTTTTAGTTATTGATTGAACTAATCATTTACAAAACATGACTATACTTTATATTCATAAACGATTAATAAGTGGTATGCTAACGATTTACAAATGTGATGTAAATTATCTTTAAAAATAAAATTTAGTAAATCATGAAATAATGTCCTGACAGTAAGTCATTCATAAATGTTTATTCACTTGAAATCAAATAAATTTTGCTTCTTAAAAATAGTGCTTTAACAGACATCCATGTTTGTCTTACAACTTCATGATACATCAATAAATTATAAACTACAGGGACCGGGACAGGGACAGGGACAGGGACAGGGAGCATAAGATTTTACCAATGGCCGCCGATGTACGAGTTTTATGGGCCGTTAAGACAAAAAAAAAAAAAGTATGAGATGTATTGGCCGAAAAAGCACGTCGGTCCACCACTGGGAATCTCCCGGTAGTCCCGATGGCCACAGATATATAGATAGCATACATGCCTGGATGTCACACTTTAAATCCTACCTGTTGGCTTTCAGCATGCACTTATTTAGCTGCTGTCGCATCAATTGACATGCCATCTCCTTTTCCCTCTTTCTTTTTCTATTTTTAGCCCCCCAGCATTTTGTTTTATCCATCTTTTTCGACGACAATTCACTCACTACTCGTACCTGCTCACTCAGCGCTCACGGCGCCCCCGCCCGCACGTGAATGACGCGATATTACCCCGCCCCCCTTCTCCATGAGGGTGCCTACTCTAGCCTTTTAGTCCTCTAAAATTTTATATAACATTTAAGAAATGCAGAAATTATTTAGAAACGCACAACAGCAGCTACATAATAGAAAATCTAGAAAATATCTAGAAAAATCTAGAAAAGCTAGAAAATACAATATATATTTTTTTTTATTCAATTTAAAAAAATTTTACCATCGCTTTGGCGCCCCCCATGGTGCTGCGCCCCTATGCGCCGCATATAGCGCATACCCACTTTTTGCGCCACTGGGTATAGAATGGGGGGTTTTGAATGAGGATATTGTTCGACCTAGATGCCAGTTACCTTTGATCACCGCGCACCCAAATTATATATATAGGGGCGGGCTGAAGGAAGAAAAAGAGAGAAAAAAGTGTGTGTGTATCGAGCAGAGGCGAGCGGCCGTACTGAGTGCTGCACGTGATTAGTGATTGTAAACTGATTTCTCGTGGTGGTAGAGGAAAAGAGAAAAAAGTAAAAGAAAGATCCCGACTGGAAAAAAGGACTGGATATGAGCGAAACGCTGTTTGTATTGGGAGGGAAATCGAACGTGTTACCAAAGTGAGGACGCGTCAAAAGAACTTTCCCGGGCAGCTGGCTGGATTTACTCATCGGAGTTTGGGGAGATTATTTCCCGGAGTTGGTGAGACTTTCTTTTTTGTGGATTACTATTTTTTGTGTTTGCTACGTCATGGGACAATTTACCGGCATCGGCCTTGGATTTTTTTTTTTTTTTTTTTTTTTTTTTTTTTATTTGATATGGACATAACAACAGCATTGGACGAACCAGATACCTTGTTTTCAGTGTTATAGCAGAATTGCTAATTTGCAGCACTAGTCCATAGGAGACAACACATGTCACCAAACACAACACAAAAAAGTACATTAAAAATAAATACAGTAGTTACAAAGATTAGCAATACAAAACATCACTATACATGTTATACAGCATTAGCATGTGTGCAGCTTTGACTTGACTTTAGCCACTGTTTTAGACCTCTATCGAAGCTGGGCATGTCTGTCTGCAATTTTAAGTCAGTGGGCAGAGAGTTCCATAGTTTTGTACCGTAATAAGAGAAACTTGACTGACCGATAGATTTCAGACATTTTGGAAGAACACAGTCCCCACTGACTGAGGCTCTGGTGGATGGTCTAAGTGAACATTGACGCCTACAAATGAGAGCAGAAAACAGTGGCGACACATTGCTGTTCAGACATTTAAAAACCAATTTCAAAATACTAAAATTTATAAAATTTTCAAAAGTAAAAAGATTATGTCTATGAATTATGTCACAATGATGCGATGTCACAGGTTTTCTATCAAAAACCTTTACCGCCTGCTTGTACTGTGAGACAACCAGCTTTAGTATTGACGGGGATGTTTGTGACCAAGATGTTACGCAATAGGACAGATGTGGAAAAATCATTGCATGCATATATAACCGGGCGGCCTGAAAAGATAATTCCTTCCTAATAAAACGGAAACAGTTCAAATTAGATTTAACCTTTTTACAAATGTTTTTGACTTGACTCTGAAATTTGAGATTGTTGTCAATAATTATCCCAAGATATTTAACCTCTTTTTCTTCTTGAATAATTTCATTGTTTATGCTTACTTCAAAAGTACTATCTGAGGGTCGTTTTTTATTTGAGAAACAAATAGCAACAGTTTTCTTCACATTTAAGGTCAGGTGAGACAATTCAAACCACTTTGAGATATCTGTTAGGGCTAATGTCAGCTTCTGCACGGCTATGGCTGAGGTTCTAGCAGATAGATGGACAACTGTATCATCTGCATACAGCTGGCAGTTGACATCTTTGCAGCTATCAGGGAAATCATTGATGTACATTGTAAACAGCAACGGCCCCAGCACTGATCCCTGAGGAACCCCCATATTGTTAGGGCAAAGAGCTGACATCACCCCATTTACCTTTACGCACTGTTGTCTATCCTCAAGATATGATTTTAACCAAGCTAATGAACTAGGTGACATTTTGAAGAGCTGGAGTTTGTTAATAAGCACACTGTGATCCACTGTGTCAAAGGCCTTTTTCAGGTCCAAGAATACCGCACCAACTACTTGCCCTTTATCTAGAGGCCCTTTAATCTTCTCTAGCAAGTAACAATTAGCTGTTTCAGTGCTGTATTTACGCCTAAAACCAAACTGTTGAGGATGCAGCAGCTGGTTTGACTCTAGATGTTCAATAAGTTGTTCTGCAATAACCTTCTCCAAGATTTTGGACACAACTGGTAAAATTGCAATAGGCCTATAATTATTGGGTGTATCCTTTTCCCCTGACTTGTGGATAGGTGTTATTACAGCGTGCTTCCAGCACTGTGGAAATGTACTTAATCGAATTGAGAGATTAACTAAATGCGTAATTGGTTGCAACAGACTATCCTGATGTTTTTTGATCAGGGTTATACTTATATTGTGTATGTCTTTAGCTCCGGAGTCTTTCATATTTGTAATGATCTTTTTAACTCTATCAGAAGAGATTTCTTGAATTTTAAACAAGCTTGCATTAACTCAACTAACTTCTTCTACACATGTCACCTTATTGTTGAATTTATTTGCTAGTTCATTAACAGAGTCTATAAAAAAGTTATTAAAAACACCCGCCATTGACTCACTATTGTTAACAAGAGTACCATCAACTTTGATAGAATCTATTCTAACGTGTTTTTTCTTTGCAGGGTTGGTTAAGTAGTTTATGTGTTGCCATAGTTTACGACTACTACCATTAGCCTCTTCTATCTTTTTAGTAAAATAATCAATTTTAGCTTTACGCAGATTGCTTAAAACTTGATTTCTAAGTGTAGTATAAATTAGATGATCCGTACAGTTTCTAGTTTTCAAAGATGTTTTACGTGCGGTATCACGTTTTTTCATAATGTGCCAAATATCACCATTAAACCATGGAAGAGAGTATTTCTTTGATTTGCTTGTCCATGTTTTAGTATACTTTTTTATCGTGTTACTTATTGTAGTGACAAAGATATTAGCACTTTGATTCACATTGGACTCTTTCATAACATTATCCCAATTTATTTGATTCAGTTCTTCTTCAAAGTTATTTTGTTTTGCTTTTGGAATACCTATTTTCTGTATTTTTGTTTCTTGGTTGTAGTAGGTCAATCGTTTTTTACCCAGTTTCCTAACAATTAAGGTCATGTTATGATCCGAGAGTCCAGTGATAAGGTTATAAGTTTTTGTTATTCTTTCAGGCCTGTTTGTAAAAATTAAATCAATCAGCGTTTTACTACTTCTAGTGATTCTAGTAGGTTTGTCTATGAGCTGTTTATACTTAAATTGATCTACTAGAGCTTTTAATTTCTTTTTACTATTTTTTTCTATCCAGTTAATGTTAAAATCACCCAGTATTAGGCTTTCAGAGCAGTCCATGTTTGTGAGAAAACTCTTAAATTCATTATAGAACTTCACGCTATGTGATGGTGAATTGTATAAAACACATAAATTGAATTTCATTGTTGTTGACAAAGTGATTCGTAATACAAGGCACTCCAGTTTCACATTAATTGCAACCTCTTCACATTTAAGTTGATCTCTAATATATATTAACACCCCCCCACCCCTTCCTTGTTCCCGATCTTTTCTAAAGCACTTATAGCCAGGTATATTAACCAGATTTGTTGGAGTACTTTGATTTAACCAACTTTCAGAAACACATAAAAAGTCCAAATTCGATTCGGTTAATAAGTTGTGTAATTGGTCTATTTTTGGTAGAATACTTCTAACATTGAGATGACCACCTAATAATCCTTTAGGTTTCGTTTGTGGATTCCATATAACCTGCGCATGATTTACAGTCTGAAAAAACTTGAGCTGCCTCTGTTTCACTATCGCGCAATTTGAAGTTTTGACCTTTACAGGACACCGTCTTTGTGTATTTTTCGCATAGCGCGTTGTTCGGTCCCCAACGATATGACCATCGGACAGGCCGAGACTTACTGGCGTTGCGAAACGAACGGTGTCCAACGATCCCCCCGACAACTCCGTTACCTCAGGGAACGTTAGATGGTATGGACCGACACACGTTTCCTCGCTCGAAGTTTGTGCAGCTAGTTGCCGCCTCACAGAGGCAGTTACCCCAGCTGATCGAACCGGCTCGCAGATTAACTCACTAGACCTCGCCCAGCAGGATCCCGCCACAGCAGCAGGCGAAACTCGATCAACCGCCGCAACGGCCTCCTGCAGGCACGATGGACTCCGGTCCGACAGAGGATTCCAATCCTGAAATGTATACCCGTCCAAGTAACCAGTTGACGGGGGTATCCCACACAATAGCGAGGGCAGTGCAGCGCAGCCGGTAAACTCGCCGCTACTCCTTGTTGGATCTGTCCAATCGGTGACCACATCCACGTCGATCATTGGTCCCGCCGCTCTCACCGGAGAAATGGAAAAATCGGGGTGAGTGTTTAGCTCAGATGTAGGGCATAAAGTAAAAGTGCGTACCTGTTGATTTCCTACAGTGCTCTTGCTATGGTTTAATGCGATGGCACAAGGGCTATCCAGCATTGAACCAGTTGTCGGACCGGGGCATTGGTGGATGTCCCCGGATAACAGAAGACAGATGGTAATTATTAGCGCAAGGCTCTGGTGCGGTTTTAATACTGATTTTGTGGGTTTCCTTACTTTGCTGTACAAATGCGGGTAAATGAAAGTAGTTGCCAGGACGTTTCTTCCAAATCCAACATGTTTGGCGGCTTTAGTTGTTACAATGTCTGAATCCTTCAGAGTTTGACGAGTCTCCATGTGAGAAAAGTTGTTTGTTAGAAGTGCATACACAAAGAGTACTGCAACTACACCTGCCACACCCGGCGTCGCCATCTCAAATTTGAAATCTCAAAGTTATTGGTTTGAATCCCGATTATTCACTCTCTCTTACTCGTCGTGGTAAAGGACAAAATATCTGCCGGTTAGTTTGGACTTTTAGGTTGACTTTGGGACTGGGGGTAAGAAGAAAAAGGACATTGAACTATTGTGGGTTTGTGTGGGGTATTAATGTGTGAACATATACTGTGAGCATATATGGTTTATTGTTTGATGCATTTGATGCTGGTAGACCGAAGATACTGTTTGCCATTGGTTATAGGTTGTTAGCGTTAATCTGTTCAATCTTTCAGAAAGAACCCCTTGTGCGCTTTAGTTAACACAGCCTTAGGCAAAAGGTTGTTACAAGCTCCATAAAGACATGGATGAGTGAGTTTGGTGTGGAGGAACTTGACTGGCCTGCACAGAGTCCTGACCTCAACCCGATAGAAAACCTTTGGGATGAATTAGAGTGGAGACTGCGAGCCAGGCCTTGTCGTTAAACATCAGTTACTCAGAAATGCGCTTCTAGAAGAATGGTCAAAAATCCCAATAAACACACACCTAAACCTTGTTGGAATGCCTTCCCAAGAGAGTTGAAGCTGTTATAGCTGAAAAGAGTGGTCCAGCTCCATATTAAACCCTACGGATTAAGAATGGGATGTCATTAAAGTTCATGTGCATGTAAAGGCAGATGTCCCAAAACTTTTGGCAATTTAGTGTATCTTATTCAGGACAGTACTAAATAAAAAAATAACTTGGGTTTTGTATGATCCCTGTTATTTTGTCAAAATTTGTCACCGTAATATACTGATCATTTACTAATGGTTTGTTCATCATTTGTTAATGATTACCCATTGTTTATTGAGATAATGATCCTTAAACGATTTTAACATAAATATTTCAATGATTTGTAACAACAACAGCCAAGTGGGCCAGGAGAGTATGCCTTGAAGTCAACATAGGCAAGACAAAAGCACTAAGCAACAAACAACATGCTGGCCTAGACATGGAAATCCACACCCACCAGTACATACAGCTAAATGGTCAGAACATCGAGTGGACCAAGAACTTCAAATATGGGATGTCATTAAAGGGAACGGTCAAACAATTATGAAATTGCACATCCACCAGGTTTGAAGATCACCTAAAGCAACTTTGCGGAACATTACTCAAAATTGGTACCATAAATTCCACCATGATGTAAGAAATCAGAAGGGAAATTTGGTTTAAAAAAGTTTATATGTTTTGGATGTTTTGAACTGTTCTTTGCACTAGTGGAGTTCGGCAGATAAATATATCTCCCAGAAGAAAGAGCTCAGGGGCCGTATTCACAAAGAATTTTAAGGCTAAAAGTAGCTCCTAACTGGCGAATTTAGGAGCAACTCCTTAAAATAATGGGCGTGTCACTCCTAACTTTAGGACTCCTAATTTTTTTGACTAAGAGTAATTCACGAAGCATTTTAGCCCTAAAAGTAGCACCTAAGCCTGGGAGAGCTTAAAAGAAGTCGAGAGGACTCTTAACTCACTAAGACCTATTCACAAACCGCTTTTTGTGGCATTTCACGTTGCGATGTTTTGAAATGCGTATGCGGCGGCTACAGAAGCTTCCAATCGCGAGGGAACAATTTTGCATTGTAGGCATAGGGATGCAACAACGCCACCAACAACAACCAAAACTAGGCTACTCTCTGCATGTAAACTAATTGTAACGTTTCATTGTGAATCAAACTAAAATGTTCTTCTCTTTGCAAACGTAGGCAGAGGAATATAGTGACAGATTAATTCAATAATGTTGCAAAGATATTGCAACATTGTTTCAATAGGCTACTAGGCTATTTGTTTTTCCTTACTCTTATTCATTTTGGCTATTTATTCAGTTATTCATCATCTTCCGTCCTTTGCACTACTTGTGTAGCGCACGCATTCTCAGACCTGTCACTCATCATCGTAGGGGAGGTGTTTGGAATCATTCCCGCGTTACAATCATCAGCCAATCAAGGTGGTCACTTCAGTCAAGCTCGTGCATGAGTAATGACGTCATCCATAGCAACGAAGACTCACTCTTAGTTTAGGAGTTGTCATTTTTCTTTGCTAAGAGTAGGTCTGAAAGACGTTGTGAATAACCTTTAAGAGAAAACTCCTAGCTAAAATCTTTTAGTGCGATTTAGGAGCACTCCTAGTGGTAAGATAAAATGCTTTGTGAATACGGCCCCAGAACATGTTTCCTAAGAGATTTCCAGAGCTGAAATGCATTCACAAGTGTAGTCTATTTTAAAGAAAGATGATCACAACAAATCACATGATAACACAACAAACAGAATTCCAGGCAACATTGCAGTCAACAGCTCATTCTACTCTCATGAAATGTTCCTATGAGTCTCTTGCTCAAGTTCACTATGATCCTGTTCTTCTAGATCTCTGTTACCTGCAGGAAACGGATGTGATCCTGTGTGTGTGAAAGCTGCTCCAGCTCAGCGTCTCTCCTCCTCAGATCATTGATCTCCTGCTCCAGTTGCTCCAGTCGTCCTTCAGCTCGACTCACTTCAGTCTTTTCCTGATCTCTGATCCGCTGTGTCGCCTCAGAACAGCTTCTCTCAATGGAGCGGATAATCTCAGTGAAGATCCTCTCACTGTCCTCCACTGCTGTCTGTGCAGAGCGCTGTTAGGACACACATCACAATCACACAGTCAGCTTTAGTGAGTCCTGACTGAGACGTCTCAAACTTCTCTTCTTCTTCTCCAGACTCACCTTATGAGACGTCACAGCCTCTCTCAGCCGCTGAAGATCTTTCTCTCTCTGCTGGATCCTCTGCTGGAACAACCTCTGCGTCTCCTTCAGCTGCTTCTGCACCACAAATCAATAACAGAGATGTCAGTTTATAATGCTGTCACATATCTGTCAGGGTTCTGCCACTTTGGTCTAGTTTATTCTTGGTTTTGTGCCATAGCCCTGACACACCTGTATTGTCTTGTCTTTGTGTGAGTACGTTCTCTTGTGTGTGTGCCTTGTTTCATGTTTGAGGCGTGGTGTTCGGATTCCGGCACTCATGTCTAGTTTGGTTTCGGTTCTGTGCCGGGATTCGGACATTCATGCTCCGCATGTTTGTATTCTGTTGTGAGTGCACAGGATGAGCATTTGCTTGTTCTCGTGCACTCCGTCTTGTTGTGTAAGCATGCGGTTTCAAGTTCACTCTAGCCGTTCGTTCTTCTGGCTGCGTGAGATGTTGTGTTCTGTGTAGCATGCGACTCGTGTTTCCATCGGCTGCGTGCTTTCATGTTATGTTTTGTCTTGTGCTGAGCAGCATGCACCCATTTTGTTATCTGATCATTGGTTCATTTGCCCCACCTGTTTTTCCTAATCACCTGCCTTGTTTGCTCACTATTTATTAGGGGCCATGCACCGAAGGTGCGGAGGCACCTATTGAAATCGTTGGCGTTATTATTATTATTCTGCTTCTTCTTCCGCACCTTCTTCCGCTCCTCCAAATCAATCCCTCTAGCGCAGTGGTTCTCAACCTTTTTTGGGCCAGCGCCCCCTATCCAATATCCAGGTCCCTGACCGCCCCAAAAGAAAATTTTGTGTATTTTTTAATGTTAAATTCATCAATCTGGTGCACTTTGAGAGTTCAAAATTAAAAGCTCCAACCCATATTCAGTGTGCAAATTAAACAAAGGAAAATTCAAACCTCTTTTAGTTGTGTCTGTCTACATTACACTACTACATAATAATAGTTATAATATTAATCCCATAACAGTAATAGCCATATATTGTAAAACAAACGCACTGAAAAATAAAGGACGGTCAAATGTTTGTCTAATTTTGGCATTAGCATTAGTTAATGCCAAAAAATAAATACACTAAAAAAAGTTTTACCTTATAAATAGAATTTAGTTTAATTTAATTTAATTAAAAAATTTGTCGCCTGAGTGAATGGGAACATGATTTATTGAAAATATATAAGTGTTTCTTAAGCCAATACTTTTTAATGGCTTGTCAACTTTCCATTCCTCCGCTGCATAATTCTAGTCAGTGCTGGATTCTAGACAGTGCTTTACTGGAAAAATAATATTGTCGTTGCAAAAGAAATTATACATATGTAACCCTTTTCTCAACCCTTGTGGTTAATTTAAATGTTTCACAAACAAGAAAAACCCTGGATTCCCGGCAGTTGAATGTTGAATTGGCCGGAGGTTAATTTCTTCTTTTATCAAATTATTAATAAGCGCACGGTGCCTCCACCAGGGAATAATAAAGCAAAATAATCTACTTATAATTTACTTCCCCAGAATTTTTAGATTCTTGTTTTTCCCAATCAATGTAAATAATAAATCAAGACAGCAATTCTAAATAAGGGAAAAAAATAACAAAGATTTATTAATTAGACACTAATATGAAACGATTTAGTATAAAATAAAATATAATTATTGTATAACAGTTTGTTCACTCTTTAAACAATTAAGTAGCCTATGCAATAGCCTCAATAATCTCTGAGTAGGCTAAATGATCACTCTCAACAAAAATTAAATACACTCCCTTCTTATTTCAAGGGGGAAAAATACACCTGATGATTATTGACAACTCACAAATACTCCTTTGGATCAATTTACACAATTCACAGAATGGACCCAGTAACAACACAATAGATGAGTTTGATCACAGTCTCTTATGGGGGAAAAAAAAAAACCCCACACACTCTTTTGGCTAGCCGTTGGGGCCCAATCGTTGGTGCAATTTCAAGGGAATGGATTCAAGTTAACTCAGTACATCGAGAGCATTTGTCGAGACGAATTCACTTACATTCCATCCAAGGAAATGACGAAGCAATGAAAAGTGATCACTTACAGCCCGGGCCACGAACAGAACAGTCATGCAGCGGGGTGAAAGTCCAGTCCAAACGCAGCAACAACGCAGCTTGCGATGAATCTCATCCCCCAACCACTGTTATGAGTCGTTTGGAAGTGCTTCTTGTGACACTGATAATGCAGCTGTCGTCCTTGATGCGAATTTCTCCGTCACAATATCTCACAGTTAATGCACTAAACAGATGACGCAACCCAACGGCAGAATGGGTTGAAATTATAATACAGTAAAATAACAATAACACTTTTAAACAAACAAAATCGAGTGGATGAAAGTTCTATTTGTCACTTTGGGCCTGTACTAACACAAATAGCGAAGTCTCCAAGAATGACGCTCACTTTCATTGAAACGAGGACATGTGCTGCACTCTTTTCGTCATGTGCGATCTCCTTCCCTGTCGTCTCTATAACGTAGCTTAACGCAACCCTCTGAGGTCGGCTATCGCGCCGGCGCGATAGTCTCGCTTTTTTCTTATCAGTGCAAAAGAAACTCAAAATACTCTGTTGATTTTGATCTTACATATTAAGTGTTGTACATCATTAGATCCTGATAAGTGTCTATTTTTTTTGTGGATACTCACAATAAAAACAAAGTGTTGTGCTTTTCGCCAAATAAAGAAAAACAAACATGATGCGCGTTCTGCCTTCTCTCTGTCAGTGAAGTCCATTCTGAAACGCGTCCTAAGATTATTTTTAATTCCGCGAATACTTGTCATACAGGCACGAGTGTTTTTCCATAATGAAGCTTGAACTCTCTTCTTTTAAATGAGTTAATTTATATAAAAAAAACAAATATTCTTAGCTTATGTAATCTGTATGAAAAGAGAGAGATGTCAGTATTTTTCTTTCCAGCTCATTATACCTAATTACGCGTTAATGTGCCACGCCCACGGAGAGCGCGCGCTATTCAAACGCAAATGATTTTAGACAAGCCGTTCAAACATGCCAACGCCCACCAGCTGGATTATAAAACACATCGTGTTTAGTAAGTAGGCTATCTTGTACAGCTGTGTACACAGCGTATCCTTTCACTGTGAGGAATATCTAACCCTGGAAAATGTACCAGAAGTGCTGGTAGTTTCATTTCGAGGAGCAACGGATCCAGCTGATGTAGTAAGTCATTTATTCTAGTGCTTTGTTCTAATCGTGATATTGAAGTGTCGGACTGTAAACCGCAAAAAGACTGTTTAAATATGAATTGCGTGTATGTGTGTAGGCTAAATGATGAGTGAACGGCAAAGGCGCGCGCGCTTTGTTTACAGTTATACAGCGCGTGTCTGTGCCTTGTTCATTCACTCTCGCACCTACATTAGTAAACGTTATGTTTACATAAACACATCTTAGTAGGCTATAGCAATATAGTTTGTATGAGTAAAAATAGACTGAAATATGTTGAAATAAAATGTCTGTATAAGCAACAAGCTGCAAATTCACATGTATATACTAATATATCATACACAATATATTACAGACTAAATATGAATGTTTAGACACGATTTTGTGATTAGTTTTGGATAGCTTATAAAGTTTTGACTGTAAAAAAGACTACTGTCACATTAAATAGGTACGCTTTTGTTCACCAATTTCTGCTCATAGTTAAATATACTATAGTATGATGTTTTGTCAAAAATAAAGTAGGTATATTGAATTATCAACTAAGATGTTATTATAGTGTTTGTTCCAATATTCAAACTAATGAATCCTTACCTTTTTTTAATACGTATGATAAAATGTATAGTTTTTACAAAGAAATACACTTGAAATATTGTTAAAATTGTAATTGTTGTTGTAATTGTAACCTATTTGTAATTGGTTACAATTTCTAATTGTAAAATATGTATAGGCTATATAGATCATTTCTTTTGTCCTTGCATTCTTTGGGATCCTGTGACACACCTGTGTGAAAGGGCTAATTAATATGCAGCTCATTATGCGGCACATTATCCGGCCTTTGTCTTCTCAGGTGTGAACACGCCTCCACGCATATTGCCTTTCCAAACCAAAGGTCTCTAATAAAATTTAAATCAGTGTATGTGTTTGTGTAAATGATTAGGCAGGATGATTTTCAGATCATTTTGAAGCAAAAATTCTAGGCAACAACACTGATTAGTCACAAGTCTTGTGGACACATATTTAGTATGTGTTTTGTGGCCTTATTTCAGACACTTTAAGTTTTAGTTTTTTCAATAACCATGCATAAGCAATATTCTCTCAAAAATACAAACATGTTTCATAATTGTTGCTGAGAAATTACGGTAGTCCAGATTGTGCTTTATTGAGTGAATTTACACCTTTGCCATTAACATGTTTATAAATAACTGAAAAAAGCACAAATGTCAGAGCATGTCAGAACACCTCAAGGACCCCAAAAATCCTTAGACCTCAGAGGGTTAAAGACTGCTTTAAAACTTCCACAGAGACCTCAAACAGAAAGCACAATGCCTTTCTTTAAAGTGAATTTCGTTTTGTATTAATTGTATCTTAATTTTAATCAATGTTTCATCAATCAATTGCCTGGATTTAATAAATAAGAAGTAAATATAACAGACAATAATCACGACACGGAGGCGCCGGCGCGTGAACTGGAGCTTGTCTCATAAATGAACCGAAACTCAGCGTAGCCTATAAGTATAAGGTAGCCTACTTGCCTCACAGACCTGAAAAAAATAAATAAATAGAAAGCTTTTAAACAGAACAATTCAAAACGAAAGAAAACAGACTGCTCTCTGCTTATGCGTTTGAAATGTGCATTTCTCTCTGGCATGCATTTCTCTCTGGCGCGTTCACTACGCCAAAGCTACTCTTTGCAGCCGACACACACAAAAACACTTGTTTATTAATAAACAATTAAAATGTCTCCTTGCTATATTTGACATATTCATAATCATTACTTTTGCCGGTTCTTTGTGACAGCTTTTAGGTGCTTTATTGGCAGCGCCACCTTTACATGTTACATGAACGTGTCACACCACGTCACCACACCCTCAAAAGAATCGAGGTTTGTATCGAATTGTGCGCCAAAAATCGTGATACGAACCGAATTGTGGGTTTGGTGTATCGTTACACAGCCCTATCAAATATAGTAACGCATTTTTTGGCGGTAACAGTAATGGTGTTAAGATGGGAATAGTAATGAATTAGATCACTGCAAGTGACTGAAAACTGAGCAGACATGAAAGGTGAGTGGGTCCAATATCATTGGTCTTAAAAAGTGAGTGGGTCTTGTCCCACCCATATATACAATGTTTCCGACGCCCATGCACACAACACATAACAACAATAATAAATATAGCTGCGAGCAGCGATTGCGGGCCCAAGCCGGTGGCACCGCAACCCCGGTGCCTTTAGTTACCTAAAGGCACCGGAGTGGCGGTGCCGCCGGCTTTGGCCCTTCATTGCTGGTCGCAGCTATATACACTCACCTAAAGGATTATTAGGAACACCTGTTCAATTTCTCATTAATGCAAATATCTAATCAACCAATCACATGGCAGTTGCTTCAATGCATTTAGGGGTGTGGTCCTGGTCAAGACAATCTCCTGAACTCCAAACTGAATGTCAGAATGGGAAAGAAAGGTGATTTAAGCAATTTTGAGCGTGGCATGGTTGTTGGTGCCAGACGGGCCGGTCTGAGTATTTCACAATCTGCTCAGTTACTGGGATTTTCACGCACAACCATTTCTAGGGTTTACAAAGAATGGTGTGAAAAGGGAAAAACATCCAGTATGCGGCAGTCCTGTGGGTGAAAATGCCTTGTTGATGCTAGAGGTCAGAGGAGAATGGGCCAACTGATTCAAGCTGATAGAAGAGCAACTTTGACTGAAATAACCACTTGTTACAACTGAGGTATGCAGCAAAGCATTTGTGAAGCCACAACACGCACAACCTTGAGGCGGATGGGCTACAACAGCAGAAGACCCCACCGGGTACCACTCATCTCCACTACAAATAGGAAAAAGAGGCTACAATTTGCAAGAGCTCACCAAAATTGGACAGTTGAAGACTGGAAAAATGTTGCCTGGTCGGATGTGTCTCGATTTCTGTTGAGACATTCAGATGGTAGAGTCAGAATTTGGCTTAAACAGAATGAGAACATGGATCCATCATGCCTTATTACCACTGTGCAGGCTGGTGGTGGTGGTGTAATGGTGTGGGGGATGTTTTCTTAGCACACTTTAGGCCCCTTAGTGCCAATTGGGCATCGTTTAAATGCCACGCCCTACCTGAGCATTGTTTCTGTTCATGTCCATCCCTTTATGGCCACCATGTACCCATCCTCTGATGGCTACTTCCAGCAGGATAATGCACCATGAAATTAATTTAGGTTAAATTACCAAACATACAATCTTAATTTAATTTAAAGCAAACAATACATTTAAATACATTTAAATTATGACTAGTCAGAATGGCGTTGTAGATATCTCAAACTGGAGTTAGGGATAGTCATAATTTAATTGTAGATATCTATTATCAAGTTATAGATATCTTGAAATTCATTTTGATTAGAGATATCGGAAATTTGATATCTGTAACTTTCATTTTATTGGGTTAGCTATGCGCACTGTGATTGCCTCATCGCGTTTGGGGGCGTGGCTTAGCCATAGGTCAATTACGTTACAGATATCTTAAATGATAATACAAACTATCCAAAATATAATTACGACTTGTCAGAAAGACGTTGTTGATATCTACAATGTTAATTCCGGAAAGTCAAACTTAGCTTTTAAATGTTAATAGGGCTTGCCATACAGAGACGTAGGCTCAGAGAGAGGCTCACCATATTCAAACCAAAATATCTGACTTCCTGTTGGTCATAGCTAATTACTGTAACTTAGAAAGTTGTCCGGCTCGAAGAGTACAATATACATATCGAGTTTTGTTACAAGTAGATAAACCCCCCCCCCACACACACTTTGTCAAAAGCATTTAAAAAGTGACACACTTCCTGCTGCCAGTTGGTGGCGCTATAACTTTGACTCACAATAGTTACATCCATCTGATTGGCCTCTTACCACGAACACACTGCTGAAGTTTCATCAAGATCAGTTAATGTATGCAGAAGTTATAACCCTTCGTGTTTCTCTTTTCTCACCATAAATTTGTTTCCTCCCCACGGCCAAACCGTTTGAGATATCAAAAATCCGTCCGCAATTTAGCATCTTCAATGTGTTGACCTCAAGCTGACCGAGTTTGGCGGGAAACGGATGCAATCTCAAGGAGAAGTACTTCAAATTCCAGAGCAAGCATTCTCCAAACAACCCATAATAGCCGACTTCCTGTTGGGCTGGCGTAAAACTTGACCAAGGGAAAGTTGTTCGGGCCGATGAGATCTATATGTGTACTGAGTTTCATATTAATTCATGCAAGCGTGTTTGATCTATGGACCAAGTTTTGGGGACCCCGTTCAAGGTGGCGCTGTTGAGGCCCCCTGCCACGAGTTTTCAAGCACGTTAAGGGCCCCAAAAGCCCCTGAAATCTGGAACACCATTAAAATAATAGTCAAATTCCCCAAACCCCCCACACACAGAGACAGAGGGAGAGTGAGGGAGAAAAGTCTCCTGAAAATCACATACAAACCAAAATATCTGACTTTGTGTTGTTCGGAGCTAATGACTGTCAATTAGAAAGTTGTCCGGCTCGAGGAGACCAATATACATATCGATTTTTACATACCGTGTGTTTACATCATACATATGAAGTTTGAAGCAAATCAGGTAAAAATAAGAGGGTGATTTCATTTTGAAAGTGACACACTTCCTGCTGCCAGTTGGTGGCGCTATAACTTTGGCTCACAATAGTTACATCCATGTGATCGGCCTCTTACAGCGAACACACTGCTGAAGTTTCATCAAGATCAGTTAATGTATGCAGAAGTTATGACACACTTCCTGTTTCACGTTTCTCGCCATAAATTCGTTTCCTCGCCACGGCCAAACCGTTTGAGATATCAAAAATCCCCTGGCAATTTTTCATCCTCAATGTCTTGACTTTATGCACACCGAGTTTGGCTAGGAGAAGTGTTTCAAATTCCTGAGCATGCGTTTCCAAACAATCCTAAATAGCCGACTTCCTGTGGGGCTGGCGTAAAACTTAGAGCACGAAAGTTGTTCGCCCCGATGAGTTCTATATGTGTACCGAGTTTCAGATTATTACATGCAAGCGTGTTTGATATATGGACTAGTGTTCAAATTGAGTCATCATTTAAGTCAAGCCATCATTTACATAGCGCTTTTAACAATGGATTGTTTCAAAGCAGCTTTACATAGATAAACATATAATTTAAGGTAACAAAGATTGTTTTGGCTTTATAGCGGTTCTTGAATAATGTTATTTCCAGCTAAAGTTAATTTTGATTGATTCACCTCCGTCGAAATGATCAGACTTTAAACGCGAACCTGTGATTAATGCTGACGGCGTTCACATGCTCATTCAGAATTGATTCTATAGTTATGTGCTTTTTAAAATATGTGCGCAGGTTTTGTAATTCCATACAACCCATGCCTAAACAAACTACTTGTCTTGCCTATAAATTTTGATAAAGAATTTTGTTTTATTTTATCACTTCGGGGTACGCGAACCGAAATTCACAACGCTTTATCTGTAGAGTGGGAAAGGGATCCTCCATAGGGAGAGGATAGTGGACACTTCAGCACTGCATTGTCATCGGGTCCAGGCGGATCTCCTTCGTCAGATCTGGACACGGCCTGGATCCGGCAGGCTGCGGGAAAACCTCGGGATAAACAAAGACACTAATAGTAGCGTAGATGCCATTCTTCTCATGATGTAACGAGTACATCAAGATTTACGGGAAGTGTTCCCAGTTCCGGCTGACCTAATCTATGCAGCCTAACATTGAATTATAGAAGTCTATAATGTATTATGTGTATGCTAGGTCAAAGAGATGTGTTTTTAGTCTAGCTTTGAACTGACAGAGTGTGTCTGCTTCCCGGACAATGGTAGAAAGACTGTTCCAAAGTTTTGGTGCTAAATAGGAAAAGGATCTACCGCCAGCAGTCGATTTAGATATTCTAGGTATTATCAACTGGCCGGAATTTTGAGATCGCAATAGACGTGAAGGACTATAATGCGTTAAGAGCTCGCTCAAGTACTGCGGAGCTAAACCATTTAGTGCTTTGTAAGTAATCAACAATATTTTAAAATTTATACGATGTTTAATAGGGAGCCAATGCAGTGTTGACAGAACCGGGCTAATATGGTCATATTTCCTGGTTCTGGTAAGAACTCGAGTGCCTGCGTTTTGAACTAGCTGTAGTTTATTTATTAAGCGTGCAGGGCAACCACCCAGTAGAGCATTACAGTAATCTAGCCTTGAGGTCATAAACGCATGAACTAATTGTTCCGCATTTCCCAATGAGAGCATATGGCCTATTTTAGATATATTTTTAAGATGGAAAAATGCAGTTTTACAGATACTAGACACGTGGCTTTCAAATCCCATTCCAGGGGGCGCTGTCAAGCCCCCCTGCCACGCCCGGGTACCAGCTTCAGCCCGGCCCTGATGGCCGCGGGTTCTGACCCCTGTGCAAAGTTTCAAGAGTTTTCGAGCACGTTAAGGGCCCCAAAAGTGCCCAAAAGGTAGTAAAATAATAATAAAAAGAATAATAATAATAATCCTAAGGAAAACAATAGGGCCTTCGCCTTTTCAAGGCTTGGGCCCTAATAAAATGCAATGTTGACGGGCATTATTTGAAAATGACATATAAAATGCAATGTTGACGGGCATTATTTGAAAATGACATCCCATGGTGCAATGCAAAGGCCTAACAGTTGATTATTAACTGGGGTGATATTAAATCATGAATATCAAAACTGACATGTCGAGACAAAATCTCGACTCGGTCTTGACTCGGACTCGACTGTATTTGAAAACCAACGGACTCGGTCTCGACTCGGATTCGGCCCTTCAAAGACTCGGTCTTGACTCGGACTCGGCATAGGCGGTCTCGTCATCATCACTAATGTTTACTGTAGATTTTAACCATATTTTTAATGTGGAGCACTAATACGCTCAGCAGTGAAAGTCCACTTGCAGCTTCTGTTCACTTCTGCTGAAGTCTGCAGTGTGAATGATGTTTCCTGAACATATGGGTGCCAATATAAATAGTGTCAACATTATTTTATCAGTGTCTTGTTTAAAGTTCATACCTGATTCTCTGTCCTCTGCACTGCAGCTGATACAGTGTCGTGGTTTTTATGTTCATCCATCGTACACAGCAGACATATAAACTTCTGATCAGTGCGGCAGAAAACCTCAAGGAGTTTATCATGTGTTTGGCAGATCATCTCCTGCAGTCGTCCAGTGGCATCAGTCAGATTGTGTCTCTTTCTTTTAACGAAACTCTCATGTTGTTCAAGGTGATTTTGACAGTAAGACTCCAGACACCCCAGACAGGACTTGACGGCTTTGCGTTTTCTTCCAGTACAGACGTCACACTGCACATCTCCAGCTCCAGCGTAACAGTCAGCAGCAAGTGTAGTCTTCTTCAGTTTCTCCACCACTTCAGTCAGCATGGTGTTTTTAGCTAAAGCAGGTCTTGGACTGAAGGTCTGTCTGCACTGAGGGCAGCTGTAGACTCTCTTCTCATCCTCCTGATCCCAGCAGCCTGTAATACAGATCTTACAGAAACTGTGTCCACAGGGAATGGTCACTGGATCCTTCAGGAGATCCAGACACACTGAACACTGGAAGTCATCCTGCGAAACTCTGGCTTCTGCCATTTTACTGCTTGAATACAGAGACACAAACATACACCAGCTCAACTGCACTTTGGTTTCAGTTTCTCTGAACTGAAGAGTTTCCTGTTTCCTGGTTCTGTGTTTGAGTGATGTGTGAAAAACATGTGTCTGCAAATCTGTAAAGCAGGTTCCTCAATATTAGTGTAGTGGGTTTCCGTCTGCATTGTGTTTCGGTCTGCCACTCCCTCCTGTGAAACAATTTGGCCCAAAAATTTCATTGACCTGTGCAAAAACCAACACTTGGAAGGGGGCAGTTTCAAATTCATATCTGTCAGCTGTGTGTGATTAATTATCCTAGTTTGTGTTCTTTCTTAAGTTGTTCCCTCTCCTACACTCCTGGCTTGGTATTGTCTTTGCACAAGCACACTGTCTCGCATGTTGGCTGTCTATTTGGATCTATTTAAATTAAGCTGGTATTATACTATCTTCATCTTGGTCTTCATTGGAAATTAAGCGTTACAGTAACAGAGCCAACTCATGAAATTTTCATCACCAAAAATAGTTAACATTATTCCCATGAACGTTGCGGGACTGTTCCAAAGACCCTGTGTTAAGCGGTTGTACTTATCCAACCCAAGAGGAGAGCTGAAGGCTGTAAATTTCTTATCCTCCTGATGTAAAGGGATGTTGTAGTACCCGGATAAACCCATGGTACTAAACAAAGCATTCCCCTACAAAAGTTGCTAGTACGTATGCCTGGTGAGGAAGAGGATGTCCATCCTTCACCGTAAAAGCTGTCAGCCACCGAAAGTCAGAGCGTAGCTGTAAATCTACATAGGGATATAATGTTTTTAGATCGGACAGCAGAAAAAAAGGTGGCGGAAAGTTTCAAAAAAAGACCCACATATAGCCTATTCATACGCCTATTCATTCTGTTTCTCATGTGAATAGGGTAATATTTTTAACCTTTAGATATCACTGGGTTGATTACTTACATCAAGACAAACACAAAATGTATTACAAGTTTTTTTAAATTGTTTGTTAACATGGACAAACGGTGCATAATCTAATTACATGTGTGCTAATTTGCGTAACAGTCATCAGGAAGTTTAGTCTTCTTCAGTTTCTGCACTTTAGTTTCAGTTTCTCTGAACTGAAGAATTTCCTGTTTCCTGGTTCTGTGTTTGAGTGATGTGTGAAAAACTTGTAGTCCAGTCATTTTATGAAAAAAGGTAGAATAAATTGCAACAGAAGCAAACTCAACTGATTTTTTATCCTCCATATGTCATGAGTAAGGGAAAAAAAGCCCAGAAGAATCCCATTAGGGGAAAGTTTCGAAAAAGACCCAAATATATCCTATTCATACGCCTATTCATTCTGTTTCTCACGTGAATAGGGTACTATTTTTAACCTTTAAATATCACCATGAAAATTACTGGGTTGATTACTTACATCAAGACAAACACAAAATCAGTGTTAATTTCGTTGACGAAGACTATGACGAAAATTATTCGTCAACGAACCTTTTTCACAGACGAAAACTAAATAAAAACTAAATAAAAAGTCAGATATGATGACGAAAAATGTGACGAAATATAACTGACACTTTAGTCAACGAATAAAAACGAGACGAAAATATTAGGGAGGGACGAATGGAGAAGAGATCCAATCATAACTACTCTTTTTGTGGGACAAATGGGAAGAAATCCAATCAGAGCGAATCTTTGAGGGTAGGTTGATCTATGCAGAAGCAGCAGCCATTTTAAAAAGCCGCGGCAAATGCAGGAGTTTACACGGGAGGAGAACAAAAGACGAGTTGAGTTTGCAGAACGTTTTCACAACAGTTAGGTTGTTTAATTACATTATATTTAGTAGTGTTTAGTTGCACAGTCTTGGACTTAGTTACACAGGTTTGGCTGATTTCAGTTGGCTTTCCTCGTTACCAACACGCTAACGTTTTTCATGAACAATAGAAATGTCAGAGCTAGGTCTAGGACGAAAACGCAGAATTGACGTCTGGTCACACTTCACATATGACAACAAGGACAACAAGTCCGCGTGTAAACCGTGTGGAGCAAAAATCGCTGGGAAAAACACCACCAACTTGAAGCGACATTTACAGACAACTCATCCAGAAATACATGCGAAGGTAAGCAGACACGCTAAGTTTATTTGATCAGATAAACCACCGTGTTTCCGCTAAACTTGGAATAAAATATAAGCTAAAGGAAACCACCTCTGATCTGTATTGATTAGACGATTGTCTCGCTGAATTAATATGAGTATAAATATTAAATGTCCTCAAATTAAATCAAATGTGTACTATTATAGTAGATGTAGTGGTGTTGTAATGTATATGACTCGACAAAGGGTGTGTGTATGTGTGTGTGTGTGTGTGTGTGTGTGAGAGAGAGAGAGAGAAAGAAAGAGAGATAGAGAGAGATCTTAGGAGATTGGGCAAAAAAGAAAAAAAATCACAACTTGATTCCCCTTTTCACCCTCACAGATAAAGAAGGTGTCTGATGACAAAAATGACCATGGGCCAAGTGGAAATAAAGCTAGTACTGCTAGTGCAACCCAGCAGCAGGCCATCTCTACAGCTTTCCTTAGTTCTTCATTGTACAAAACTGAATCGAAGGAACAACAGACCAAGGAGCAGGCCATAGCTAGATGGATTGGACGCACAGGTTTACCACTCACAACAATTGAAGATGAGGACTTTGTGCTAATGATGGAGATAGTGGATAGGAGACTAACAGTTCCAAAGAAAACTAAAATGAGCAATTTGATTGAAACACAGTATGAACATGAAAGACAAAAATTCAAAGAGAGACTGGGTGCTGCACGGAGAGTATCCATTGGCCTTGATTTGTGGACAGAAAAAGGACTGACAGCCTCATTCCTTGCTATAAGCACATGCTACTTTTGTGTTGAACAAAGTAAACCTGTACACATATTGTTGGCCCTTGAACAAGTAGCTCACCCACACACTGCACAGTCTATTAACCCTCTGAGGTCGGCTATCGCGCCGGCGCGATTGTCTCGCTTTTTTTCTTATCAGTGCAAAAGAGACTCAAAATACTCTGTTGATTTTGATCTTAAATATAAGTGGTATACATCAATCGATCATGTTAAGTGTCTATTATTTTTCTGTATACTCACAATAAAAACAAAGTGTTGTGCTTTTCGACAAATAAAGAAAAATAAACATGATGCAAGTTCTGCCTTCTCTCTGTCGGTGAAGTCCATTCTGAAACGCGTCCTAAGATTAACTATAACTCCGCAAATACTTGTCATACAGGCACGAGAGATTTTTCTTTATGAAGCTTGAATTCTCTTCTTTTCAATGAAGTAATTTATATAAAAAACAAATATTCTCTGTTTATGTAATCTGTATGAAAAGAGAGTGATTTCAGTATTTTTTCCCCCAGCTCATTACACTTCATTACGCGTTAATCTGACACGCCCACGGAGGACGCGCGCTATTCAAACGCAAATGTTGAGGCAAGCCATGACAACGCCCACATCAGCCGTTCCACCGCGGCGGTAAAATGTGGGGTGTATTTGCTGCCTTTTACCGCTAAGAGGCGCTACAATCATAGACTGTGAAAAGTGTTCGTTTATTCTCTCTATTGCGTAATCTGCTGCCGCGCATTCAGAGCGATTGAAAGCTGGTAGCATATGAATTCAAGTGAAACGTAGTTAAAATAATTAATAATCATAATGCTGAAATTAGGCTACTAAAATTAAATTGAATAAATAATGAAAACAATTCAACATAAAACATTGCAATAAAAAACATTTAGGCTACATCAATGAGGCTTTTGAACAGCATACAGACGGTAGCTCAGTGGTCGACGCAACAACTCGATATTCAAGGAGCTTCAATCGACCCGAGTTCGAATCTCAGTGTAGCATACATGTTTTTAACCGATGTTGGCCGACAGCGTTTATATTTTACCACCTTGATGCTTAAATAGGTAACTGTTTATAACTGTTTACTTATTTAAAGTCAAGAGTTTTTAATTATCATTACAACATTTGCTACATTCCCGTAGAACCGCAGCCGCTGCACAAACGACAAAAACTGATGAAGGAAGATTGTCAGCCGATTGCATCAGAAAATGAAACTGAAGAAGCTCGTCTTTAGTCTGCTAAATTATTGTGTAATGTAAAAGAACACTTAAATTACTTAAGTTTGAAACCAAGTTCGAACATTTCAAGGTTTAAATAAAGTGTCTGGACAGTTTTTTTTTTTAAACAGGATTGCATCGAGTTTAGAGTTTATTTCTTTTGCGATGCAAAATAAGAAACACTAGGCTAATCTTATTCTTGCGACATTTTAAATTTGTATTGCCAAAGAAATTACAGCTAAATTAAACAATTAAAACAGTACAAAACGAAAATTGTCCAAAGCAACATAGCCTAATTAAATTAAAAACATGCGTTTTTCTTTGCCTCTCTCGCGCTGGATCTCTTTTTAGCAAGTTTATTTAGTCTCCCTCGCTGCGCCCGCCGGGTCTCTCCATATGAAAGAGGAACATTAACACCTTTGTCCAGCAACTGTCCCTCCAACCCCCCACAGGCTATCGGAGTCTGAGGCTGACTTAACACAAAGAGAAGTCGCAATTCACACTTAAATCGCTATTCTAGACAGTGTTGATAATGAAGGAATTAAATGATTTAAGTTACATGTAGACTAGTGATATTTCTGTCATAAAAGTTTATTACTAAATATTTCATTATTTCAATAATTGATGAAATAAAACTGGTTTGGGCCTGCCTTTTCCAAGCAAAACTAAATATAATCTGAAAAAACGCATGTTAATGTGTTGTCATGAACAAAAAAATCAATATTATTCTACAGGGATCTTTGGATCCTTAACCAGGCATGCAATTAATTAAGTTTTTTTTTTTTTTGTAGCTATTATTCAAATAAATATCGAACCACGGTGCTTCGTGGTAATGCTTGCTAAATTAAATAACATTTATAGAATAATTATGAACTTAAATGAAACAGTATCGCAACATTTCGACAAATAAATTATTTGATCTGTTTTTACATTTTAATTCAGGGCGATTTAGCCTACAAAATGGAGCGAGATTTTCACCCTTGTCTTGTCATTTTCTCATTGGGAAGCGCTTACATTGAGTATAGATCCTCTGTACCTCTCGTTTTCATATGGATTACATAATCAGATAACATTTATTAGCCTAAATATTTAGACATTTAAAGACTTTAGACATAGCCGATTTCTTATCGTGACTGAGCTGAATCGGCTTTTGGTTCATTTTTGTGACGCGCAGTTCCCGGAGACAGAGACGACAGATATAAACTGTTGTCGTTAGCCTAATAATATGAATACAAGTTTACAGTTTTGAACGATGTAAGCTACTCTACTCTTATCTGTATGACCAAAAAATTACGGAGTCGCCTATTAAGTTATTTTAGCTGTAATGAGAAAAATAAATTGCCAGAATAAAACCCGACTTTAGAAAAATGCATAGGGCCACTCGGCGTGGTGTGCCAAAACACTTATAAACTTCAATATTTCATTCAAAATAATCTCAAAACGCTTTGTGAAATTTGAAAAACCGTGCATGCATTAGGCCGCTGGAACTAATGAACAACTGAAACGCTGGTTTTGATTTTATTGTTTGTCGTTTAAACGTGCCTGTTGCATATCTCTATTTTATATATTTGATATGGTCTATTGGTGAAGTAGCCTAGCATTGATTAGCTACTGTGGAGGGAGGGGTGTGGGGATTAAAATAATTCAGCAGAAGCAGGGATGTTTAGACCAGAAGGAAATCCCCGTCCCCCCTGGCAAATCACACTTTACTTAAAACCATTTTTTTAAAAACTCTAGGTTGTAGGGAATAAAAAAAAAAATAAAAAAAAAAATATATATATATATAAAATATTTTTTTTTAACAGAACTGCTTTTGAAATTACGATTGGTAGCCTATTATTATACAGATGCAAAGTCGTTCTGTTGGATTTGTTCCTTAGTGTAAAATGGAAATGCATGGTAATTTTATTTGATAAATATAAGCAAAAAACTGTATGGTGTAACAGAGTTTTAGAGCTAGACAAATCTCTCTGCATTAATGAATATAAAATTTACAGTAGACCATGTTTGATCTGGATTCGAACCCGTGTCATCTTGATGATCGAACCGTAAGGTCTACCGCTCGGCTATGAATTTACTCACTGAGAATTTCCCAAACTTTCTCACATGAGCGAGAAAACGTTTTGTCGTTAGCCTGTGAGTGTAGGCCTATAGCCTACTGCATGAATAAAAGTAGACCTTTTACAGTTTTAAAAGATGATATCTTATCTGTATGACCAACAATTACGGAGTAGGCTTTAGCCTATTAAGTTCTTAGCTGTTATGAGAAAAATAAATTCAAATGAACGCGCCGCCGCGTTTGTCAAACTCTAGTTCAACATGCCAGAATAAAGCCAGATTTTAGAATAATGCATAGCGCCACTCGGCGTGGTGTGCCAAAATATCCTAATTATAAACTTCAATATTTCATTCAAAACCATCTCAAAACGCTTTGTGACATTTTAAAAAGCCGTGAATGTATTAAGGCCACTGGAACCAGGATTGTAACTGAAACGCGCTGCATGTCTCAATACAGGAGCAGAAGCGCTGGTTCAGATTGTATTGTTTGTTGTTTAAACGTGCATGTTGCATATTTAAAAATATTTGTTAAAAATAAATGTTTGTTGTAGGCTTATTTGGAAATGACCATAACTTGTAGTATTTCATCCTTACTGTTAATTGCCCCACTTACGTTTTGCTAAATGTCCCTTTGCGCCACCTGGCGGTCATTTCGCGAACTACTTTGAAATGCGACTGGTTTATTTTTACGGCGGTGGATTTGCCGCGGCGGTAATAGGCATTCTGGTTGACTACCTACTGTACTTTAGTAAACGTTATTTTTACATGTACACATCCAAACTATATTGCTATAGCCCACTGAGATTTCTTCTAATCGCGATATACTAGTGTCTGTAATGACAACATTTCGTTGACTCATTTTGGATAGATTATAAAGTTTTTACTATAAAATAGACATCAAATAAGCTTTAATTAGACAGTTTCTGCTCATATGTAAAATATATAGGATGTTTTGTCACAAATAAACTAATCAACTGTTATAGTGTTTGTTCCAATGCAAGCTCAAAATAATGAATCCTTAACTTTGAAATATGTATGATAAAATCTATTGCCTACTTTTAAAAATAATACTTTATAAGACATTTATGGAAAAAGACAATTTTATTTTCAAGATGTTTCCAACTCAAACTTTGAACCAATTCTGCAGAATTGCCCATACAACCTATTTGACCAGGATTTGTTTCCAGGTATGACTAAAAATTTGCTTTTGGCTTTCATTTATATTTTGATTGTTTGTATATATATATATATATATATATATATATATATATATATTTATTTATATATATATATATATATATATATATATTTATATATATATATATATATATTTATTTATGTATTTATTGTCCTTGCATTCTTTCTTGTGTGACACCCCTGAATGAAAGGCTCATTATTATGCAGGGTCATTGTCTGCTCAGGTGAGAACCACTTAATTATTCATGATAGGGGTTGGGCCGTTCACGCCCATCCGCATATTGCCTTTGCAAACAAAAAAATGTTTTTCACAATTTAAAACAATCTATTGTTTTATGTGAATGATTAGACAGGATGATTTTCAGATCATTTTGAAGCCTAAACTCTAGGCGACAAGATCCATTAGTCAAAACTCTTGTGGACACATATTTAGTGTGTGTTTTGTGGCCTTATTTCAGAAACTTTATTTTTTTGTTTTTTCAATAACCATGCATAAACAATATTCTCTCAAAAATACAAACATGTTGCTAACATATTATGGTAGCCCTGTTTGTGCTAAATAGAGTGTAATTACACCAGTGCCATTAATATGTTTCTAAGCAACTGAAAAAAGCACAAATGTCAGGGCATGTCAAAACATCTCAAGGACCCCAAAAACACCTCAGACCTCAGAGGGTTAAGGCATGTGTGGACAAATGTATGCAAGAGTGGGCCATACCAAAGGAGAAGATCCTGACAGTAATAACGGACAATGGGAGTAACATGGTGGCAGCCTTTAAAAACACCACAGCAGAAGAAACCAGCTCTGAGGACGACTCCCCTGGGTCCACTATGGAAAGTGACTCTGAAATTGATGAACAGCGGTGAGCCATGTTTGGTTTATTCTTTTACATGACAGTCGATTATAACATGAATGATTTCCCCCTGCATCACACTACATATATACAGTATACAGACACACACCAGCCACTTTATTAGGTTTAGACTTATTTGGTTGTCTTTTCTTCTTGTTATAGGTACCATCATGTTGAAATGGACCGGACACCGTGTGTGGTGCATACCATACAACTTGTGGTCCACCTGTTGCAGAAAGAGACAACTGTAAAAAGAGTCCTCGATAAAGCAAGGTTTGTGGTGAAGCTCTTTCGCAAGTCCTCAGTTGCAACACAGAGGTTATTGGACCAGTGTGGTGTTATTGTTGTAAATGACTGCCCCACACGCTGGTCAAGCACATTCAACATGGTCGCACGACTCCTCACAGTCAAAGATGCAGTCTGTCAAATCACAAATGACATGGGATGGGACAGTTTGCCTACTAGTGAGTGGCAAAAGCTTTCATCATTGCATGACCTACTGCTGCCTTTTGCGGAACACACTAAAACCCTCCAGAGTGACACCACATCTATGTCTCTAGTGGTTCCTGCCCTCTTTGATCTGCTGAGCCACCTAACTGACTTTGCACAGAACACTCGGTACAGAGACCTCGCCACTCTTGCAGAGAAAATGAGATCAAATCTGAACCAGCGTTTTGCTTGCCTCTTGGATTCAACTGATGAAAAGTTCTCAGCACTTGCAGCAGCTGCATGCTTTGTCAACCCAACTGTCTGTGAAATCCTTGTTAATGTTGATGTGGCTGATGGAAATATCCAGGAACTGCTGAAACAGGCAGAAGACTATGTGGTCAAATGCACTTTCCAGGAGGACCAGTCTGAAGATGATTCAGAAGAAGAGGTTATTGAGGAAGCAGCACCATCCTCAAAGCAGCCGGTGTTTAGGTTCCTCTCAAAATGCCGCACCACAAGGCCTAAACAGAAAACCTCCACAACCAGCATCAGGCAGCAGATTATCAAGTACAAGGAAGAACTTTCACATCCCATCACTGAGGACACAGGGATGGACTTCTGGCTGGAAAAGAGTGACAGTTTTTATCACAGTTTAAAACCTTTCGCATTAGACTTGTTGGCTATACCAGCTTCTCAAGCTTTTGCAGAGACGGTATTCAGCATCACAGGTGACCTCACAAGAGGACGGCGCAACAGAGGAAGGGTCACATTGGAGCGAAGTGCTTTCCTTAAAATGAACAGAAACAAATAGAACTTGTATTCACTGCTATTTACAGCATTTCCTGTAGTAGTATATGCACAACTTGAAAGTTACTTTGTTATTAAAAAGTTATTTTGTTGTTCCATGTAATAATGACATTACAGCTTAGCATGTAATTCACTTGTCTTGAGTTGAGCTCATTGATACTACTTTTAATTATTAACAGAAGAATATTTTATTTTGTGTGCAATGGCATTACAGCCAATACATCTTTTATTCTACATTTGAGAATTGCACTAATCTGTTCTGTTCAAATCTTGTTGATTTTGCACAGAGTAGCAATGCATTGTAAGGCATTGTAGCCTAGCAGTTATTTAACTTCTCTTGAGGTACGTGAACATTTACAGTAGTGAATTATCTGTATTTAGATACCTTGTGCAATGGCATTACAAACAATAGTTTTATTATTTTTAAGAATTGCTCTTTATTTTTCTTAAAGTTTTTGATTTTGCACAGTCCAGAGTTCAGAGTTACTATATTTCAATAGTATTGTACTTCATCGTGAAAGAATGTCATATGCATTGCATATCATTCAGGGAGAATGCATATCTTTTTCAGGGAGCAAGTATATTTTTCTGGGAGAGCAGGCTGTATGCTTATTTTATGTGAGATTATCTTTTGTGAAAAAGCCACGGTGAGTGTTTTTGACATTAAGAATAAAATACATGTTTTGTATTACAACTGTTAAATCTGTGTCTGTATTGCATATTCAAATCTTAATACCATTCCATAACAGACTGATGGATACTTCCAATGACTGGAAATTTTGGAGAAACATTTACAAGTCAACTAAGTCCACTGTAGATTTAGTCGACTAAATTTGGTCTACAAAAACTAGACTAAGACTAAAACTCTTATTATATTTAGTCGACTAAGACTAGACTAAGACTAAAAGATTTCAGATGACTAAAATATGACTAAAACTAAATGGTGTGTTATTCAAAAGACTAAGACTAAGACTAAATCAGAATTTGCTGCCAAAATTAACACTGCACAAAATGTATTACAAGTTTTTTTAAATGGTTTGTTAACATGGACAAACGGTGCATAATCTGATTACATACAGTATGTGCTAATTTGCATAAATACCACAACAGATCTAAACATTGGGTATAGCCAGGTGAAGATGCATTGTTGAATCTTGTTGACATATTAAAGTAAAATACTTAATGTTAAGGTCTGAATGGAACCTGTTTAGGCTACCCATGAGCATTAATACATATAGGCAAAAAGAAGTACTTTAGAAATCAGCCTTAATTAATTATTATTGCAGAGATGGGGTTCGGGCTGGGACCGTGGGACTGTTTCTGGGGGACGAGTCTGAGGGTAGAACAGGAAACACGGGTAAGGAGAATGCAGAAAACAAAAGGTAGGTAAAATAAAAAGTGGCTGGATCAGACAATCAAATTAATCCATGTTGGAGAAACAAAAGGAAATCTTTCTTACCTGAGTGACATCTTAGTGACAGTTGACCTAATGACTGAATGTCTGCCCCTTATGGTGACATTTGTTCGCCTCTATAGTCTTTTACTGTAAGATGTCAACAAGATTCTACAAGACATCTTCACCTAGCTATATCCAATGTTTAGAAATGTTGTGTTATTTATGCAAATTAGCACATAATTAGATTATGCACGGTTTGTCCATGTTAACAAACCATTTTTAAAAACTTGTAATACGTTTTTTTTGTCTTGATGTAAGTAATCAACTCAGTAATTTTCATGGTGATATCTAAAGTTTAACATTTTTACCCTATTCACGTGAGAAAAAGAATGAATAGGTGTATGAATAGGCTATATTTGGGTCTTTTTCGAAACTTTCTAATAGGATTCTTCGGGGCTTTTTTTTAACTTAGTCAGGACATATTGAGGATACAAAATCAGTTGAGTTTGCTTCTGTTTCAATTTGTTCTAGGTTGACCACCATTTTGGCTTAACCCTCTGGGTCTAATGTGTTTTTGGGGTCCTTGATGTTTTGACATGCCCTGACATTTGTGCTTTTTTCAGTTGCTTATAAACACATTAATGGCAAAGGTGTAATTATCATGATGGTCTCCTTCCAGTTCCGGTTAGAGGTGTCTGGGAGGTGGATCGGATAGTGGAAGGTTGCTCCGATCCAGAACAGGGTCTTCAGGGTTTCGTCGTCGAGGGGGCTGGTGACTGCAAGGTCAAAGAAGTTCGTGGTGAAAGACAAAAAATCCTGGCTCTTCTGAGCTAGGGCGATGAACTCAACATTATCCATTTTCTGGGTCCGGTATTCTGTCACGGCTCGTAGCAAGGAAGATGGAGATGAAAGTAGTTCAAACACTTTCATTAATCGTAGAAACGCAGGATACAAAGGAACAGGTGAGACAGCATGTGAAACACGAACAATACCAGACAATGAACAGAATACAGGCAAGAACTTAAATACACAGTGATGATTAACACAAACGACAGGCAGCTGTGAGGAAGGTGATCAGTGTCCATTGTAACCGATTAGTGGCGGGAAACACCGACAGGGAAACACAAGTAAGAAATGAAAACAAACTGAAAGTCTATGAACTGTCATGATAGATTTGACGGAAGCAAGTGCAGATTAAACTCTTTATTAACGTAATCACAGGTAGGAAGTCCAACACAGAAAACAGGTAAGTGGCGCAGGGACTCCGATGGTCAGATGAAGATGCAGAAACGGTGGTGCAGTAATGAGAGTCCAATGATGAATGATATCCAGATAATCCACAGAAACAAGAACCAGAACAGGAAGGATAGAGACTCGAACACGACTGGAACACAGACACACCGGGGAAACCACATACAACGATCTGACAAGGAAGATGAGAAGGTGATAAGTATAAATACACATGATCAGATAAGCTGCAGCTGGTGATGGGGTAATGAGGGGATGGCTGATGAACACTGATGAGCGGCCACACCCATCTAATCAGCGCACACACCCAACAACAGACACACGAGACAAGAAGCAGACATAGGATTTACCAACCGTGACATGAACATAACGGTGACATATATAGTTTGTCATGATTAGATTAGGATTTAATTGTAATATTGTGAAGTAAACCGGTGGCGGGACGGTGACAGTTAAGTTAAGTATGTATTTTTCTCTTAAGTAATCCCTTAAAAACCATTAAGTGTTGCATAAAGCCCCTTAACTGTCATTTTCCTAAGTATAACATAAGGAGAACCTTGAAAAACTTTACCTTAAGTGTTACACGGAGCAAGCAGGTTCAATCCAAGTCTTCTAAAAAGACGCGATCGGCCGCTTTATATGATAAACAAATTTTTAATTTAGCCGTTTTTTCACATTATCACATCTTATATGGTTTACGGAAGCTCAAACATGCATGCAAGAACAAACCTCATAGGTTCTCAAGTTTGTGCGCACGTTTGAGCTTCAGAAACCATATGGATTACTGTTACGACCTCTCATAAAAAAGTATCAGCTCTAAGAGAAGAGAGACGACATAACATAAACAATAACGAGTAAACGGCGAAATCAATCAAATCTATTTATTTACTCACAACAGACAAATGTACCAAACAAGGAACGAATTTAAATAAACAGACAACTAACAGAAGAAAAACAAAATAGTCAAATTACTGGATGAACATATAGAATGAAACAAATACAAAAGTAGTAACGAATAGAGACTTATTTATTTTACCCAAAACAAAAACCTTAAATGTAAAAATAAAATATCCCTTTTTTTAGAAGAAATAAAATTAAACCACCTTTTTTTTATGGTGTCAGTAAATTACAGAATGAACACAGAGCCAGGGGAAAAAACAGTCTCAGGTGGATAATACCAGTTATTAGTTACAATTGTATACCTGTATGAATTCAAAACTGTAACTTAAATCACATATTCACCCTTTACATTGCTTCAATGTTCATAAACCAAGTGCTTGGATTTTGTTGGGGCCCAAATTCGGTGGTGCACATAATGACAGTCACGAACGAATGACACAGTTTTCAAAGTACAGTCAAACTGGTTACTCACTCAGTTACTCCACTCTGTTACAGCGAAACTCTCCAACTGGCACAGAGAAGTGGTTACGTGAAGCTTTGTCCTCGCCTCCTTGAGAGGAACAGGAATACAGTCCAACGCTGAAATAATTAAGTGATGCGTCACACCCCAGAAAATGGCCGACGAAATCACAGACACCAGGCACACCAGCACCCTTATCTTGCTGGTCCCGACCCTGATGTTCAATCCAGAGAGTTAGAATCAAAATACATAAGTGGACCATAATCATATTCTGACTCTGAATCAGATGTTGAAAACTCTCTCTGCACAGGGTTAACAGGCTTGGACATGGGCTTTTCATTCTCACTTTGTCTCTTTCTAGTCTTACGAACTGGTAAAGGGCTCGAGCTTTCACTTTCAGGACTCACTGTCACTTGTGATTTCAAGGGCAAGATATGGTTTCTATGCAGAACCTTTTTAGGCCCATTGCCACTCACTGGAACCAACTTATAGACAGGCAAGTTGACTCTCTAACACATATGGTATGGAATGCCACTGATCTGCAAGTTTGTGATTTCCTTTTAACCCAAGGTTCTGAATAAGCACCCTGTCTCCAGGATTCAGACTCTGAGGACGCGCTTTCTTATCAACACCTCAGTTTGTTTTCTTGTTTTGCACATTGACAACTCATGTGCTTCCTTCAATTGTTGGCTCATTCTCTCTACATATTTCCTGTAGGAAACTGACGAATCTTCATCAGATCGAACTCTGAGACACACATCCACCGGTAACTTAGGCTCTCTTCCAAACATGAGGAAATAAGGCATATACCCGGTCGCATCATTTTGGGTAGAATTGTACGAATTAACTAACTGGGCAATATGCTGGCTCCACCTTGATTTTTGCTGTGCATTCAATGAGCAAAGCATATTGAGAAGTGACCTGTTAAACCTCTCTGGTTGTGGATCCCTTTGTGGATGGTATGGAGAAGTGCGGGATTTCAGATATTCACAGGGTTACAATCAGATCTATAATATCCTGCTTTTGATCAGCATCCAAGTAAGACAACTGCTCCTGTAGAGAATTTAAACACTCAGAGTTATTTAAAAGCCCACCAGTCAGCATCTCACTGTGCACTTCCAATCCATCCTCACTAGACTTCTCCTCCTCACTTTCTCGTAAAAACATAACACCACAAAAAACATGCAGCAAGAGCAGTACCCGGCAAGGGCAGCAGTTTTGGAGCGACACAAGCGTCATGTAACCACTCACGACATTGCGTAACGAAATCAAGAACATTTGTTTTTGACGCTTGCTCCACCGAAAGAAATTGATTTTATAAATCCTTTTAGGTCCCCGCACATTATGGCCAAATACCAATTCAGCTGGGCTGAACCCAAGAGACTCTTGTCTCAACTCACGAACAGCACCAGCGGGACACCATCACCCAATCATTCTCAGTTTCAAGACAAAATTTACGCAAAGAAGACTTTAAAGTCTGATGCCAACGTTCCAAGGCACCCTGGGATTCTGGGTGGTATGCGCTAGATACAGTGTGAAAAATATTCAAAGCGTTCAACTTTTTTCGAAAAACCCTTGACAGGAAATTTGAGCCTAGATCAGTCTGAACTATATTTGGGAGTCCAAAGGTAGAAATTTACAAGCGCTTTCGTCACCATTGCTGCCGTGATCTTACGCAACAGAACCGCCTCAGGGTATCGTGTGGCTACACACATTATTGTCAAAAGATACTGGTACCCTGTTTTAGTACGCAGAAGTGGACCAACACAATCAACAATGACTCTTTCGAATGGTTCACCAACTGCTGGAATTGGGTGAAGCGGAGCTGGCGAAACCACTTGTTTAGGCTTACCAGCCATCTGACATGTATGACAAGTTTTACAATATCGAGAAACCTTCGTTTTTAGACCGGGCCAGAAAAAGTGCTGGAATGCGATCATATGTTTTAGTCACACCGAGATGTCCCGCCCAGGGATGATCATGCGCAACAGCCAAAACATGCTGTCGAAATTTAGAAGGGCACCCACTCATTATCTTCATCAGTCAATGAGCGTGCATTCCATCTACGCATTAAAATGTCTTTGTCCAAATAATATTGGTGCTTACTTGATTACGATCCTGCAACATTAACACTAGCACGACATTTCTCAAGGGTATTATCATTATTTTGAGCTTCAATAAGTGACTCCCGAGAAACAGGCAAACATGCAGCCATTTCTGGCACAGCCACAGGTTTAAGATTTAACTCAGATTCGCCTATTTGTTGGTTATGCAACTTACCATCTTCAGAAACATCAGCCAGCAAGGTATCGCACAAATCGACTTCATCGTGCTGACATTCTGCCTTTACCTGCGCTGTTGACACTGCACTGACTGGAAACACATCAGGGAATTTCTGTACAAGTTGATCAGGATACGTTTCAACCTGTTGTGTTTTAAACCTATGGGGTCGGCAAACGCGCCGGCACGTTTTTGTTGATTTTTTTCACATAGCAGCAAAATAGACTTAAAATACTCCGTCATTTTTGGTAATACAGACTTAATAAATATGAAAAATTAAACTGTTAAATGTCTCATTTTTAATGTGTCCATTTACAATCGAAATAAAACATTGTGCTTTTGTAAAATAAAGAAAACAAACAGGGTGTGCGTTCTGCCGCTCTGTCTTCGTGAACTTTTTTTCTGGAGCACGTCTCTAAACTTAAACAAAACTCAGCGAATACTATTCACCCAGGCATGAGCTATATATCTTTATAATCATTTAAGTGTGTATTTTAAATGATCTAATTCAAAACTAAAACAAATATCCTTTGAAAATGATCTGAGGCAATACATGCAAACATGTCAACGCCCCCATCAGCTGGATATCATATTAATGTACTATGTCGTCTTGCGAGGCTGTGAGGAATAATCCAGGGATATATTTACCTCAGAAGTGCTGGTTTAGTTTAATTTCGAGGAGCAACGGATCCAGTTGAGGATTGTAAATAGTACGTTTTTTTATTCTTAAGTGCTTTGTTTGATATGCAATATTGTCTGTAAACCGCAAAAAGACTGTTTAAATATGAATCGCATGTCTGTGTGAATGAATGAACGACACAGAGACGCACTGTTGTTTGCTATGTTACAGACGAAATATGAAACACTTCACTGACTAGTTTTGGATAGATTATTAAGTTTTTACTGTAAAATAGACATCAAATAAGCTTTTGTTAGACAGTTTCTGCTCATATAATAATAATAATAATAATAATACGTTTATTTTATATAGCGACCCAAGGTAGTTATGTATAAATATGTTAAATTTACACATTCTCCTTTTATTTTTCCAATTGTAACTGTCGCAGCCGAATTTTAGTATCTGCTTCGATACGATACCTCTCCTCTGAGCTTTATCCAGGGCCTCCAACTGCAGTCGAGCTAACTGTACCTTCACACGAGCCCCTACTAGAGACATCGATGACATATCGGTAGAAATTGACAACGGCTCAAATTTTGGCATAGACAACGGTGGACAACAGGAGCTATAGGAGACTCTCCCGTAACAGCGACTGATGGTTCGCCCTGAATCATTACTTCTGTGTCAGGTAACACCCCTTTTTCAATAAGACCAGGCAGCAAACAAGCTTTCAACTCTTTTTTAAGTAGTGCTCTATAAACAGATATCCCATACTGTTGAGCAATAACAAACAAATCCTCTTTTCTTTGGCTCTCAACGAAGGCGGTCGCATTTTCTTCCCCTCCTCTCCCTCACCTCCCCTGCTTTGCTCCTCTCGTCTCGTTTAGTCTACTGTCTTGTACTTTGAGAGACTCTCTCCGCACTGCTCTCCAAACTAAGAAATCATGGATTTGATCAACTGGTCTCTCAACGCAATTAACACCATCTTCTCGACGAGAAGCTTGGGTTCGGGGGAACCTGACTGCCCTGCCGGAACGTTCGCAGCTGGCTACACGATAGACACGTGGGAGAGGTGGCGGGTCGTGTGTCTGGCGGCTCTTTCCGTGGAGGATATTGAAGATATCTACCTATTCGGAACCATGATAACAGGTTTTCTGCTGATTGGATCAGGCATTGCCCTGGTTTATCGAGGAATTAAGGAGACGGTGACAGCTGTCCAAAGCTCCACAAGGCTGCCCGTCATGATTGAAGCGGTGGGCAGAGCTGTCAGCACTCAGACTGTGACTATGAACCACAATATGGATAACATCATGGAGAAGCTCACAGCTTTGCAAAGGCAAATAGATCGTTTCGGAGACCAAAATGGACCAGTAGCTGTGTAAATCGGAATGCAGCTACTCGTCCCAAGACCAAACAATCTCAATCTTATCTGCTTTCGGCCCCCCTCACCCAGCAGTGGCCTTGGCCAAGGCTGCTGGTGGAACAACAACTCCCCCGGTAGAGCACTGCAGCGAGCCGCTCTTGCGTTCCTTCCCCCACTCCCCACAGACACCTGCTGATTGTTGACTCTGTCTGGGACCTGATCAGGGTTGTCTCCATGGCAACTTGCTGTGTATCGCTATGACAATCCTGCGGACTTGAGGCACCTAGATTATGATGCCAGGCGTAGCGACTCTCCAGGCCTACACATACACGAACTCTTACATATATACACATATGCAATCACCCCCCACCCCCCAACCCTCGCCTTCAACGCTTTGTACCACCAGTCTGACAGACGGGTCTGTGACCAGCGCCGAGAATGGCTGCAGGACCGGACGGATATCTGCCTGTGCTGGGTTACCTCCATTCCCTCCCCTCCCCTGTTGCAAGTCTTGTGTGTTCATGTTGTAGACTGTACTGATTATGTGCTAATGTTGCTGAGGTGTTTTTTTTACTGTTCCCAAACTGTACTCCTCACAGGAGCATAGTCTGGGGGTTGCCTTTTTTTCTCCTCACCTCTCCTCATGTTCTGCTGTATTTTCTTCCTCAATGCCCTGTCTTCCTGTCCTGTCTACCCCCTTGCCATATTGTATGTATGTCTGTGTGGACAGGTTGATGGCTAATTTCGCTGGTACTTGTGACTAGTGACAATAAAGGCTACTACTACTACTACTACTTTTCGACAGTTGTCCAATGAATCAACACTCGGTTGCTTAATAAAGTCGTTCAGATCAAACGTCGCCATTATCAAATAGGAATCAAGTAAGCACACTCTGGACCTATCTACAAAACTAACTACAACCTTCCTAATCTTCAAAGGGTTACCAGTTAAGAGATAAATACATCTCTCCCCTGGAATACCTCCAAAAATAATAAATTAAAACAAAAAACTCAACACAATCAACAGTAATCCGATGGAAGGTCCGGCGCTAAGCACGGCCAGCTGGATCACTCTAAATAACCGGAGCGTTAACTTACCTTATCCCTACAACACGGTTTAAATTACTTCAGTATCCCAGATGAGCCCCCACTTTATGTCACGACCTCTCATAAAATAAGTATCAGCTCTAAGATGAGGAGAGACTACGTAACATAAACAAGAACGAGTAAAAAAAAAAAATAAAAATAAAAAAATCCTTTCCTTTAAATCCTCGCTTGCCTGGCTTATGCTACTCCGAGCAATGTCTGAACTTTGTATTTTGAACACTTCTTGCGTTGTTTTTGCCTCTTCACGATGACTCGCTTGGTTTAGTCCTCAATTGTAAGTCGCTTTGGATAAAAGCGTCTGCTAAATGACTAAATATAAATGTAAATGTAAACGGCAAAATCAATCAAATCTATTTATTTACTCACAACAGACATCACAATAATAACGAACATACCAAACAAGGAACGAATTTAAATAAACAAACAACAACTAACAGAGGAAAAACAAAATACAAATCTAAAGAAAAACTTGTTTGCTGGCTAGCCCACTAGATCAATCGTCCTTTTCTTTCTCTTCGTTGGCGGTTAAATCAGTCAGCTCCGTCAATCAACCACTCAAATCACGAACAGGTGCGTCCACCTAAGAGAGAGAGCGCACATGCTCCAAAAGGATAGAGCGACGCCAAGAAAAACAAGGCAGGGACCAAACAAAGAAACACAGACACAGATCGTAACAATGTCTTTATGTCTTTCAATAAATGGATAGAAATGATGAGCGAATATAAACGTTTTTTGGGTTTAGACTGACAAGAGGGTGAGTATGATGACAGAATTTTCAATTTTGAGTAAACTATTAATTTGAGGTTCTGTCTCGTCTGGTCCTTCTCTTTCATATTTGGTTTTCTTTTCTTGTTTTACTTATCCATATTATGCTGTTTTCAGTGAAACCTACCGTTATCTAACGAAAAGCGTAAGGTGCTTTTTGCAACCGGGCACAATCTTCCGATAGACCTCTTGTCAAAACAGGCCCACGAGTACACAAAAGAACAGAGGGAGTTTGCCCTCACTCTTCACTTACACGGTCCAAAAGCCATTAACTATTTGAGAAAGTCTTTCCATCTTGACCTCCCAAATACACGTACATTACAGAAGTATTCTTCATTTCAATTGATTCATTTGATTGTACAAATTAGTTTAATACATTAATTAACTATTTTTCATTTAACAAAGGTGAATGAGTTCTGTAGATTCCAAGCCTGGCCTCAACTTAATGATGTTGGACATGTCGAAAAGAGGACAAGAGGAAGACCCAGCTAAATATGGATGTGTGACCCTAATGTTGGATGCCATGGCTATCAAAGAACATGTTCAGTACAATCCTCACACACAGAAAATGTATACCCTCATGTCACGATTCGATACATATCACGATAATGAACTCATGATACGATATTATTGCGATACTCCAAGACATATGATAAAAGGTTAACAAAAAATTTATTGTTGATTAAAATGCTAAATTTCATATTACATTTTGGGTGTAAATGAATAGACTTGGACTTGGTGTTAATAACCCAATGCACAGGGCAATAGAGACACCAGAATAACAATATTCATGATTCTGAAGCTGAAAATACAGAATTATTTTAGACGAATATGCTTGCACTGTCACTGACTAGATATGATTGGCCACCTTTTACTGGTAACATCAGACATTTTGCATTATCAGGACCCACAAATATTCCCATTATCATACATTATATTCAACATTATATATAGCAGTTTAATGTAGTACTGACACTAAAACTCTGAAAACTTGAATTTATTTCTCACACAGTAATCTTTATTTTGAATGAACTATACACTATATACATATTGTCACTATCCACAATACATATTGGATTTTTGTATTCTGATATATTGTATATTGTATATATTGTTACACCACAATATGAATGAAACTGATGTTGTCTCTCTTGTTTTTATGGGGGTTGACATTGGAAGACTACCTGGCCAACTCTCTGTCACCAGATACACAGAAGGTCTTAATTGTGCACGCGTTAGAGGAACTGCATGAGCGTGGAATAAGAGTGGTGTGTGTGTGTGTGTGTGTGTGTGGTGTGGATGGACATGCCTCTAATATTAGCATGTGGACCCAACTTGGGTGCCAGTTAAAGGCAAACCAACAACTCCTTTATCTGTATTTAATATCCCGGGTTATAAGGTGTACAGACGAGACAGAAGTCAAGGGAAAGGCGGTGGGGTTTTAATTTATGTTAATGTAGCAGGATGCAGCTGCCTGGCTCATGCCTCCTGAAGTGACACTTAATTTGCTGTGCTGTGAGTGGTTTTGGGCAGTTAACTCTGAGCCAATCGCGAGGGCTAAGCCCCTTTATAAACCGGGACTTTTCTTTTGATAAGTGATGTCACCGGTACGCGACTTGTTGTCCTGTTTACATGCCCAGCAACCTGATGTCTGCCTTGGCTATCGGTTTACCGTAGCGCCGCAGGTATGGTTAGCGCAGTTTCTTTTTTTTTCCTTATTGACTTCATAACTTGGGCTTATAGGGAATGTTTCGTGCTATAGAATCCCCGGTGCGGCAGCAGCCCTTTCACCAGCTGAGTGTGTGCCCTACTATCCGTGATTCGAGCTCGGGGCCTGTGACGCAACGCTGTTACTCTTAGGTATGTTGTTATACTGAGTGATAGTGGAATGGTTAATGTGGGATATATTTGTAAATGGACATCCTGTGCATTTTAGGGAGTGCTGTTTAACCGGGGGTGCGGCCGCCAGTTGCCTAAACCAACGCAGAACATCTGCTGCTTTGCTTATGCTTTTCACGTTACGAGTTTCCGTATTTTCGTCGTACCCGGCTGCCTTTTCACACGGGACCAAGGATTATTAAACCTGGGGTTAACAGGCGTCTGGCTGGCGTGTTACATCGTTGCTGTTTAACACCGTTTGATTCTCCTTTCTGTCATTGTTGTGAATCAGTGTTTGAGTGTAGACTGTTCAATGAACTGACACCACTTTAATTGTTTGTTTTGTGTTTATTTCTTTCTTTTGAACTCTTGTATGGAGGCCTTTTCTTGCTGCTGATATCCAAGAGGATTGGCCAAATTGTGATGGTTTTTCTTTTGTTAACTTTTTATGTGAATTGTCACACCTTGACTGAAGATCTTGAAGTGGTGGATCCATAGGGCAATCTTGTCCCATTGTTGTGGATGTTTTATCCATGTTTGATTGTTTATTTTGATGTATTGTGTGATTGAGTCTCTGTTCATATTGCTAACTCTAGTACTACCTTGGCTTTAGAACGGGTGGCTTATTTGACCTTGTGTATTGTCTTTTTTTTCTGTTTTGTGTGTAATTTTGTTTTAACTTCCACGTGTCTGTCCTTTGTCCAGGTGCTGAGAACTGCCAGTGGGAGCAGTGCCCCTTGCGGTGGTGGGCCCCTTGGTGTGTGCTGTGGCTGCGTGTTCACCGAGTGTGGTCAATTCCCTTGTTGTGTGTGTGTGAAATTTGACACGTGTGATTGGGGTGTTTTTCATGGATGCTCATTGCTCGAGCCACTAGCCTCCCACTGGTAAGATTCCGCCCTATTGCCCTCTCGTGTGTGTATGCGTTGCGAATAGAGTATAATTAGTGGAGTGAATATTGAGTGTGTGTTTGGTTATTTGATTTGGTGTACAGTGCATGTCTGTTATGAGATCTCAATCATTGTGGTAGAGAAAATAAAGTGTTTTTGTACTGGACCACTGTCTCTGGCTATCCATCAACGAACTTGAGTGCCTGGTTGAACTAAATCCTTAATTCTTTGGGTGTAAGTCCCATCGTGGCGTAGTCTGCTAACTGCCTGGGCCTAAGCCCTGAAATCTGTATCTCTTTATGCCACATTAAGGAGAGCATTTTAAGTAAACAAATAGATATGAATGAAAACACCCTGGAGTGTGTAGGGGTTACTATTACATTGTCCCCCAAAATGTCTTTCGTTGTCTTTGCAGTCTATCGTCCACCTACTGCCACAAATTATTTTTTTAGCTGTTTATCTGCAACCCTTAAACAATATGAAAGAAAATAAGTTATACTTATGGGTGACTTCAACTTAAACTGGCTCGATAAATCACGCAGAAAAAAACTTAAGGATATTGCAAAAACATTTAATATGGTACAAAAGATAAATAAACCCACACGAATAACTAAATCCTCTCAAACCTTATTGGATTTAGTTTTTACAAATACACCAGAAAGGATAATTAAAACATACAACCTTGTTACTGGCTTGTCAGATCATAATCTCACATTAGCTGCTAGGAAACTGACCAAATCACGGTACAGGGACCAAAATACAGTGAAAGGAAATCCCACTATATCATATATTCCAAAGAGAGTTAATACAAATTGAGAATGTCATAAAGCAAACAAATTGGAGAGACACTGTTGAAAATAAATCCTGTCAGCAAGCATGTAATGAAATAATGTCAGCCCTTAAAGATATAATATCAATACAAAAACAATAGCCAAAAAACCTAGAGCTTTACATAGATTGCCTTGGTTTAATAGTAATCTATGGCAACTAATGAAAAAAAGAGATGCCTCACTAAAAAGGTTTTTTAAATCAGGTTTAACTACTGATAATCTAATTTATAAAGGTCTGAGAAATAAGGTTACAATGCAGCTTAGAAAGGCTAAAGCATCATTTTTCCTTGAAATCATTAGAGAACCAAAAGGGAATAGTAAACAACTATGGAAGACTATTGATAAATTAACTGGCAAGGACAAGTCTAAGCATGAAAACATACAGTTTAAAATAAATAATGAAATTCAAAACGATAGTTTAGCTATTGCAACAGAATTTAACGATTATTTTTTGGATTCCGTGGAAACACTGGGTCAGAATTTTACAAAAAAAAACATTTAATTATTCCTTAGTCTGTGATAGAGCTGGTTTTATTATGACACCCACAAACGATATAAAGGTTAGTAATATACTCTTAACACTTGCTAATAGCAAAGCAAAGGACATGGTCTTGATACTGCTTTCTTAAAAACTCATATAGAATCCTTGACCACACCTTTAACTAAAGTAATAAATAAATCAATTAATGAAAGCACCTTCCCAGGTGTCTTAAAACTTGCTATTGTTACCCCGGTGTATAAATCTGGTGACAAACAAGAGGTTAGCAATTACCGACCTATTAGCATCCGCCCGGTCATCTCAAAGGTCATTGAAAAGGCTGTAGCAGAACAACTAATTGCTCACCTTGACTCTAAGGCCTTTTTACATCCTATGCAATTTGGATTCAGGAAAAAACACTCAACTGAAACAGCCTGCTGCTACTTCCTTGAACAAATTAAAACAAATTTAGATCAAGGTGGTGTGGTGGGAGCAGTCTTTCTTGATTTAAGCAAGGCTTTTGATACGGTTAATCATGAGATACTATTAAGCAAATTGGCACAATACAATCTTGCAATAAACACAAAAAAACTGGTTCAAATCTTATCTGAGTGGACGACAACAGTGCGTGCGGATGAACAATACATTCTCCCCATTGAAAAGATGTACCATGGGGGTCCCGCAAGGGTCAATTTTAGGGCCGCTGATTTTTAGTATATATATAAATGACCTTCCATAAGTATGTAATGATATTGATTTAATAATGTATGCAGATGATACTGTGTTGTACACTCATGGGAAGAATGCTATAGAGGTTGCTTTAAAATTAATGAATGTAATGCATAAGGTTGTTGAGTGGTTACATAACTCATGTCTTACTTTGAATACTGAAAAGACGGTAACCATGTTTTTTAAAAATAGATGCAAACTTAGGGAATGTCCTGAGGTCTTTGTAAATGGGCATACAATTAAAAACGTGGACAAATTCAAATATTTGGGTTTAACCCTGGACCCAACTATAACCTTTAAAAACATGTTAAAAAATTGAGAAATGCACAAATTTAATCTTATAAATTTCAGGCATATAAGAAACTCACTTACTATTGAGGTATCAAATACCTACTTAAGTGCAATTATTGTTCCGCACTTTTTGTATTGCATGACAAGTTGGCCTCAAGCAGGGAAGACAAGCTTAAGACCACTTGAATCATTATATAAAACAGCCCTTAAGATCCATGATAAAAAGACTCGTCAATATCACCACTGCACAATAATGACTAAGTATGATATTTAAAATTTTGGAAATTTGATAATGCATTCGAATGTTTGTTTACTTTTTAAAATCATTCATAATGCTGTCGCTCCTCCTCTAAAAAAATGTATTGCACTCAAATCCGAAAAAAAAAAGAGCTACTCGGTCGGCCACTAGAGGAGAATGCAATATTCCAAATCGCAAAACCTCATTTGGCAAATCAGCCTTTTCTTTTGTGGCTATAACTCAGTGGAATACTCTCCCCACACACCTTATTACATGTACAAATCCTCAAACCTTCTCGAGTTTGACAAAAGCATGGTTATTGTCACAACAAAACTGTACGCATTTATTAAATGTGTGTGTGTGTGTGTGTGTTTTGTACTGGGAGACGTAGGGATCTTGATTGTTTCGTTTTGTCGGTGTGGGGTGGGGTTGGTTTTAGGAAAGGGGAAAAATTGAGCATATGATAGTTTTAATTGTAAATTTATTTTATTTTATTTTTTTATTATTTTTTTATTTATTTAAAAGGGACAATGCATATGAATGAACATAGCTTTTCAGCACTGTACATATGCCAAAATTAGCCCCCAGGCTATTTTACATTTGTAGTCCCATGTGAGGTCATCAAACAATACCTAATAACACAGCTAAACATTTAATTTAAACATGATTCAACTTAATTTAAAAGACACACAATTAACAGCAACATATAAGAAATGACACAATTAGTAAACCGGGCATCTAATACGGCATACTCATACATGACGGACACACACATATAACATGTACGTAGTAAAGTGCTACTTAAAGTGCATTAAGTGCTTTATCAATTTCTTAAGTGCTATTAGATGCTGCAAAGTGCTGGATCTAGTTTGGTATACATACATATACGTATACAGTAATACAATGAACCATATCTATTTATCTAAATTCAACAATTATCATTAGTGGGCACATATTTGATTTTTTTTAAGCCATTGTTTAAGTTGGTTCTTAAAACAGGAGAAGGTCGGGCTTTCTCTCACAACAACCGGTAGTTTGTTCCAGATCTCTGTCCCCTTAATTGATAGTACATATTGTCCAAATGCTGTACGTCTGTAAGGCACCACAAAATCACCTCTCGTGCAGGCCCTGGTTATATTTCTGCCTCCATCCATTGCTTTCACTTTAATGTAGTCCCTCAGTGGGGGTGGGGCAAGACCATGTAAGGTCTTATATATAGCACAGGCATATTTGAGCTTTAAAGGGTTAGTTCACCCAAAAATGAAAATTAAGTCATTAATTACTCACCCCCATGCTGTACCAACCCCGTAAGACCTTCGTTCGTCTTCGGAACACAAATAAAGATATTTATGATTAAATCTGAGAGCTGGATCACTCCTCCATAGGCTCCCTAAGGGACTGAAACTTGACGGTCCAGAAAGTCATTAAAGAAAATGTTTAAATATTCCATGTCACAACAGTGGCTCAACTATAAGTTTATCAAGCGACGAGACTACTTTTTGTGCGGAAAAACAAACAAAAATAATATCTCTCCCTATTACAGTTGCCTGATTCTCCGATTGACATTCTGAAGGAGAATGATTTTAACCACTCCATTACGTTTTGTTTTTTATAAAGCCTTTCTTTAAAGTGAATTTCGTTTTTAATAAATTGTATCTTAATTTCAATCAATGTTTGATCAACCAATTCCCTGGATTTAGAAGCAAAGCAGACATATAAGCATAGGCATAGCAATAACATCATGAAATTTTTGCATTGCACATTTCTCACAGGCATGATAAATACATCAAGGTAGAAATGTCTAGCCTACTTTTAAACAAAACAATTCAAAACGAAAATAAATAGACTACTCTCAGATAATGTAATCCGTATGAAATGAGCATTTCTCTCGGCGCGTTCACTACTGTGAAGATGGCTCCAATACGACGCGCGCTCCATTATGGACAAAAAGAGCGAATAAAATAAGATGACAAATAGGCTACATAAGAGCAGTATGGAGCCTTGTGGAACCCCTACTGGACATTCTAAATAGGGAGATTTAATGTTGTCAATAGAGACACAGTGTATTCTATTGGCTAAGTACGAGTTCATCCAGCTGATGGCTTGTTCGGAGAAATTGAAATGTGTTAATCTAGATAGGAGCATCTGATGATTTACAGAATCAAATGCCCTTTTCATATCTAGAAAAACAGCACCCACAACAGGATGAGTGTCTAATGAATGTAAATCTAATGTTATGGTTGTAAAATTGTATATTTTAATGTTTTGTATTTTACTTTGCCAAGGGACTACGGGCGGAAAATAGCACTTGTGCTACAACCTGGCACAATGCATCTCTCTTTGTTTTAAACAAGGTTAATGTTAACTTGTGCAATGCCCCTATTTAAATAAAATGAATCTTAATCTGACTCCCGAAAGACGCTAGAAGCCTTCTTGATAGTCCACAAGGAGTGCCAGTTAAAAATAAATGCAATGGAAAGTATATGTATTATGGTATTGAGCGTTACCTTCTAGAACACCTTTCAAAAGAGACACTGCCAGGGCAAGTTGAACTGTGCTTTAATGTGGATGGCGTGCCATTGTTTAAATCGAGTAAAACATGCTTCTGGCCCATTGTTGGTCAAATTCCGAACTGTCAGCCATTTATTGTCAGCCGTGTTATTCAACGGGACGTGAGACCAACTAAACAATTATATTACACTTCAAATATCTTTTTTCCAAAGGTGGTTCCTGTCATTTTCTGTCGTTTTTATCACGCTGATGTAAGTTCAAGTGTCTGTTTTTAAAATAAGTTTGTTTTTAGTTAGTTACGTGATGCTATAAAAACGAAGGTGTAACGTCATGGTTGACAGCTGTGATTGACAGGTTCTCTGAGCGAAGTAGTAACTGTAGCACCAACAGACCTTTTTACGGGATCTTCGGAGGACTGATGAGATTGTATTTACTTTATTTTAACAAGCCTCTTGTCGTACTGCAATCAACAGACATCAAAATTGGAGCAGAACGGAGGAACGGAGCAGACATAGGGCACTTGTGCAGGGAGAGTGCATTCTCCGAGAGTGAGGGCGGAGCGCTGATTTCACGGCTTTACTTCCGGTTCACTACTGCGCAGGTCTGGTCCCGAGATCGCTACTGCGCAGGTCTGACCCCGAGATCGGTACTGAGCAGGTCTGGTCCCGAGATCGCTACTGCGCAGGTCTGGCCCCGAGATCGCTACTGTGCAGGTCCGGCCCCAAGATCGCTACTGCGCAGGTCTGGTCCCGAGATCGCTACTGCGCAGGTCTGGTCCCGAGATCGCTACTGCGCAGGTCTGGTCCCGAGATCGCTACTGCGCAGGTCTGGTCCCGAGATCGCTACTGCGCAGGTCTGGTCCCGAGATCGCTACTGCGCAGGTCCGGCCCCAAGATCGCTACTGAGCAGGTCTGGTCCCGAGATCGCTACTGCGCAGGTCTGGTCCCGAGATCGCTACTGCGCAGGTCTGGTCCCGAGATCGCTACTGCGCAGGTCTGGTCCCGAGATCGCTACTGCGCAGGTCTGGTCCCGAGATCGCTACTGCGCAGGTCTGGTCCCGAGATCGCTACTGCGCAGGTCTGGTCCCGAGATCGCTTCTGCGTAGGTCTGGTCCAGAGATCGCTACTGCGCAGGTCTGGTCCCGAGATCGCTACTGCGCAGGTCTGACCCCGAGATCGCTTCTGCGTAGGTCTGGTCCCGAGATCGCTATTGCACAGGTCTGGTCCCGAGATCGCTACTGCGCAGGTCTGGTCCCGAGATCGCTACTGCGCAGGTCTGGTCCCGAGATCGCTACTGCGCAGGTCTGACCCCGAGGTCGCTACTGCGTAGGTCTGCTCCCGAGATCGCTATTGCGCAGGTCTGGTCCCGAGATCGCTACTGCGCAGGTCTGACCCCGAGATCGCTACTGCGTAGGTCTGGTCCCGAGATCGCTACTGCGCAGGTCTGGTCCTGAGATCGCTACTGTGCAGGTCTGGTCCCGAGATCGCTACTGCGTAGGTCTGGTCCCGAGATCGCTACTGCGCAGGTCTGGTCCTGAGATCGCTACTGTGCAGGTCTGGTCCCGAGATCGCTACTGCGCAGGTCTGACCCCGAGATCGCTACTGCGTAGGTCTGGTCCCGAGATCGCTACTGCGCAGGTCTGGCCCCAAGATCGCTACTGCGCAGGTCTGGCCCCGAGATCGCTACTGTGCAGGTCCGGCCCCAAGATCGCTACTGCGCAGGTCCGGCCCCAAGATCGCTACTGCGCAGACTCAAGTCCCAAGATGTCAGCGCCATATCGAGACACTGGCGGCTTCAGTTCTCACCAATGGAAGAGAGCGAAGGGGCGTCGTCAATCTTTTTTTACAGTCTGGTCAGGACACAAAGAATGAGGAGACTGGTGCTTCTTTCCAAAGTGTGTTAAAAATTAGTCTAAAATAACAAAAAACATATTACATTAGTAGAAGTAAATGTGTACATTCACATACAGAATACTAACATATTCAGTATCAAATCAAATCAAATTAAATCAAAGTTTATTTATAGAGCACCTTAAAAAACACACTGTGTACCAAAGTGCTGTACAATTTCAAACGAATTAGATAAAACACAATAAAATATAAGAAATATATATCACCTCTAAATAACAGTTAAAACTCAAAATATGGAGAGGATGGGTAATTCAAGACAATAAAACTATTGTAGTTGAAGGAAATCCAAGGCACTCTTCTTAGGAATTAATAAAAAGCCACTATTGGTTTGGTCACAAAAAATTACTTTGGCATTAATATATATTATTAATGAATCCAGATGCATCAACAAACAATCTAAATTTACAAATGAGCATAATCAAAGGGAAATAATACTGGATAATCCTTTTGCAGAAAAATTTGTTAACATATTACAGACATATACAAGATAAACGGTCACATTTGACTATATTTAGCAGAAATCACGTTACACATCTTGTTTATCTGTCAAACGATCGCACATGAATCGGTCCATGTCCAGGCATGCACATTTAAGTGCATAAGGCTCAATTATACGCTTAACCCTTTAGGCGCCAGAGGTTTTTTCCTAAAACGTTCGATTTTGACATCTTAATTTCAAAAGGCTATATCTTAAAAGTGATAAAAGATAGAGACTTTCTGTACATTAGAGAAATATTAAGGATGACCCAAAGTTTATGTAGGGATTACATTTTCCCATCTAATTTGCATATTATGACGTCATATGGTGGTGGCAATCTTGGATTATAGAGTTTTCATGAAAAGTCACATGTTTAAAGGATAAAATGCAGCACTTATTTCCCCCCAAAATGTCCATTACCTTCTGTATGCTATATTACACAATACTGAATGCTCAGGTATATAGTAAGTAGTAAACAAACTGTGTAAATCATTACTAATGAATGGTAGAAACAAACCGAATGCATGTAGTGGTAGAGATTTTCCATTTACTAAATACAGTAGGCACTCTTATTCCATGTATGGGGCACATATATATTATTCATATGACATACAAACACAAGTAGACAAGACCTGTTAGTTCAAACGCTCACTCGCACAGATCATGAGTGACATGATACGAGCAGCGCGGCCAGATCTGCCTCGCGCGCTCGCCGAGTGTGCACAGCTCGGACTACTGTCGTTGTCATTGCGACTCCTCACCCTGCCTCCACGTTGCCTCCTAACTGTCTTATGAATACTTCGACCTCGTCTAACATAGCCAGTGGCATTAGACAAAGTCTCCACCACAATACTGTCGCCGCGATTGCGGAGAGGCTCTGATAACATGGCTCACTCGCACACTAGCTCCGATTTTGATCACACTGATTCAATGCGCTCTAACTCGAACATTTTGTATAGAAACATGACGTTTTTTTGATTCGGGGATGAAGTATGACATGTCTGCCATCCAGTGGAGGGGAGGTCGAATGAAATTTGACACCCAATTTGACAAAATCGGCCGTTTTATTCAGTGCCGCATCTTGTCGAGTAAATTCGACCGTGGCGCCTAGAGGGTTAAAACACGGTTAAAAGAACGAGCAATCAGAGAAAACTTCCTCTTGTCCTCTTTTCGACATGTCCAACATAATTAAGTTGAGGCCAGTTAAAAACATCATTAAGTTGAGGCCATTTAAAAACGTTATTTTTTTAAAGGGGTCATGACATGAGAAACCAAATTTGCCTTGATCTTTTGGTATATAAGAGGTCTTTGTACCATTAAAACCTCCTGCAAGTTTCATAGCTTAAGACGTCCTCCCCATTATAAACGAAGCATTTATTTAATCAAGCTCTAAATACAGCTCGTTCTAGATCCTTTGAACTTAGTGACGTCACGGTACGAAGTGACGTACCGGTCGTTTGCATATGACCGCCTCCAGCGCAGGACAACTACGCCTCATTTCGCATCATCGCATGCGCTGTCGTGCAGCGAGGGGGTCTGTTTACGCCACGCAGATGTGCTGTTCCTGGCTGTGGACAAGCAACATGTTTGAATACGCTGCCGAACGATCCAGAGGTCAGGGAAAGCAGTTGGATGCAGTTTATTTGCAGCATATGCAGCCCGCCAAAGCCTTATTTGTTCGGTGAGTGATGTAGATGAGTGTGACAGGGCGCATGTTACTGAAAGAACGAAGAGAGAGAGAGAGAGAGCCCCGGCCGCGCGCGCGCCTTCAAACTGTCCTGCTCTCTCTCTCTCTCTCCCTCTCTCTCTCTCTCTCTCTCTCTCTGTCTCTCTCTCTCTCTCTCCCTCGCGCATATGAATCAAAATCAATTGAGAATTGACACGATGGTAAAAGATCGAAGACCGAAGTTTCACGTGGTGGAGCATTGTGTAGCCTACATGTGATACAAAATGATTAACGTTAATAATTTATGCATAAGCAGCACTGACGTTAGCCAATCATAACAGTGGGCGTTAACACTGAACTCTTAAAGGGGAAACACCTCCAAAACAGACTGTTTGAATCAGAGGGGGAGCAACAGGGTGGAAAAAGGTCATAAATCACTAAATTTTTAAAGTTTTTTGTACAAAAAACTATAGTAATACTATAATTGCACCTAAGGGAACATAATAAAACAAAACAAAAACCATGTCATGACCCCTTTAACGTTTTCATTTTTTTATTTTATTTTACATTTTATGCTTAGAACATCATAACTGAACAATTAAATTTAGCTGTATAATGAAAATAATGTTTACTAATGCTCACCTTTTGTTTTGTAGACTCGTTTCATAAAGTCAAGACATTACTTCTGACATGATGAGCACACAGCAAGTGTGTGCTTTCTGCATTTGAATTTCTTGCACTTCACGCTTGAATGGGCACACCTCACATCTCTTCCGGGTTTTCCCATCATCAGCCGCTGGTGATCGAGGTCGCTGGATCTCAGGTGTGGTGAGAGCTTTTCCCAGCTCCTCCAGGAACATCCGACGATTGTTCAATTTGCCCTCATTCCAGGTTTGGTTGATCTCACGCTGCAGGACGAAGGCATTATATGCGGACACATCCAAGATGTTGCAGAGGACCACCAGAGGCCGACGGACAGTCCTGCGCTGGCAGCTGTAGGCTGATGTGACTTTGTCCAAACTGTCAACCCCTCCTTTCGTGGAATTATAGTCCAGGATCATTTCTGGCTTCAGGTCCTCTCTTGCACTCAGTGATGCATCTCTGTGCATTGTACTACTACTGTCATTGACATCTTTGCTTTTTTCCTTGGTTGACTTTGTTTCCTTTGGAACAGTGAGTAACATTTGCAGTTGCAGTTTGAGGCTTTGAACCATCTCTCTTTCCCCAACCTTCCTGAGATTGAGTTATGTCTTTTCTTGAGATGGGTCTAACTAGCAACTGTTCAGAGAAGTTATGAGCTAGTATGTGTTCCCTGTGCCTCCCCTGTAAAGAGCCATACATTTTACTGACAGATGCTCCTGATCTCAATCGCCTTTGTTTTTCAGGATTGAGTGTTTCACGATTCCGAACCACCGCTCAACATGTCCCTTGTTTTACGTGGCACGGAGCTGTCATCTTCTTTGCCATCTGCATAGCTCTTCAAATCCCCTAACAGTAGACCACTCCAAAGTGGAGAAATGCCAAGATAGTTGTCACAAAGGACATCAACAATGCCTGGGCAGAAGTACGCATTTACTTCATCATTTGCAGTCCTGGAATCCTCTTTTTCTAGCTCTTCCTGTAGGGAGATCTGCGATTGTCCTCATCATGAAGTTAAGGAGCTGTTCGGTAAATTGTCAGTCTCTTCCATGTCGGGCATCTCGCATCTTTTATTGAGTCCTGCATGCAGAGCCGGCTCTCCCTATAAGCGAACTAAGCGGCTGCTTAGGGCCCCGCCGCCACTAGGGGGCCCCCTAACTACAGATGGTAGTCGCCGGCGTCGCCGCGGTTTAAGCATAGACAGTAAAAGAAGGGTTTAAGGCAACAACCAACTGTCAAATCGTTGTCTACTCTGAACTTTGAAATTTGACCGAATGAACTTTGAAAAATGAAACGAGTCTATCCATCGGGTGCAGAAAAAAGGAAAAAGAAGAAGGATGATGATGAGAAGAGACAAGTGCAAGGTAAGGTAATTTTTAATAATGTAATTTAAGTTAAGGCGTGGTAACGTTACGCCAGGCGACTCAGGCCTAATATTAACGGACACGTCCTTAAACTGTTAGTTATTATTACTTTATCTTTACTCATTTAATTTGCAAGTTGATGTTTAGTCATTAATAGAGACAGAGTAACTAATGAAAAAAGTCGGTAGCTGTCCGTCAATTATGCTGAATCAACATTGCTTTAACAGTTAACGTTACATGACACTAGTTCTGGGAAAGAAAAAAACTTGTCTCAATAGATACTTATTACAATAAAAATAGTTTGATTATTAAACATTAGAGAGAAAGAAAGTAAAAAAGAAGAGAAAGGGCAATAATTTGACAGTTAAAATCAAAATGAAGTTTAAAATAAAGCGGTTAAATACAAGCTTTTTCTTCTGGTCTTTATTTCATATTTAATTAAAGATTATTAATAAACATTAATCTATATACTAATATGAAATATTTTATATATTGTTAAGCAAAAACACTCTATGTCCTCTCTGAAACATTATTGAATGATGATTGATACAAGATACTGTATCTAAAAGCAAAATTGATTTGTGGTACATTTTAGGTAAGAATGTATTACTGTATGTAATCATAAAAGGTGAAAAATGTCTCACTCCATGCTGTGAAGATTTAAAATATGAACTTATGAAATAAGAGTTAATCAACCAATAATTAAATAATATAATTTAACCTTTGATTTCTTTTAATTTACTTTTAACATTATTTTCTGCTCACAATGTAAAAAACTAAATTTCACTTTCTCAGGAGGAGCCATTCTTAAATATTTTGGTGGTCGTGGAGAAACATCTCAGGAGGCTGACACCAGAGATGACACAAGTAAATATGTCCCACTGCCTTTCTTTTGAATAGTTTTGTGTGCAACTTCAACATGGCTAATTGTCCTCTTGCCAATACAATTTTTTGTTTTAGAATCACAATTCACTATGTTGTCTTATTGTACTTCAATATTAATTTAAGATGAATGTGTTTTATCTAATCTGCATACTGTATTTATGATTATATTATAATCTCAACAGCTGGAGGAGGTGACTCTACTGCTGTTTCAGTAGAGCACAGCGAGCGGCATACCACAATGGATAATGTTGCTGGTAAGTTAGCTATATATTGTTAATGCTAAATTAATAATATTTATTTGTTTAAAACAAATTGACCTTATGTATGATGTCGATATAATGATTAATACTAACACACTTAAAAACAAAGAAAACAACTAGGCCTAATCACAATGATGTTGATGTTTTTATTTCATGTCAGGCCCATCATTATCATGCCACACTAAAGGTGATACAACATCTTCATCCCGACCGGTGTTTATCCCTGCTGGTTCCAGTGATACAGTTGGTAAGTTTAGTTTGTTCCCAGAATATGTTTCTACCTTTGATATTAACTCAAATGTTTTGTACACAAGTAGCTAAACATTTCCCATCTAATCTTCCCACAGCTCCAACTGCAACTGCTGATCTAAGCCAACCAACCTCTTCGGTTACTTGGATCCCTGCTCCACCACCAACTGATCCTGCTCAGTGGCCATCAAAACTGTCTGACCAAGTAAAGGATGACTTAGTTTACAGAGGTCCTGCAAAGGTAGACAGAGACTTTGAATTCCCCAGGTCCCATTTGCACAGAAGCTTTCACTACCATCACATGTTTCGAAACCTTGCAAATGGTGAGAAAGTTAAACGTGACTGGTTAACATACTCAAAGCAGAGTGATGCAGTCTACTGCTTTTGTTGCAAGTTGTTTTCGAGAAAGTCATCAAAGCTTGCCACAGAGGGTCAGAATGACTGGGTCAATATCAGTGCAATATTAAAGTCCCATGAAACCAGCCCAGATCATGTTAAACATTTGTTAGCATGGAAGGATTTAGAGTGTCGACTTAAAGCAGGAAAAACAATTGACCACACTGCGATAGCTCTCTTGCAAGCAGAGCAGAATCGCTGGAGAGAGGTACTCAAACGTTTGATCAGCATCATTCAATCACTGGCTGAAAGAAACCTTGCTCTCAGAGGATCAGCAGATACCATCAACAGTCCGAACAACGGCAATTTTCTGAAAGAGGTAGAACTTCTTGCAAAGTATGATCCAGTTTTAAATGCCCACGTCAGACGCATCAGCTCTGGTGAAAATCACACTACCTACTTGGGGAAAATTATTCAAAATGAACTCATTGCTTGTATTAGTGGGAAAATACTTAGCACTATGGTGGCAGAAATAAAACAGTCAAAGTATTTTGCGATAATTTTAGACTGCACCCCAGACATAAGTCACCAGGAACAAATGTCGGTTGTTGTCAGAATTGTCACCACGTCAACACCCCCAGAGATTAAAGAGCACTTTCTGGGTTTCCTACCTGCTCCAGAGTCCACTGGCCTTGGCCTATCTTCATTGATTTTGAACAAGCTGGAGGAGCTGGGCATCCGTTTTCAAGACTGCAGGGGTCAGTCATATGATAATGGCTCCAACATGAAGGGGAAAAATAAAGGAGTGCAGGCCAGGCTGCTTGAAAGAAATGCTCGTGCTCTATATGTTCCATGTGGAACACACACCCTTAATCTAATGGTTGCAGATTCAGCAAAGCAGTCAGTAGATGCCATCAGCTTCTTTGGCATAGTCCAGAAGCTTTACAACGTGTTCTCTGCTGCTCCTCAGAGGTGGGCCATTCTTAAGAAGCATGTCCAGATCACGCTGAAGTCATGGAGTGAGACAAGATGGGAGAGTAGAGTCAACAGCATTGAGCCTTTACGGTACCAAACTGACAAAGTCAGAGAGGCCTTGACTGAAGTCAGAGACCAAACAAATGATGCTGCTGCAAGAATTGAGGCCCAGTCATTGGCAGAAGAAATAGGGTCATTCAGATTTCAAATCTGTACAGTGGTCTGGTTTGATATCCTATCCAAAATCAACATTACCAGTAAACTCCTGCAATCTGCCAACATGCAGCTTGATGTTGCTGTCAATCTAATTGACAAAACAAAACAATCTCTGTTGAACTACAGGGACACCGGTTTCTCTGATGCCCTGTCAAATGCTAGAGAATCATGTGAGAACATGAATGTTGAGGCAGTGCTGGCACAGAAGAGGATTCGAAGCTCAAAAAGGCAATTTAGCTACGAGGCAACAGATGAGACTGTGAATGATGCAGTAAAAAGAATGGAGGTAACATTCTTTAATGTTGTTGTTGACACTGCCATCCAGTCACTGGAAGATCGCTTCAAGTCACTAAAGAATGTAAGAGATAAATTCAGTGTTTTGCTCAGTTTCACTGACATGGATGACGAGGCACTCAGAGAGCACTGTGAGCTACTTGGCAACACACTGACTGATGGGGAGGAGACTGACCTTGACTGGCAAGAACTGACAGCAGAAATCCAGAGTCTTCCAGTTCCAAACTTACCAAAGGCAATGACAGCATTTGAACTTCTTAATTTTCTCCACCAAAAAGGGCTGACTGGGCTTTATCCAAACCTTTGGGTTGCACTGAGAATAGCCTGCACACTACCAGTGACAGTAGCCTCTGCAGAAAGGAGTTTCTCAAAGCTGAAGCTTATAAAAACGTACCTAAGGTCCTCCATGGCACAAGAACGCCTCAGTGGTTTGTCAATCATCAGTGTCAACCACCAGGTTGGAAGCAAGATGTCCTATGATGACATTATAGAGGACTTTGCATCTCAAAAAGCAAGAAGACACACATTCTGAGAGAAAAAGTCATTAGAAGGAACAGGGAATAAAAAGCAGATGGGGTGAAGTGAAAGTTTTTTGGGGGGGGTTTAGACTTATTTTCTTCCTTTTTTTTCTTATTTATTTGATTAATTTATGTATCATTCATTGCATTTTAAACGCTGTTAATAGTTTTGTTGTTTACTGTTTTGGGGTTTGAATGTGTACTGAATGTGTGAAAAGGGTATTAGAGTTTGGTTACACTTTTACATTTAAAGGGTTAGTTCACCCAAAAATGAAAATTATGTCATTAATGACTCACCCTCATGTCGTTCCAAGCCCGTAAGACCTATACTGTCCTTGTTCAGAAAGGAAATAAAGACATCATCAAAGTAGTCCATGTGACATCAGTGGGTTAGTTAGAATGTTTTGAAGCATCGAAAATACATTTTGGTCCAAAAATAACAAAAACTACGACTTTATTCAGCATTGTATTGTCTTCCGGTTCTGTTGTGGATCCGCGTTCACGAGTCCGCAGTGACGCTGCTGACGTAAGACACTGCTGACGTGTATCTGGTGCGCCCGTGTATTCGGGTTCAAATAAATATGGCTGGGCAAAAAAATGCAAGTCTTCCTCTGTGTGGAAATCCTTTGACATGTTTGCGAAGATTGTTTTGTTTACAGCGTGCGTCTCCCTCAGACTGTAAACGAAGCTCGGGCGCACCAGACACACGTCAGCAGCGTCTTACGTCAGCAGCGGCACTGAACGCGGATCCACAACAGAACCAGAATACACACACACACACACACACCAGACACACGTCAGCGGCGTCACTGAACGCGGATCCACAACAGAACCGGAAGACAATACAATGCTGAATAAAGTCATAGTTTTTGTTATTTTTGGACCAAAATGTATTTTCGATGCTTCAAAACACTCACTGATGTCACATGGACTACTTTGATGATGTCTTTATGTCCTTTCTGGACAAGGACAGTATACCGTACATACATTCTCAATGGAGGGACAGAAAGCTCTCGGACTAAATCTAAAATATCTTAAACTGTGTTCCGAGGTCTTACGGGCTTGGGACGACATGAGGGTGAGTCATTAATGACATAATCTTCATTTTTATGTGAACTAACCCTTTAAGTACCGGGTAATATTAAGTAACTACATGTACTTACATGTATTAGGATTAGGATTTGGTTTAGGGTTAGTTACATTTAATTATCCATCATTTACTGTTATTACTATAGTAACTACATGTAACGTGTAACAATGACACTGTAAAATGTTTGTTTTTTTTACTGTAAAATGTAAAAATTGTTACCTAGAGTTTTTATTAGATTTATGTATATATTACTAAATATTTTATATGCACATTTGGCTAATGATTGTTCGCTGAAATAGTGTTTTTGTAGTTGGAATATATAAAAAAATAAATACCAACTCAAACAATATTTTGTAGAATTTGTTATCTCTTTGATACATCAATACAAGAATGTTTAAATCACTTTAGAAGGAAGCAAAGAAATTACTGGTCTAACTTCTCCCTATTTTTAAAGTGTGGAAAAGGGAAAAGAAGTTCAAAGATCGAGACTCCAGCAACACCTGTAGTATATGCAGCAACTTTATTGAAGATTTGTTAGATTGGGGTTAGATTGTATACAGTTACTGGTTTGCGGTGGCAATACTCCATTATTCACTGCAAGGCAGGGCCCCAAAATTATCCTGCTTAGGGCCCCCAGATTTACAGAGCCGGCCCTGCCTGCATGGCCTTCAGATTAGAGTACTGGTGTTGTATTTCCCAATTAATACAGTGCACAGTGAGCGGAAGATTTTGAACTGGCAAATGCAAATGTTGCAAAATCCTTCAAACCTGTCTCCAGTTTTTTTCTCCCAAATGACTGAGAGACAGAGCTTTGAGCACATGTGCAGGACACACTGTAAACACTCTGATATCCTTCCATGACTTTCGTTTTGAACAAATGTCCAAAGCCCTGTCCAAGCAGCTGACTATCCTCTCCCTGTTGAATGCCAGAAGAACTCTTTGGAGAAGTGCCCAGCTATAGTCTGTTTCTATCTGATGAACTCTGTCCTGTGATCCTCCAGACTGTGATTGCACATCATGACCACATCAGGCAGAGTGAGAGAGGACTCGTTTGGTCTAAACACAGGGCCTTTTGATGCAACATGTCCTGATGCATCTAGTGGAGTCTTCTTTCTCAGGTGTTGCACAACCGTGCTTGCTCTTGTTTCAGTGTACGTGTGCACACTGAAGGCTTGAAAGTGCTGTATGTACACAGGCATTTTGTGAAATTTGATGTCACATTCCTTCATGATATTTTGAGTGAGGTACATCTCAATGAACATGTCGTCATCTACTCGTTCTAAACTCTGAACTTATCCCTTTTAGAACTTTTTTGTTCAGGCTTCTGGTTATGCTTCCTGAAATTAATTCAGGAACTTGTGTTTTTTTTAGTTTTCTGTAGAAGAATTGGCTAACTCGTTTGTGTTGGGCTATGGCAATGCTCCCTCTTCTTGTGGTGGTCTGAATTTTCTGTCACTTTTTTTGTGTGCAGTTTTTCCTCTTTGTAGCACAGATATCTTCACTGGGTTGTCTCCCACTGGCAAATACAAAGTATTTTGCACTGCAGGAAGGACATGTACAAACTGCTGTAATATTTAAATATGGACGATTAATTTTCTGGCTGCGAGGAGTTTTAATATGCGGGCTCTTGAAGGTTAGGGTACAACAGGGATGTTTCTGTCTGAAACTGTTGTACAATATATGGGTCCACGGTTGCCTCAGCTTCGTTGAACCGTGCCGTGTAACAATTGTTTGCCATTTCTTTCTGTTCACTGTAATTATGAACCTTTTTGAAACCACTGTCATCTTTCTCCATTGTTTTTTGTCCCCCGTTTTTCCATGTTCAGATGGGACTCTGGTCTCCAATGACACATTCGGTTGCTGTCTGATACTCCCTTAAAATTGCCTTTCGAAGCTATGGCAAAGGGAACAGACAACGCTTCAACCTTTCGTCAAGATACAGTCAGTGTGTGCAGTAAAATCTTTTGGCAATAAGACAAGTATGTATGTAAAGATACAGTTGGCACTTAAAAAAATACCTTAAACAAATGATTTAGGGCTGTATTCATCAGATTAATTACATATATTTTTTATTAATTACATTACATATCCTTAGCTTAAACTGGAATTGAAAACATTGTCTGGTCGTTGTGAAAGCACTTCAGTTGCACATTAACATAACATTACTATTGATGTTCTTCCAGTCAGGTGTACCAGAGATCCCGGACACAAGCAAACACTGCTTAAAGAGAGCCTTACTCCTGTGCTGTTGCTATACTCTTCATCACTCATTACAGCAATCAGACAATGACAGAAGACGCTAACGATGATTGATTGACAGCTCCTCCTGAGTTATGCATGTCCTTTGCTATATTTGGATTTTCCACAATCATTCATGTTATGTGATATAATACTTTTTCTAAATGGCTCTACACATTTATGCGGATGGATTTTTATCATTATATGATGGTTGTGTACAGGCACTGCCAACACACATTTCAGTACAATCAACTTGTAAAAAAGTGCATGTACCCCTGTAAGAAATGTACAATGAAGTTTTCAGAAAAAAAGAAAGAAAATGACCTCCTCAAACCTTACATTAAATAAAATGAATGTTCACAATAAATCATTGCGAGTTTAGTCCTTAAGTTTGACAAACTGGGCAGATGTAGGTTTTGTGTTTCCTTGAACGTTGAACACAGTTACAGTGAAACCAACGTGGGCACACATCACAGCCAATCTAAACATCTCAACAAACTAATGTTGAAGTCAAGCATAGGTATTTCTGTAATCCATATCAAACAATACTTACATGAACATTATCATATCACCTTCAATTCATATGACAAATTCAATAAAGGTTTGATAAAAGACAACAGTCTTTATTGGAATGCTTACCCACGATTTTGCCACTGTGTTTGTCCCCACATAGATGGCACAGGTCCTTAAGGTTAGCTAGCTGAGGATCATGCCAAGGCAGAATAAACAATGTTATCATAAAACAAGTTCTTAAAACATCACAAGTTTTTACAAGCAAATGAATAATCACATTTTACCAACACTGTTTAATGGTTAGGGTCCCAAAGAATGAATGAATATTGGAAATGTACCAGTGTTCTGCGAGACACATGCAGCAATATCCCTTCTCCGGGCAGCCACGCATTCCTCAGACGTGGAAAAGTGAAGCGACTCATTGTTTAAGAAACATTCTGCAAACTAAAAAAGAAAAGTGATTATTAAGACAACAGTCTTTATTGGAATGCTTACCCACATATGTTATCTATTTAATTTTTTCTCTCTGTTTAAGGCTGCAAGACTGTCCTTCTGTCCTAAAATAGAAGTGAGGGAATTATAAAGAATGATGTCAATACTAGAATGATAACTACAAGAAAGTTCCTTTAACTTCTATTGTCAACAGTAACACTCTTTCTAATATCTCCTTGTGTTGTTTTTCAATGGAAGTCACCATTCATTTCAATATTTATCATTGATATCCATTTACCATCCAGAATGACCATCTCCATTAATATTTACCTTTGGTGTTACACTAAGGAAAGAAAGTCATATATGGCAAAATGATCCATTTAACTTACTTTCAAGACAAAAGGCCCACAGGAACTGCCATCCTGTTGGCATAGATGTGGTAATGTCTCGCATGCCCATCTGGGGACGTTGTAGCCCTTCTGTATCATAAAGGACCTGTAATATTTATGATTATGGGGTAAAAACAATTGTACATAGGTACATATGACAATAAATCTCTTGAATTTGGAATTCATTCAATGAAATAGAATATCAAGAAACACCTTTAGAATTTCAGAAGATCTTGTTTAAAATGTTGATCGTCACATTCTGACAACTTTGGACTTTCGATGTGGTCTCTCCTAGAGGATCAAGGAACAGAGCCCTCTTCTCTTGTGTAATCATAATCTTAATAATAAAGTTATTGCAAATGATTACAACAACACCTTGAACGCTAAAAAAAAAATTGTATCCAACCACTGAAAAGATCATTGGGACTGCTTATAAAACATATAAACGGTACTGTCAGAGTCCAGTGCTAATTCTCCTTAAAGACCCCAATTATGTATCTGAATTTTTTGGGATCCATCTGAAATTTCAGTTAAAATAAAATCAACATTTAATGCACAAGTATTTTGCGGTGTAGTGAGCAACAAACAAAGAAGCATCCCATGACCCAAGTTTGAGTGATGTTAAAGAAATCTGACACTTTCTCCAATGTGACATGGCCCAGTCTGACACCCAGGAAGACATCGCCACACCAGACTGTTTATTTAGAATCGGAAATTAATATATAATTAATATTGAAATAATAATACCCGAATCCTTGTTGTACTGTTTTACCAAAAGGTACATATAAGCATTCATGACCTGACAGGAATAAATGAAGACATATTAGTTTCACATAAGAAAAAATATTCACAGAGGGGATCTGTTTAATGATGGCTAATGTTTACTTTAGATGGACACTTTCATTTTGAACTTTGGATAGTTTTTCTTTGGACATTATGTGTTTGTACATTTTTACATTATTTTAGCAAACTAATGAAATGTTGAAACAGTTTGATATAAGTGGCTTCATTCACAAACTGTTGGATATCATTAACACACTTATAAGATGTGTTCTTAAGGTATAAAAATATGTACACTGTGGAAACCAATAAGAAAACCCAAACCATTTCAGAAAAAAAAACATATTTACTTATTTTACCAACATAACATGTTGTACAACACATTATTGTAATGGCTAGATAAAAAAAAAAGAACAACCTCAAGAGACAAGAGGCCAATTTAAAATTAATACTAAACAACATAATGAATTGTGAATTCAATCTGAACTCAGATAAACATAAACGAAGCTAAACCACTGTCAATTCTCAATACCTCTCAATTTTTTTTCTTGGTTTTAAAAGTTTGCTTTTAAATATTAATTCTGTATATTGTCACAATTATGTTCTGTCTAGTCGGCACCTGTTCTTGTTAGTCCCTATAATTAGTTTATTTTCCTCCACCTCAGTTTGGTCCCTAGTCGGGTAATGTAACAAGCATGTTAACAGACTGTAACAGCAAGTCCACAATAACATGCACACACGAACATTAAAACTTATCTCCTTTAGAAATATCCCTTCATCTGTCTGTTTCATCTGCCAAGCTGTGACATATATATTACTTATGTATTTAGTTATGAAAGATATAACTGGATAGGCATATAAATCACAGAAAATTAGTTTCATGGAAAATATTTCATACATTAGAAATTAGAACTCAGCAAGATTATTTCCCAGTGAGTTGGTGCTTCTAAAAGGATCAACTCACCTCACTTTCAAAATGTCATGTGGGTGCAGTCTAATGAATGTGTGAGTAAAACTATTTGAAAGGCCCTATTTTTGAGATCAGCACATACAGTTTTTCCTTCCCAGGCTTCTTTGACACCTGTAAAATGTCAAAAACAAGCAAAACAATGCAAAGTCCTGACAAGACAGAATATGAAACTCAGAAGAAAAATAACAATTGAGGTTACATGTCTATCTTAATTTATGTAATGGTGTTACTCACAACTGGTGAATCCATGTGTTACTACTGTAATATGTATTATTAATATTATTATTATTATAACAACTGTCTAAATTGTTGTTTAAGTACATACGTGATTCTATATCTGATAAAATCACAACTCCTGAGGATGCCGGTAATGGCACTGGTGGTGGAGATTGTGGTGGAGATGCCGGTAAGGAACAGGTTGAAGTCAGTACTGGCACTGGAGGTGGTGGAGATGGGGGTGGTGGCACTGGTGGTGGTGGAGATGGGGGTGGTGGCACTGGAGGTGGTGGAGATGGGGGTGGTGGCACTGGTGGTGGTGGAGATGGGGGTGGTGGCACTGGTGGTGGTGGAGATGGGGGTGGTGGCACTGGTGGTGGTGGAGATGGGGGTCGTGGCACTGGTGGTGGTGGAGATGGGGGTTGTGGCACTGGTGGTGGTGGAGATGGGGGTGGTGGCACTGGTGGTGGTGGAGATGGGGGTGGTGGCACTGGTGGTGGCGGAGATGGGGGTGGTGGCACTGGTGGTGGTGGAGATGGGGGTGGTGGCACTGGTGGTGGTGGAGATGGGGGGGGTGGTGGCACTGGTGGTGGTGGAGATGGGGGTGGTGGCACTGGTGGAGATGGGGGTGGTGGCACTGGTGGTGGTGGAGATGGGGCTGGTGGCACCGGTGGTAGTGGAGATGGGGCTGGTTGCACTGGTGGTGGTGGAGATGGGGGTGGTGGCACTGGTGTTGGTGGAGACGGGGGTGGTGGTGGTGGAGATGGGGCTGGTGGCACTGGTGGTGGTGGAGATGGGGCTGGTGGCACTGGTGGTGGTGGAGATGGGGCTGGTGGCACTGGTGGTGGTGGAGATGGGGGCTGGTGGCACTGGTGGTGGTGGAGATGGGGGTGGTGGCATTGATGGGGGTGGTGGCACTGGTGGTGATGGTGGAGATGGGGCTGGTGGCACTGGTGGTGGTGGAGATGGGGCTGGTGGCACTGGTGGTGGTGGAGATGGGGCTGGTGGCACTGGTGTTGGTGGAGATGGGGGTGGTGGCACTGGTGGTGGTGGAGATTGCGGTGGTGGCACTGGTGGTGGTGGAGATGGGGCTGGTGGCACTGGTGGTGGTGGAGATTGCGGTGGTGGCACTGGTGGTGGAGATGCTGTTGAGAAGGGGGATGCAAAGACCACAGGAACTGAAACTGATGGTGATGAAGACTTTATTTTATGTGGGATACGGGGTTGTTCCTCAACATGTAGCCTCAAATGATCTACATTTATTCTTGGGAATCCCCCCCTCATCTTCCAGGTCTGCACTCTTCCCTTCCAATAAAGTGATCGTGTAGGGGCCAAGAAAGTTTGCCTCCAGTTTGCCACCCTTTCTTTGTTGGCTCCTTATATTTTGCCTCCACACTCTGTCCCCCACTTTGAATTTGTTCAGGGTTTTCTTTTGTTTTGTTTGTATCCTAACTCTTTCTTGTGAAGCTCTGGTATTCGTATGAGCCTCAGTTAAAACCTCACTCAGAGCAATAGCCGATTCTGTCAATTCTTCCACTGACATTGTGTCCTCCACACTCTCTTCAATCTGACAGAAAGTGCAGGACAATACTGTTAAAAAGTGCTACCTATTTATCATTAATGATATTTATTTGAAAATTGTAACAATCTGCAGTTACCTGATAGTGCTCAGGGATTTCGGAAGGGTAACGGGCCTCTCTTCCAAACAAAAAGTACGGTGAGTACTTAGTTGTCACCTGCCGCTTTGTCCGATGCCCAAACATTACGGCATCTTGGTGTTTGTCCCATTCATTGGGCTTGTCTTTGACAAGCTTGCAAAGGGATCTGGTAATATAATAACATTGTTTTCAGGAAGGAGCATTTACAATCATGCATCTGGTACACATTTTTATCCCATTTAAATAATATTGTATTCAGTGTGTACATAGTCATTATGTGTATTTTCTAGGAACTGAACCAATGAATTTTGCATTTCTATCATCATGCTCTACTTAAATACATAAATGGCTAGTTCTTTGCAAAATTGTTGTCAGTGTGAAGAGAATTAGAATTAAATTATTGTTACCTCTGTATTGTCGCATTCACCCGTTCCACAAGGCCGGTCGTCTGTGGGTGGTAGGGTGCGCACATGGACCTTTTAATGTTTAACACTTTGCAGATATTACTGTTCAGCTGCAATTTATAGAAGAAAACAGACTCTTAAAGTTCTCAGGGAAAAGATACAAGGTGTGTATATTGAAAAAAAGTTGACATTTAATAATTTTTTATCCATGTTTTATCAGTGAACATGTATGACTCACTGTGTTTACGAACTCTTTCCCCTGGTCTGTGAGGACTCTCTTAGACGCCTCAAACTGATGCACTCCCTGACAGCCTTTGACTTGAGGGGATAAGCCTGGGCCACTGGTCAAGTAGTCAATGATGACACAAATATATTGGTTACCATTTTCTGTTGGTGCTATTGCCAATTAGATCCATCCCCACAAGCTCCAAAGGCTGTTTAACCTAGAGTTCATTAAATAGAAACAAAATAATTAGTTATATAACTTAATTGTTATTTCTAATTTAATTCTAAACAATAATAATAAATAAATGTGTGATGGAAAGGAATACCACAATTGCCTTTAAGCGCCAAAGTCGCAAAATTGCGACAAGACGTCATACTTAATAAAACAGGCTGTAGATCCTAATATGGTGTAATATCTAATTTGTATTCCCTACCACTAGATGGCAGGCATGTAATACTTCAATTCAAGATCAAAATGACATCATGTTCCTATTCAAAGTGTTGGAGGAAACAGCAGAGCAAGTGAGCGATCGTGTCATTGATGTGGAAGCAGTTCAGTTCAGAGCATCTGAGTAAATTGTGAGATTTGTAAGAGAAAATCGTCAAATGGCTAATAAAAACGTGTACCGTGAGAATGTGTTGTAAATTTTATTCGCCGATTCTGACTCTGAAGGGGAATATTTGCCTTTTGTAAATGACGATCAGCCGTCTAATCTCCCGGTACATCTTTGCCACGCAATGGTCGCCCGCCCCTCTCCCGGTACATCTTTGCCACGCAATGGTCGCCCGCCCCTCTCCCGGTACATCTTTGCCACGCGCAACGGAAAAAAAAAGCATGTAAATAAATTCCAACATCAATTCAATATCTACTATTTCCTGAATATTACTGATGAACTGATCAAAAAGTAGGCTACTGTTCACATGCGTTTTACTACTATGTAGTATAGTAATAATTTAGTACTTTCTCCTGTTATTGTTGGTTTCCTCTTTTCTCATCATTTGAAATGAGGATAAAAAAAATAAAACATGCAAATAACGTCAAACATTAGTTCAATATCTACTATTTCCTAAATATTATGAAATTTAAGAGGGCCGCCCCCTGATGACGTCATAATATGCAAATTAGATGAGTATATTTACACCCCACATAAACTTTCAGTCATCCCCAACATTCCCAAACTCGTGTTTTTTTATCCTGTGTGAGCTCCGAGGCTGCTTGCATGAAACTCCTCAAAAATTTTGAAAATGAAATAAATAATGAAATAAATGTTTTTCTCTAAAACACGTTGGGAAAAATGATTTGTCCCTTTTTTTAAATACTTTTTTTCAACCTCCTTTTCCTAAGATACCAGCTCTGAGTCTTCTCCTATAATGCCTGATGAGTTTGGAGAACACCTGACCTGAGATCAGAGACCCATTCCTCCGTACAGAACCTCTCCAGATCCTGCAGATTCCCAGATCCATGTTGGTGCTTCTCCTCTTCAGTTCAGCCCACTCATTCTCTATAGGGTTCAGGTCAGGGACTGGGATGGCCATCGCAGATGCTTGGTTTTGTGCTCAGTAACCCGTTCATTTTTTTGATTTTGATGTTTGTTTTTGGATCACTATCCAGTTGGAAGATCCAAACATGGCCCGTACTAAGATTTCTAGCACAGGTTGTCAGGTTTAGATTTTTTATCCGTTGGTATTTGATCAAATCCATGAATGTGTATCTGAACAAAATGTCCAGGACCTCTGGCAGAACATTAGGCATTAAAGATGAGACCCATAGGCTACATAACATCATGGCGGGTGTGTTGGAGTAGGTTGGAGACCCCTGTGCGATTTCTTAAGAAAATCGACCATCGTTTCATTGAAGTAAAACTGTAGTAATCATGTTTGTGTTGATTACTATTGGCAAAACCATAGTTTTAATGTAGTAACTGTTTTTTTTACTGTAAAATCATGGTTAATTTGTGTGATTATGAATGTGTGACCGCTTTGAAATGCATGCAGTACTGTATAGTGACACCTAGTGGCATAGAGGTATGCATCTAAAAACTCGACTCATTTATACAGCTAGCGAATATAAATGGCATAAATGGTAAATTACAAAAGAGTGTGCGATTACCTCAAAATTTCTAGCCCATATTTGACTATTTATGCTAATTGTATTAAAAAAATTATCAGCGAATTTTTATTGATGGCGATTCAACTTTGCAACGTTCATAATTTTTTAACGTGTGCATTGTTTAATCATGCATGCCCTCACGTCGAATAACATACGTTGCAGGAACTATAAAGTAGTATATCCTGTATGAGATTTAAAAAATGTAAGATCAAACTTCAGACCATTTTTACAAAGAGAACTGATCAAATAGTTTTAAATATTGTAAATATGAAAATGTGTATGGCTCTTACCTTGGAGGTCAAAAGTGTTGTTGGCCTTTTTTCTAAAATTTGATTTCTCCGTTTTGGAATACCCATCAGGGTATGAGCCATTTGTTTTATAATTTAATATTTTTTGGTGTATGTCAGGAAATCATAGGCAGTTAACATGAACATACACAATGTACACTAAAAAGAGGTTCGGTTGGTCAATAGTCAAGGTCCACGCAGTCGCATGAGTGGTCTGGTGATGGCAACATCATCGACTGCAGTAGAGAAGGAGTCAGAGGTGTCAATCACATGCCACAACTGCATGTCCTTGTGGGTTTTATAGTTGCTCTGGCCTGAACCTCAGAATGAGAGTACTTGGGGTTCGGTGTACGCAGTCTTACTGAGCTCTCACTTCCTGACCTTTTCTGGAGTTAGTTGGAGTTGAATAAGTGTGATAAGTGTAATGGGCCTTAAGTTGTCTGGCATTTGTCCTAGTATTTATTTATTTTAGGTTAGCAAAAAAAAGAAAATAAAGAAAAATTGATTAATTTAAATTCAATAATAAGTATTTCATAGGGGAGTATGATTTTGGCCGCTCTGTCCCAGCTAACAAAAATACGTGACTGTTATGTAACTGCAACGTAATCTGGTGACCAAACTTTCGTCGTGGCAACGTAACTAGTTACGTCGTGGCAACCGGAAAAGTGAAATTCCTGGATTCGTTGTCACGACGTAACTTTCTAACGTTGTCAGTAACCCTGACGTTGTGGCACCAGCTGGTCATTTTAGTTTTTAATTAATAGTATAGGCGGACATACAGTGGTCTAATTTAACTTGTCCTCATTTGCCCAAAACTATTTTTGAGACTTTTCAACGACATACGAAAGATACAGACTCAGTATTTGGTTAATTCAGTTCATTTACTATAGAACAAAGCACAAACAACAGCAAAAATAGTGTACAAACAGGTTTATAAACATTTAAATGAAGAAGGTTTTATATTAATATAATTAAAATACTGTTTTTCTATTTTAATATACTTTAAAATATAATTTAATCCTGTGATGCAAAGCTGAATTTTCAGCATCATTAATCCAGTCTTCAGTGTTAAATGATATAATATTATACACAGGAATAAATTACACTACTATATATTCACATAGAAAACAGAAACATAGAAAACAGCTGTTTTACATTATGATAATATTTCACAATGTTACTGTTTTTTTTTTTTTTTGTTTTTTGTCAAATAAATGCAAGCTTGATAAGCAGAATAGACTTCTTCCAAAAAAATATTAAAAATAGTAATGTTTCCAAACTTTTGACCGGTACTGTATATGATTTTATACAAAATAAATAGTAGATTGACACTGTATTATATCTAGTATTATTGAAGCAAAACAGAGCCCCTTTAACAGTGCAATTTGTAGATTTTAAGTCTTCGAGAAAATGTTTTATGAGTTGCAAACCTCTTTTTCTTTCCTTTCTCTCTCACAAACACAACACATCAGTTACACCTTTTTAAATTCTTCATTGCAGGTATTCTACAAATTACCAAACTCATAGGGTCATATTTTTGTTGATAAACATTAACATGTTGGCCAATTATGCACATTTCTTGGTGTATAATTTTGTGAATCATCTATACTGTTTGGCTATTCTCATGTGGTCACACTTCACTTTTTATTCACAGTCACATATGCTTAGGGATGGGTACCGAAACCCGGTATTAAACTGGCCCCCGTGCTGAATTTTGAAAGACCGTTGGATCATAAGCTCAGACGTTATCGGTTCTGCTGTCGGTACTGGAGAAATTAAGAAAGTAGCCCTACATATGCTTTTTATTATTACTATACATGCATTATCTTGCTAATTTAATCTCGCCAGCCACTTCTTTATAATAATATTGAACCATTTGGCTGTGATGCATTTTTGCTAAAGAGAGAGAGGAGTGGAGCCACGGCGCGCACAACAAAACAGCCGCTTAATGAGTGACGATGAGGTCGCTTTAGCTCTTTGATATTAAACAAGTTTTATTTTAGATTTCGATTTTGGCTTCCAATGATTATAAAAAATAAGATATTTGAGGTAAAACCATAAAAAATTAAAGCCGCATTCTGTCTAGCGCAACTTCCTTTCCTTCACAGCGGTGCGCTATCATTTCTCCTTAAAACCCAAACGTAACGTCAGAATCAGCACGATCCGTGATTGTTGTAAAGGCAGTCTCTACTGTTGCTAAACTGCGGGACGCGTTTGATAATAGAAAGCTATTAAAAGCACCAAAATAGACGCAATAGACGCTGTTCCAAAGGCGGCGCGCGCACCGAAACACACCACAACGAGACAAGCAACGTAACGTTACACTTTGGGCTTCCTGTGCGCGTCTAAACAATCAAATATACACAAAAATGTGTAAAAATGACTGTCTTGGAGATTCACTTAAACATGTTATTCACTTAAATACAGTGTATGTCTTAAATGTGCGTAAATAGTTGGGAGAAAATATGATGTGTAATAATGATTAGATCTGCATTTGGTCTTAAAGAGGCATCAGTCTAATAAACGTGCTGACGATTGCCCCGTTAATGTGAATCAAACAACAAAATGCAAAGAGAAAATCACAGTTGCAACTCTTGAATGAACAATTTTGGCTTCTATGATAAACTATGCAGTGTTGATGAAAGAGATGATGTCACGTTTCAAGGAACGGGGTTATAAAAACACAACTCTTCAAAAAGCATACAGCAGGGCCAAATCTGCTAATAGGGAATCACTTTTAGAAAGAAACCCTCCTGAGCCTGTAAAAGATAGACCCATTTTTGTTACTACATATAGTACAGAGGCAGAAACAATTAAGAGAATAATAAGAAATAACTGGGGTATTATCGAAAGTGATGATAGCCAGCTGTTTCCTGAGCCACCTTTGGTTACTTTCAGAAGGTGTCCTACAATTCGTGATAAACTGGTTCGGAGTTATTTGAAACCAGAAGGCCAACAAACATGGCTGGGATCTAAACCCAAAGGGTCTTATAAATGTCACCATTGTAATCACTGCACAGATGTTATACAGACTAAAACCTTTTATGATATTTTATCCCGAAAACAGTTCAATATTAACCATTTCATAAGCTGCAAAACTCTGTTTGTTATATATAGACTGGAATGCCCTGAATGCAAAGTGTTTTATATAGGAAGGACAAAGAGTCGTTTGCAGGACAGATTGGCTGAACACAAGTATGCAATCCGCATAGGCAATATGAACTATCCTATGGCGAGACATTACATGGAATTCCATAACAGTGACCCTTCTACTGTACAGATTTGTGGAATTGACCATATCCCACTATCCTTAAGAAAAGGGGACAGGCAAAAACTACTTAACCAGAGAGAAAGTTTCTGGATTGATAAATTGCAGGCTATAAAATATCCCGGCCTGAACGAAGAACTTGATCCGAGTGTTTTTCTCTAAACGTTGGTGTATTTCTCCATTTGATATTTTCTTGTTATTTTGTAATGATATATGCATGTCTTGTAACTTGTATGTGTTTTTCACAAATATTCAACTAAGCGGCAAGGAGGCCATCTAGTGGCCTTTGTATTATCTTACAATTTTGAACCTATTGTTGTCATTTGCCATATGGAGGTTTCTGATTGGTGGTTTGAGACCTTATTAGGCTCTTCCTGTTTTTGAAATGTAGTGACTCCCGGACGAAGGCTTGTGTGCCGAAACGCGTCGGAGTGTTTTATAGTGTTGATTATGACCAAGCCATAGAAATAAAGGCTTTTTAACTGTTCCATAGAGAGTGCCTTGGATGTTCCTTGTTTGAAAACTATGCAGTGTTATTTTACATTTGATTACTTTATTAGATGTGTTTTTAGCCCACCTGCACAGTAATGTCGACATTACTGAAATTAAAGCACTGGGTATATAAATTGTGTATTTGTTTAATTGTATACTTTTTTTGTTTGATCATGAGTTTGTACTTTGTTTTTGGTGTCCTATGTCTTCTGTAGATAAAACACAAAACCCTGCACTCTTCTGCATAACATGTCTTTTTTGTTAAAGCATTGCTTTTTATTTTGCTATTAATATTTATTTTACATTTCAGAATATAAAGCAATATTAATTATGTTCTAAATATTTTTCCCTTTTTTTATATAACAAAAAGAACCGATAAGAATACCGTTAAAGTACCGGATCGATAAGCGGTATCGGTAAGAGTAGTAATACCGTTAAAACCTTAACGATACCCATCCCTATGTGGCCGCGCCTTAAATGTCAGCATACATTTCTTACTTTGTGATTTGAAAAAAAAAGAAAAGTATTTGTGCACCTCCAATGAAGAATTTGAAAAGCTGTAACTGCAGTGTTTTTTGTGAAAGAGAAAAAAGTTTGATAAAAAAAAAAACTTTCTCTCTGTGACTTTAAAGGGTTAGTTCACCCAAAAATGAAAATTAAGTCATTAATTACTCACCCCCATGCTGTACCAACCCCGTAAGACCTTCGTTCGTCTTCGGAACACAAATGAAGATATTTATGATTAAATCTGAGAGGTTAATGACTGCTACATAGGCTCCCTAAGGGACTGAAACTTGACGGCCCAGAAAGTCAATGAAGAAAATGTTTAAATATTCCATGTCACAACAGTGGCTCAATTATAAGTTTATCAAGCGACGAGAATACTTTTTGTGCGAAAAAACAAACAAAAATAACGACTTTATTCGACTATTCCTTTTCTTCCTTGTAGGCCTGAAACGAGACTTCAAGAGATTTCCACGACGCATGCGCGAGAATTGCGATCTCCTTCAACTACTTCAGTTCAGTTCTCGCGCGTGCGTCGTGGAAATCTCTTGAAGTCTCGTTTCAGGCCAACATCTCACGCCTTGATGCCTTCCGCTGTGGATCCCAGAAAACCTGCAATACAAACACAGTACAGTTCAAAATCTATCATACATACATCTCATCTGGTATCACAAATTATCATTCCAGGTTCAATTTAAATGCTCAATATTAGGGCTGCACAATATTGAAAACCTTAAATAAAATATTTTTGTTTATCTGCTGCTATATACAGTATATTGCGATATAAAAACAAACTTCAAGAGATTATTTATTTAGAGGAGTGATTCTGCATTGAAAATTATAAACAAATTACAAGCATGGATAAATTCAATAGAAGAAAAATACAATTGAAATAAGCAGTGCATGATGTTTTTTTAGGAAAATCTAACTTGTCAGGTACGGAAATTGAATTATCGAATGTAAAATGAGTCTTCACGGAGTACAGCCTCTCCCAACTCTTACAAAATTACAAACAACCAGCCTGAAAAACACATGTTGTATGAAGACTGTTTAAAACACCCCTCCTAATCCTCACAGAATTTGCAAGACAATGTCTATAATAAATAGTGTGTGTTATTTCTACAGTACCGTCAGCAGAACCGATAACATCTGAGCTTATCGATACTGCGGTCTTCCTTAATTTGGCCCCAGGGCCCGTTTAATGTTTAATACCGGGTTTCGGAACCTATCCCTACGTATGGGTGAGTTCATATAGATCAGTGGTTCTCAACCTCTCCTGCAGGGAGCCCCTGACACACCATGTTTCTGTTTTAACCCTGAAATGGCACACCTGATTCAATTAATTAAAGGCTTAATGAGTCATTATTAGAGTAGGAAGTAGGAATTAGTTAATTAATCAATTAGTCAACTACTCATTAAGCCTTCAATTAATTGAATCAGGTGTGCCATTTCAGGGTTAAAACAGAAACATGGCCTGTCAGGGGGGTCCTGCAGGAGCAGGATTGGGCACCACTGATATAGATGAGGGCCTGTTGTGTTCTGTCTCTTGATTTGTGATAGTGGCAGCTATTGTGAAACTCACCTTCGTCATGTACTGAGTGTGGATGGCATCAAGATCTTGTCCTGAAGAATCACAGGGTCAAATCATATCTCATCTGGTAACAAGAGCATAGCCATAACTTTAAAAACTCTAATGATATCTTTACCCCTGAAGTGGTTTCAATTTTTCTGTAAAATAACTTCGCAGAGATCTTTGATGCCAGAAATAATTAGACTTTATTTTCGAATGCCGCTCCGTTCCATAGAACGGCGCTCTAACAAAGCCGAGTGACTCCTGCAGGGCCATCACTCCAGAAGAGTCCTCAGCTCCTCACATATATGCCATTGATCCCTTCCAAAAATGGTCATACACTTATAGATGGTTTTGGGTGAAGGTCTTGTACCATGTGACATACTGAAATAGAATTGACATTTGGGGTCTTTTTACAGAAGCCCTGCAGTTTTTCAAAGTCACCTAGACAGAGTCATATTAGAGAAAATAACTCATACAAGAAATAATTGTGTATTCTTATATAGCTAAATTACTTAGTTTCTAAATAATAAAATCTTCAACACCCCCTGATATTGTATTGTGGATATACATTCAAACATTTCAAAGGCTAAGAGTATGAGCCATGAGTAAACTGGACAGATATCTGTGAAAAATAACTTGCGTGCCTAAAGTTGTCGACCCCCTGAATTCAGCATTTGAAAGTAAAAAGAATTTCAGTATTTATCAGTAAAAAAATACATAAAAAATACCTTGAGTTGGACAGTATGGTGTCTGTCTCATTGGCCAACATAATTAAAAACACACCTAGAGAAAAAATATATATATATGTAACGGAGTTTAAAATAATGTTTATAAATTCATGCTTTAAAGGTGCAATGTGTACAAAATTTGAGTATCTATTAACAGAAATGCAATATGACATCCATAACTATGTGTTCAGTGGTGTATAAAGAACTTACTTAATAAACCGTAATGATTTTATTACCTTAGAATGAGGCATTTATATCTCCATAACCGCGGGAATCCCCTTCTATGAAGGTCGACATATTGTGACGTCATGTTTCTACCATAGCCGACAGCGAACACACAGCGCTACAGAGCGCGTTTCGTCACTACCTTGAAAGAGATCGAAGCCGCAGAAAGCTAGAAGAAGCTAGCCATAAACACCGTGAGTAGTGAATTTTCCCTTGACAGTGGTGTAAATTTGTAGTTGGATTGTTTCATGTAACTTAGTTCTTCTCCCTCGCTGTGTTATGGCTTTGCTATGTGGGGATAAATGTGCTGGTTACGTTCGTGAGACAGCTGATTAGTACTCTTGTCATTGACCATAAAACAGTAACGTTACAGGAATCACCAACCCGTCGATCGAGTTTCCAAAATCACAGAAAAAAAGCCTATTGTGTGTAGTAAATGGTGTCTAGGGGATGCGGAGGCGTGCGCGCTGTTACAATCACGCCATTTCTGCCGCGCGCACCTTTGGGCTCATGCGGACGCGTCGAGTATAAACAAGGCTTTACGCTTTAACCAGCTCAGCTACAGTAACAGCTCATATTAGCCAGCTAAACTTTTACTACCCTGTTAGAAAAAATATATAGTTGCATAGTTTAATGTGGTTCTTCTCCCTCGCTGTATTATGGGTTTGCTATGTGGGGAGAAATGTGCTGGTTACGTTCGTGAGACAATCAGCTGATTACTATTATTATATTATGTATTAAAGGTGCTCTAAGTGATGTCACGCGTTTTTTAGGCCAAAACATTTTTTGTCACATACAGCAAACATCTCCTCACTATCCGCTAGCTGCCTGTCCCCTGAACACACTGTAAAAGAATGCGGTTTCTGTAGACAGCGCAGGCTCCACAAACAGCAACAAAAACAAACTGCGGCGACCCGCTCCACGAAACAAAACAAACAGTGCTCCAGCCTGGGGGTGGGGTTAGTGAGCGTACATGGGGGGGTGTGGAGGAGAGAAGCATGAAGAGGAAAGTCATAATTTTAACTCTTTAAGTTTGATATGGCCGACACACGACCAAAGAGACGACGTTCTGATGAACAGATTGCAAAAATACAAAGAAGAGGGAAAAGGAGAAGGAACGCATGCCCGAATTTACACTGGAAAAGCCTTTGAAAGGTGGTGAGAGCTCCGCCGGCAGAAGGGCTTCCAATCCGACATTCAGGTAACGTTAGCTCTGTTTTTGCTGGAGAGGTGGGTCAATCCAGTTTGGTTTTTCTAAATGGACTTTCATGTTCGCCTAACAAACACAAGGATATAATTAGCTAGAACAATGCAGTCAGCGCTAACTTTGGTGAATACAACATATAGGTTTCTAGCAGCTAGCTATCGATCTCTATTGTAAATAATCAAGCAAACTCACAGTAGGGCGACAGTTTGTGTGAATGATTGTTTTCACCAACTATTTATTATGAAATTGAATGTTCATTCATAGCCTATTGACAACTTTGACTAAATTTGAAGCTAACGTTATCTTGCTATTATTGCGTCCTGGTATGGGAGCTAAAGTTATAACGAAACGAAGGCGAAACGTTTTATCGTGTTTTTCTGGTAATGTTTCCATTATTTTTTTTTTTTCATAATATGAAAGCATTTATCTCACTTGGCGACATTACACCATCCTTGAAAGAAGTATCAGTAAAACTACAGAGGGAGGGGACGGGATGAGGAGGAGGGAAGGTCTAGCTAGCCTCCGTTTTGTTTGACAATACTTTGAACGTCAACAAGAAGTGACGTCACCCAGCATCGCTTTGAGCACCTTTAAGACCCTTGATCCTCACCTGACTATGGCTTTGTAAACTTTATCCATGATGTGGTTTATAATGGACTGTGGTACAGAAGCTTGGTTTACTCTGGCTATTCTCTGCTGTCTCAGATGACAATGTTTGTCCCGTTTTAGCCACCATAGCTTCTTCTAAAGGGAGGGGTGAGCGGTGGGCTGAGCCCTTAGTGCAAACTCGCAACCGAACCGCTAGATGTCGCCAAAAGTCACACACTGCACCTTTAAATGGGCAAACTTGCAATTGGCTGTTGCGTCACTCGCATTTGTGTGCGTGATATTGAGGGCGGAGTTACGTCACCACCAGCAGAGTTTCACATCTCTCCTGCTGGTAAGTCGCATCAAAAAGTGCTGCGTCATTAAAAACGGAGTTTATGTTTTAAAGTGCAAGGATGGACTTTAATACTGCACACAAGTTTACTTCATGTTAGTGGTGGGCAGAACGAGGCTTCGGGAAGCAATGAAACAGTTGAACCAAATGGTCCATATTGTTTCGAGGCTTCGAATCAATCCGACAGCCGTCTCAACGCCGACACCTAGTGGTCACTTGCAGGTGTTGATCTGAAACAACCTTGACAAGCCATGAAAATTTGTTTTTTTTATTTATTGTACTTTTATAATATGTGTATCTTGTAACCTATAGGCTCCTCACTGTGCATAATGTTATTTTGGTCCTGCAAAATGAATATTATTCAAATAAATCAAGCCACAATGTCTCACTTTTTTACATATTTTTATTCAAACATATAAATTTCTCTGCTGTGGAAGGACTTAGCCTACTTCTTTTTTTACAGATAATTTCTCCAGCCTTTGAAAAAATCCTCTCACAAGGGACACTTGTTGCTGGCATGCAAAGATATTTTTTAGCTAGGACATACAAATGAGGAAAGATTACTGCTCTCTCTTTCCAGTAAATTAGTGGATCATGAGTTCTGGGCAAATACGCATCGTTGAGGTATTTTTTCACTTCCACTGTGGCATCAGCTGTAGCATTGTGTATCATCTGGGTTTGATGGATACGACTATCAAAAAGTTCCCATAAACTGTCCTGTGTTTCTACTGGTGATGATGTTGATGATGATGATGATGATGTTGATGGTGATGGGTCTGATGTTGACATTTCTGGCTCTGAATAAAAATGAAAACAGCAATTAGTAACAAATGCTAAACAGACGGCATATATGAAGTATATATTACATGAATCAGATTACATAACATAACACAGACTGAAACTGCTCACCAGGAGTTGTGTTTGAACGCATCAGTGAAGCACACTACAGTGTCATGTGCTTTTCAGCGTCCTGGGCTTTGGCAGGACTTCCAAATGCCATATTTTTGAACCTTGGGTCCAAAACCAAACCAAAACCAAAATGATGTCGTCACTCGCAGTATATTGGGTACTCATATGTAGATCTATAAAATGTATATTCACACAATATTATATTATACTATATTCACATTGAAGCTATTTTTAACATGATTGGCAGTTGTGATTGGTCCCAAAAGTTTGTAATTATATTTCAATTATAATTATATTTCAAACAATGCATACCTTGCTTAGATGGGCCAGCAGTGTCAGTAGCAGGCCTAGGATCAGGGGGAATGCCATCCTCTGCACCCTGCAAAATGGCAGGATGAGTGCTCCTCAAATGACGCATCATGGATGATGTATTGTTGCAGTAGGCGAGCTGGCGATCACAATACACACATCTCACTTTATTTGGGGTTTCTAAATGGAAATGCTCCCACACCACAGATGATCCTCTTCTGGGGAGCCTCCATTTTATCTATCTATCCAAATCTATCTAGATATGTATCTCTAATCTATCTATGTAATTAGATATATGTATCTACAATCTATCTATGTATTTAGATATGTATCTATAATCTATCTATGTATTTATATATGTAGCCTATCTTTAATCTATCTATCTATCTATTAATCTAGCTGTCTATATATATTTATATCTATGTATCTATTAATGTGTCACTATATGTATACTCTGTGTCTCTAGCCTATCAGTCAATGTGTTGTGTAAATTTAAATGTAAGCCTAAATATAACTAAACAAATCGCACTATAAATGTCACTATATCACCAAAAAACCGCTATCTCAAAATCAAACTCCTCTCACAAAAACCCACGAGGTCAATATGCGTTGATTTCACTTTTATACAGATGTGCGATTGTGTGGTCTGTTTCCAACCGTGTCAGTCAAACGCTGATTCGGCGGATCACACCTGGTGAAACACTTAGTGAAACACTTCGAGGCTTCGTTTGGCCATAGTCACGTGACATGGGTGTTTTGAATCACGCTTCAAATCAGTGGGCTTGTTTGAGATGCGCCTCGCCTCGCCTGGATTATAGCCGAGAGTAGGCGGCTGCAGTGAGGGGAGGAGTGAAAAAAGTGCAGGCAAGACGGACACTTCCTGAATCTCGCTGTGTTGTGGACTGCAAACGTCAGAGAATGGAAGAAATCGCGTTCGCGTTCTTTATCGCAGACGAAGTGGATGCAATTGAAATACCACTGCTTTTGCACGAAGATGGTTATGATGAGGAGAATCACCGAAGGTGAAATGCTCTACTTAAAATGGCTTTTTCAGTAAATAGTAGGGATATAAATCTATCTGGTCTTGGTATGTTGCAACTTGAATAGATCTAATGAAAATAAACAGTCCAGACTGCAGATAATTCAGCACTTAATAAAATAAAGGTTTAAAGGATTTCATTAAAACGTAAACGAAGCCAATAGCAAGTTGCTTTCGAGAGAGAGGTCATAAGAAATGTTTTTTTCTCTCCAAGGAATGTCCCTAAAATTCCTCACTTTGTTGAGAATGTGGTCCATTTGTACAGTCCTTCTGAGTTTCAAAGTCATTTCAGACTTTCTAAAGGGCATGTGGAGGTATGTAGGCAAACAAAACATAATGTTAGGCATAATGTTAGTTGGCATGATTCAAGGGCATTTCGGTTGTCAGAGGTAGGCCGCCTTCTTGAGGAAGATCCACATTCCCTGGTTCCGGAGGGCATGCATATAATTAGAGATTCTGTATACCCTCTCTCGCTTCAGCTTATAAAGCCATACAGAGACAATGGCCACTTGACTGTAAGGCAGAGACACTTCAATAGGAAACTGAATTCTGCGCGTGTAGTTATTGAGCATGCATTTGGAATTTTAAAATCAAAATTTAGGAGACTCAGATGTCTGCACATGAAAAAAGTAAAGAACATTTCTTCTGCAGTCACAGCCTGTTGCATCCTCCATAACATCTGCCTGAAATCCAATGACCAAATTGAGGAGGATCTGCAGGCAGATGTTATGGAGGATGACCCATACCCACCAGAAGCCCACATTCACAATGATGCATCACATCATAGAGATGCAATCTGTGGCCGCCTGTGAACATCACATTTACTTGTTCCACCTTCAACAATTCCCTCCATAAGAACTTATTTAAACCTCTCTTAAGAAGCTTTTTGATTTGACTGTTTCGTGAACTGGTAGATGGGATTTTACAGGATTATTATAAGTACTTACTATCAAATGATTGACATATTCTGCTAATCAACCACTGTCCCCCGTCTAGGGAGGAATGTTTTGTGTTCTCTATAATAATGATGTGATAAGCAATATTATGATGATACACATGGAAATGGATTATATAGTTAAACTTTATTTTTTAATAGATCGATTATCATTTCCTGGGATTTACTGATTTTTCTTAGTTGTTCAAGGATTTCTTCAAGGCAGGTAAGAGATTTTTTTTCAAACATCCTTCTTTGTTCTTCTCTCTTTAAGCCTTCTTCGGCGCTCCAAGTCAGGCCGCACTAGTGACTCAAGAGCAGCTGTTCTCCTCTCTGAATGCGCTTCATATACTTCACAGAATGTGGATGTTTGTCTCCTTCTGTGCATTTCTTTGGAGGGCATAGCAGTGGAGGGACCTGGTTGTTCTTCTGGGAGAGAATGTGCTTCTGGGAGAGGCTGTTCTTGGGAGCCTGTGGCCTGTGCAATTGAGGACTTGGTCTGGGATGAGGTCGTGTTGAATAGAGGAGTTGAGCAGATTGTGCCTGATGGTGCACTCCCAACTCCAGATTTGCCAAATAAGTCTTCCATTTCCTTTGAGAAAACATGTAAAACAATGTAAATAGAGATGCTTTAGAAATGATTTTTTTATGTAAACCCAGTGATTTGCAGTAATTTCAATACAAAAAGCACACCAACCTTGTAATACTCCCATGTAACGTTTCCCTCTCCTGTTGATCGACACCGGTCTTTAGCCCTTTTGTAAGTAGTGATCATGTTGCAATCCTCTGCCATCGTCACGCGATCAGTGAACTGTGATTCGTCCTGCACTGATTGCAACGGCAACTCGTGCTGTATGAGCAGAGCAGACTTTTACATTATTTTATAATGGTTTTTATTTTTTTTAATAAAAACAGGAAAACGATAGTTTAGGCGAATGTGAGTGTAGCGGTCGAATATTCTATGGTAATATCACCCTCACGCTCAATCATGGCGATATCGCGAGACAGCTTTTCACTCGACGAGAAATCTCGTCATGTTTTAGTCTCGCGAGATCTCGTGGCACGAGATCTCGTCACACCCCTATAAGAGACTATAACCATCTTTCCAGCCATGTCCTCTTGTGCCGGAATGGTGGTGGAGGGTGCAGCTTTTTTCAGCATTATAATCTAAGACTGAGGGTGATTCACATTTACAGGAAAGTCCCATTCGATGGCAAAAACAGGACAGTTCTCTGTAGAAGATCTGGCCAGGGGTGTTTGTTGTCACTTGATGAATACCCAAAGTACCTCTGACTACTGGCAAAGCACCTGGCACAGCCTCATCCACCCTGGCGATGTCAGCCTCTGACACCCAATGGAATTTCACACTCGAATTTGCTTTTGTCAGAAAGGAAAACAACTCTTCGGGGTGTTGGATATCCCCTCCTTGAAGCACAAATGCATCGGCAATCCTTTTCATTGAGCCACCAACACCATCTGGCGCGCCTTTTCCATGTGCCTTCCATGTGCCTTCTCTGAACAAGTTCCATGTTATCGCCTTAATGCCACGAAGAAAAGGCAAGGTGCACATCAAGTAGAAATGTTTCCTATTCCTATACTGCGTTAGTGGGCCATCACTCATGAAGTGCACAGTAGTAATTCTTGGATTGAACTGAACTTCAGATGTGGCTTCAGATGTGCCCATACTGCCCGCTCGTCATGTCTTAAAGAGTCAGAGATTGTGGCATAAGCTTGTGACCCTTCTGCCGTATAAGCCATGCATGTGTGGACAGTGGCCTGTTTTCGACTCCCCCCACTCAATGATAGTGCTGGACCTCAACATTCAATTTACAAGCGTAGTTCTCAGAAAAGTCCATGTGGACTACAGCCTCATGATCTTGGAGACTGTTCTTGAGGGCCCTGCATTGTTCCACCTGATGTATCCATGTGTACTGATGCTTGGCCAATCCATCAAGTTTTTCATTGAAACTCTTCATGAGATCCTCCCACGTCCCAGTCAGAGTTTTCTTCACAAAATGTGAATAGGTTTTACCTTCAGTGCAGACCCTCTCTCTCTGCCATTGACTCCATGACACCTGGCGGGTTTTGTCTGGTAGGAGTAGCTCCATATCGTTATAGCAGCACTTTGCACACAGCCTAAACATACACGCCCTACTTTTCAAATCGCACACAATGTGCGCGAGTGCTTCTGAAATACTTCTACTGCCTACAAGGCCACTGTGGTGTAGTTTCTCGAGTAGAAGGCTTACATTTTCATGGTCTAGGCAGGCACAGGTGTTTCGGTCATTAGCCTTTGGCTCAGTAACATAAAATGGACGAAGGCGGACAAACTGCCGGTATGACACTGCCCGTCTCTCTCCTGCCTCTGCATTGTAGTCTTTATGAAGCTCTTTTAAAGACTTTGTCAACACCCGACGCTGTTCTTTGACCCTATCCTTTGATACTGTGTCCTTTTTTCCAGCTAGGAGACGGCTGTTCTCATCTCTAGTTAGGAACTCCACCACACTCAGTCTTCTTGCTGGCCCCTTCCTGAAAACCTTTGTTGACATGTTTTTTCTTGCTTTTCTGTATTTTGCTGTCATCACCCTGTTGGCTTTCTTATGAAATCTATCTGCTCTTCTCTTTTCTCTCACAACATCCTTTTTTAGCTTTTTTATCTCCACCCTCAGTTTCTTTATACGTACCCCTGTTCGACTGCTGGCCGTTGTTTTCTTTAGGGGTTTATGAGGGGTTGAACAGTGTGGCCCAGGTGGTGAGGAGTCTTGAGATGGCCCAGGTGGTGAGGAGTCTTGAGATGGCCCAGGATGGTCATGGTGTTCGTCCACAAAAGAGTCTTCAGACTCTGGTGTCAGATTCATCAATGCCTCCACCTGTCTCTTTTTCTCTCTGCATTGTCTCTGGTTGAGCCTCCACTGTTCCTTCCTCTTTGCATGTGCAGCTACTGTCAACTCTTTGACGGCACGATAATAGTCACCCTGTCCAGCTTGTTTCCTCTGCCGTTGCCTGTGTGTATACGTACATTTATTGATATTTATTCATTATACAAATACACACACAAACTCAGTTAAATGCTCTGTGTCATATGGTATAACAACATGTCATACGGTAAAACTGTTTGTCTGTATGACATTTTTTGTTTGCCCTTATGACAGTTTTATGCTTTGTCATGCTGTGTCATTTATAACAGGCAGTTGCTTGGCCAACTCCTTTCACCTTTACCCTTGACCTTGACTTTTAAACTTAATATTTCACCTGTAAATCAATTTTTTTTTAAATTTTAAATGTATTAAACTCTTTTTTGACGTTTGACCAGATGACACCCAAATCTGTGACACATGGTAACACACTTGGAAAAGGTGAATTACCTCAAATGTAGGAGCAAAATCTTAAACTTACCTTCAACTTGGCTGGTCTTCAGGGGTCCTCTGAGTGATGTCATCAAATGTCACATGACTTAAGTAATTAATATTCAGTTCCAAAATGGCTTCTAAGCTTTGTTTTACCATATGACATAGGGAAAATGTGTCTTTGCGGAACAATTTGTTTTAGATACTAATGACATTTCTTAAAGGTCTATCTTACTGATACTTTAATATGCTTATCTTACGACTTGAAAACATATGCCAATTGAAAAATTGTATCATTTTTAAACATTTTTAATAATTTTAAATGCAATTGTCTTAAATAATTTTAAGTGAATTCCGTTTGACCGTATGACATTTGACCACATTAATAGTCTAAAAGTTACCTATTTTTGAAATTTTCACACAATTATGAACAGTGAGGAGGACAAATGATGTGAGATTAAAACATATATATAATTTTAAACCAATTTTATATAAATATATAATATTTATTACTCCTGGAAGTGCAAATCAGTGCGGCACGTCACTGACCCAACTGTGCCATTTTAGGTGGCTGTTCTTTTCTTTCTGTATTCCATTTTATACCAAAAATATGAAAATGATGGTTGCTTAAATTTATTGTCTTTCTGCATTTGTAAATTGATGAGAAATGAGAACAGAGACAGTGACTTATACTTTATTTCTTTAACGTATGGCTTATTTTGAGTTTTATTCCACTATACGATCACTTTGTAAAATGTATGAGCAGAGTTTCACATCTCTCCTGCTGATCTATGAGCAACATTGATGCGTGAATGCACTGCCCACTAACCAGTTTTTGGTCATTTGTCTCAGTTCTGTCTGTCCCAGGCCCAGTAAAGAATATTCTTGAGTGACCATCCACCTGCTCTCAGTGTGATTCCATCCGCACAAACACAGTCACATATATACATATATATATATATATATATATTAGGGCTGTCAGTTAAACGCGTTACTAACGGCGTTAACGGCAACACATTTTAACGGCGTAAATTTTTTTATCGCGCGATTAACTTTTTGGCCTAGCAAACTTTGTAGTTTTTTTCACATGCTGTTACAACAGGACGCGGGATGCGTGGCGCTGCGCTATGAAACCCATTCATTTCAATGGCTTGCGCCGCGCGAGGACGTTTTGTTGCTTCGTCGACCAAAGCGCAAGCGGATCTAGCTAGACCGGAAACAAAACAACAGGCACGCCGCACACACTTGTTTGGGCTTGCGAGCCGGCCAAATAGTTGGTTAACGTTACGCTTTGAGTGGATGACGAGCGCGAGACGCCGAAATGGACGCCAATAAGATTCTGAATGGAAAGTTTACTTTTAAAAAGTTGAAAAATGGTTCAATTGACAAGACAAAAGCGATCTGTGTGTTTTGTCGTTGTGAACTGAGCTATCATCATCACAGCGCGTCCAGTCTGAAATACCACTTGATGGCCAAGCACACACACACACACACACACACACACACACACACACACACACACACACAGCTGATGCGAATTCTCCGCCCCCTCGTCAATATCAGAACCTCGTCAGTATTTCTCTCACCCTTTTATTAATGGACAGTGTTACATTGAGAGATTATTTGCTCCAAGTGAGAATGTTAGTGTGAAATTGAACACAGTATATGTCAATGTTGTTTTCAATAAAAAACATTTGTACAAAGCAAGCCGATCCACTTTTCCATGTTGATAAGAGCATTAAAATGAGAAAAAAATAATGAGACAAAAAGAAAATCAAGAGACATTTAGAATAGATAAAAATAAGTGCGATTAATCGCGAGTTAACTATGACATTAATGCGATTAATCGCGATTAAATATTTTAATCGTTTGACAGCCCTAATATATATATATATATATATATGACCATGATATCCTGTTATCATAATAGTTATAATAATTCATTTAACTATGACCATTATAACATTATATTTGGCGCCTATTATTTAGCTGATTATTTAGCCTAAAGGCTTCTCAAGGATAATGTCACTGAAAAAAACTGGGGTTAATGAATTTAAAGTGTGAGACTTCATTCAAAAGCATAAATCCTACAGACCCACGACTATTGAACAGTATGTTTGAGGTTTTGCTTACTAGTCGAGTTCATAGCTGTGGAGATTGTCTTGGACAGGGGGTGCAGCAGGCCATCAGCATGATGATCTTCTAGAAAATAACATGCGATGTGCCACAGAGCCAACAATGTTACATAGAATTTACAATAGAACAAAGGGTTTATTACAAGGAAGCAAGCTAGAGCAAAGATTAAATGCAGAAAAGATAAAGAATATATAAAAAATATTAAGGTAATATATTGTGCAATAAATGCATATGAAATTATTATCATGATTAAACAATAATTCCCCCTTTGTTGTGGAGGTTTTTTTCTGTCCCTCCTGAAATAACTTATAGAGAATGGGCAACTACGTCATGGCGCAGTGCATTCTGGGTAGCGACGGCCATCTTTTAGGACACGGCTGTCGTAACGAAGGTAAACAAACACACAAAAACTCTGCGTCGTATATATTTTCTTTTTTACTTAGGAAACATTTTAGTTAAGTTGTTTACTTTTATTAAATGTCATTTCCAGGCGAAACGCTGTTGTTTTTGTTGTTTCTGCAATGTTCTAGATTAGTTTCTGTACTAAATCAGAATCCGGTTTATTTCCAGGTACATTTTCACATACAAGGAATTTACCTTGGTATAATGGTGCTTAACCATACACATAAACATAAATAAAGAACTAGTAATAATACATATATAATTCATTTTATGCCTATCAGTGTTATTTATGTCTTAGGTTTTGCTCTCAACGCCTCAATGAACCTCCACTCAAGCCGTGGGTGATCCTCAATACCAGTGGGCAAGTGGAGTGTGCACACTGCACATGCATGGCTGGCATAGCAGAGTCTTGCACACATGTTAGGGGCCTGCTATTTTTGCACTACATTGTTTCACTGCAGGTCCTGTTATAAGTAGAAGTTATTTTATGTTATATCCGGCTGAGGTCATCTGTCTTCGTTTGAACTAACAGCGGAACGCCACTCAGTTACCTTTTGTGAAAGAGACTTTTTCTCTTTATTCAGCCTGTGAGGCGTGTTCTTATGTTTCATTAAAGGATTTACCTGCTATCATCTCTGGACCCCTCTGTTTCATGACAGTTACTGTGAAACACATGTTTATCAGGGTTCCTGCAGGTATCTTCAAATTAAATTTAAGGCGATTAAAAAAAAATGTAATGCCATACACGACCCATGACTAACCACAGATATTAGATATATATATATATGGGTGGTTGACGTGAACTCAAATCCAAAGTGTAAAAAAATATATATTCTTAAAATATATGTCAAATGACATAATTATTTTGCTTAATATGTGAAAAACGCAAAACTGAATGTGTCCCGTTCGAATTCCTTATTTATTTCGCATTTTATTAACTTTTTTTGTGTGGTAGTCCCACATATTGTCCACCGGTGTGACAACATTTTTAATGTTAATATTTAATTCAGAGATTGTGTGACAGATAAGACAAATATGCACAATACTTACCAATTTGTCCTAACTATATTCCCACATCAAAAGTAACCAATAAAAATTCACAATCATGTTATTATCCTACTATAAGATGTACACATAGGGACTTTACCCAAACTTCTGGATTATATTCATTATAATTAGTATAAAACCTAATGAAGCTTCATTGCATCCTTATATGTGCATAGTGCTGATATCATTATTATACTATTCAACACTTTTTACATTAATTTGTGCATTAAAATGCCTTTTCCACTTATAATTCAGTTTGTCACACCACAGGACATTCCGTCACCCCATTGGACAACAAGAATTGTTTCTTTTTTTTTTAAGAAATGTCTTTACATAAAGAGGCAGGAAAATGGTCTGTGCAACCTTTATAGTCTTTATTCTAAAATATTAAAACCACTTTACAGCCTAAAAACATTAAATTATAAGATTAAATGGCTCTGAAGGAAAGAAATGTCGGATACGTTTTGAAGTAACACCACAGATGTAATATTGCATAAAAGGTTTAACGATTAAAAGATAAAAATAATGAAATTCATCATGAGTAGGATTACAAGAAGTAATTGCTCTGATAAAAGAACATTTAGACAAAAACTGCATTAACAAATATAATTAAAACAACCTGCAACATGTTTCTCACTTTCTCAAAAATTGTCTGCACAATGGATTGTGTTGCAATCACAATGTTTGAATTTGTTTTCAATAAATAAAAAAAAATCTGAAAATCATTAGTGAATAAAACATGTATCCACAGACCTATTTAACACAAAACATTCAACAACAAAAAATTCAGAACATCTACACTGAATAAATAATGTATCCACAAACTTATTTAATACAAAACATAAAAAAAAAAAAAATAGTGAATAAATCTCTCTCAGCTTCTTGCCCTGTATTCTGCCTTCTATATTCTCCAGTTCTTCCTTCCTGCTCTCTTTCCCCTCTCTGGGAGATCTCCTACTCTTAGTCTGGTTTTGCACTGAATGTTTTTTAAATGGGTCTGCTGTTTCTTTTGAAGGAACTCTGCTCTTCGAACGGGGTCTGCATCTCTGCGCGGTCTCTAAACTAAAGACGCTGCTTTTCAGCTGCAGTTAATCTGGCCATACCTGACAAGAGAGATACAATTATATGATTACTGGTGTCCTATGGGTTTTATTAAAAATACAACATTACTGGTATATTGTCTGTGGAGAAGTAGTCCAAACAGATTTCCCCCTTTTCTTCAAGGGGCGACATCCATTGATGTAACATCACAGACATGAATTTGAGGAACACTACTTTTTTCTTAGATATTACAAAAATTTTTTTTTAAAACAATTTATTAAAATGTTAAAGAAAGTCTATTTTCACAATATAACCACATTTTTTTGGTTAAAAATGTTATATAGTTGTAATTACATTCCATGATATCTCTCTGAGGTATGGTGTGCATATTTTGTTACAAATGCAATCTCTCAAACTCAATTAAATATGTATTTTAAAACTAAAATGTATCTGTTAATAGTACACAAATTGTGTTTATCCTACAGAATACAAAAATGCAAACATTTTAGAGTTAAATAGAATAGAAAAGAAAAACTTCATCAATCCCCAAGGGGAAATTGCAGTGTTGCTGCAGAAATTGATTGGAATTGAGAATTGATTGGTATTTAAACTGTTGTAAAGTAGAGGGACACCACTTGCCATCACAAATGAAGAATGAGCCACCCCAATAGAGCCTACATCCACTGGTGTGACAGCCATTTCCACCAGTGTGACGCTGATTTCATGTCACACTATGGGACAGTGCTGTCACACCAGTGGACGTTTTCAAGATCAAGGCCAGTTTGCGGCCTAGCTATATGAGAGACAGTCTTCAATCCTGACTAACAGTGTTAAGGTTTACATTATTTTCAATAGTCAATCAATATAAATTGATGAAAATTTTCAGATCAATACTTAAATTACGTCACACCAAAGGACTGCATAATGGATCCCATTTCCAGCTGTGCACAGAAATAGCTATATTATCAAAATATTTGAGACAGAATTCACCTTGTGTGCAGTCCATGTGCTCCAGTGAGGTCTACTGTACTTCCTGAATGAAGAATGGCCCCTCTCAGTAATAGGGTGCCCAACTTAATGCCCGTTTTATATCTACAGAATGGCGTCACACCAGGTGGACACCAGTTTTGCGGACAAAATGTAATCTGTCATAATTATTCTAAATGGGGATTTTAAGACTTATAACCTTTAGTTTCATTAAGTAAACACTTCTATAATATCTATTCAAGTAGTGTAATGTATTTAGACTTATTTTTCATTTAATTAAAGTAGTTTTAAGATAAGGAACGCTACCCCGGACAGTCACGCCAGTGGACAAATGTCATGTTTAAAACAAAATATTTACATATTTGAATTATAATGCTCATTAATTACAGATGTATTAGTTCTGGAAGATTAAACTGTATATAAAAACAGATATTTTAATTAAATATTATACATTTTTATTTATATTTGTCACTATGGGCACAAAAATGGAGCGTCACGTCAACCACCCATATATATATATATATATATATATATAAAACAAAAACAATTGTGTGTGTGTGTATATATATATATATACACACACACACAATTGTTTTTTTTTTAAATAGACGTCCCAAATTCTGAATTGCAACCATTCAGTTTGACGATGCAATGATGAATCTATATCATTCTGAACTGAATTAGAAATGGCTCTTAAAGCCGCTAAAAATGTCCATTTTATTTGGAGATATTTCAAAATTAGCAGGAACTCTACTTCTTTAAGTTGAGAGCCACAATTATTCAAAAAGCTTGCTTTTGTAAAAGAGTGTGCAAAACAACAAACCAGTAACTGTAACCGAAAACAAAAGTGCAATTATAACAAAATGTAAGCTCACTGCCACCTTGGAGTTCAAAAACAGAATTATTTTATTTATAATTATTTTATAATCACAAAAACAGCTCTTCAATATGCTCAACTTTTTAAATGCTGAAACTAATTGTATTCAAAGTACATACATCTATGCAAGAGCTATAGAAATTGCATATAGAATTTATTGTGTAAATTATAGAATTTACACAGTAGCTATAGAATTTACTGTGTAAACAAGTTAATTATGGCATGTGCCTTAATTTAGTCGATTTTAGTTCCAACTCTGACTCAACATTTTTTAATTCATCGCACTTTTCCTTGAATCTCCTCCTTAGAGTATTAGATTTTGTAATCATTTGAGCCATGAGTGTGTTAGATTTGTGCTCAGCTAGTTGATCAGCGTCCTTCTGAAGGCTGGCGCACACCACTGTGAACACCCCTCTTTTCTTTTTCAGTTCTTCCAGCTCATCTTCCAAAGCTTTTCTCTTTGGTCCACGCATGGCACCCTCTCTCTTCCTCCTCTCCTCATCAAGGTAGATCCTGTATCTGGTCCTGGCGGAGGCTACAGAAGCCATTAGTTCCTTTGTGAGGGGCACTTTGAGAACCCCCCCTAAAGCACGTACTTGGTCACAGACAAGTCTCTGGGCCTCAACAGTTTCTTCTTTTATGTTGCATGTCTCTACTTCCTTGTTCACGGAGAAGCCTCTCTCTACCGTAGCTTGCCCATGAGACAACAGCAGGAGGCGTTGAAGGAAACTTCGAAGCTCAGGATAAGACGCGTTGAGAGTTTGGTGAAGGAAAGTATCAAGTCATTGCTCCATGGGTTTGAAAGAGAGGAACTCCTCACTTCTAACTGAAAAGGTGTTAGACATATTTGGTTATTGCAAATTTGCTTCAATAAAAAAAATTAAAGCTGAAGTCGGCAAATTTTTTTTATTTATTACTTGGACAACACTTACAAAAAATACAGCAAAAACAACTAGCCTAACTTAATATAAATTTCAAACATTATTAAAGACAATAAACTGTCAGTAACAATATAAACACAAATAAATAAAACTGAATAAACTGAACAAAAATGTAAAATTAAAAAAAAAAAAAAAAAAAAGTGTTGGAATGACATTAGGGTGAGTAATTAACAACTCGTTTTGGGTGAACTAACCCTGTAGAGTGCATTGTCGAAACTCCTAAACTTTTTACATATGGAGAACAAGTTATTCTGAGGAAACATGCTTAATTTAATGGATTTCTGATTCTCTGTGGCCTAACAGCAAATAATAAACCATCAGACAATTGACAAAATTGAGAGTGCAATACTAAGGTCGTCCACTAGATGGAGGCATAGGATAAGAAGCCTAATCTTTTTTCTTTCAGTTATAATGACATAAATGCATGAACAAAATAACTATACTTACTTTGAAATGGTTCAGTAGATCTTCACTCGTTGAATGTCCCATGAACTGTGATCCCAGATAACGAGACTGGACACAATCAACCTCCCAAAATCGAACATGGACATCTAGTTGTTTCACGAGTTCGCACTTACAAATGATCAGAGAATAAATAGTTATGCGTATTTGGCGTGCTGTCCGGGGGGAGGGCTCCGAGCTCGTAAATTGGGCCCGAACCCAGAGTACTCCCCCCGTATCTCTGTTTAGGAGGATAACTAGGCAAGTGTGAGGAGATGGGGTGGTGGAGGGATGCAGAAAACTGTCGAGGAATATGGGTGAGTCGACTGAGTATATTTATAGGCTTTACTCGTGCTGATTGAGTGGACCTGTTAATTACTGATTGCTGACAGCTGACTGGAATGACTTGATTGTTTGATCATTAGAACGTGTTCCTCCCGAACCTTGTTAATAAAACATCAATTATTTTTTGTTGAGTGCTTTAAACTCTCATCAAACATCAACACATACGGTCCTGCATTGTTAACTGCAGTAATCAGTTGATTTTTGAAGTATGGGGCAAGTCCAAATTTTAACATGTAGCTGGTTTTGTCCTTGCCACAAGAGAAAGATTTGATGATTTCAGAATCAGGAAACATTGCCTGGAACAACTCAGAAACACCTTCATTGGACGCGTAAGAGTGGTGATGGACTGCGGTGTTCAGACACCAGAGCACCTCCGCCTGCAAAGTCGCATTCGATCCAAGCGCAGATCGAAGGTCGCTCGATTTTGCTCCACAAACGTTGGTGACTACAGCATCTGTCGTCGTCGTAACGTTACTAACGTTACTTGTAGATTTGTCGGTCACACCAAAGTAACTAGACATAGTTGTTTGCTGTCTGACTCTTACCGCCGATTTGTGGCCGTCACACTGCATATGGGATTTTACGGCGCTGATTCCCATTGTCCCCAACTTAAATCCTTTTTTGCAAGCGCCGCAAAATCCTTCATAATGTTTGCCAGGGCTGCAACCATGTCTTGAAATCTTCGTTTTCCAGCCACTTCAGCTGAAATTTGCACTTTCCCATTTTCGTAGGTTCAGACCTGTCTACTGCTGTACAAAATGCCCGCGTCACCTCCGCATCACGGCAATTTTGCTCCGGCCGGAAGCAATTACCAAACTGGTTCCGCGTATTTATCACACGAATGTAACGTTACATATTTTGCGACGGCAAATACAAATTATTAATTATGAAGGCTATTTTCAAATAAATGTATATAAAATTCACTTCAAAACTATAAAAAAATGTAATGCCTGTAAGAATCAATTTTAATGCCTTTTAAGGCCTTAATTTGAGCAAAATCCATTTAAGGACTTTTAATGCCCCGCGGAAACCCTGGTTTATGTTATGTGATGTTCATGTTATGTGACACAAATAAAAACATTTAGAATTGACGTAGTGTTCCATCATTTATTTACACATGGTATGCAACATATGCAGTTCATACGGTTTGTCATGTTTTATGGTTTCATGACAACACTAGGACACATATTAGTTAACCCTCTATTGCATGATATATGAAATAATAGAGAAAAAAAATATTTCCACACATTTTTTTACCAGTCATAGAGCACATTGAACAATTCAACACATAATTTACAAAAATTATAATAATAGGGGGTAGATCTAGGTATGTTACTTTGGTGCAACAACATGCAATAATGGGAATAAAAACAAAAAGTGCAGTCTTTTTAATATATATCTCTTTATTTCATAACAAAACACATTTTATGAAAGATCTTCAACATCAACTTCATTTAGAAAAAAACATTTGTGCTGAAAAGTAATACAGTTAAATCCAGTTACCATCTTAGTGGGGTTTGTTACCTAGAAGTAACAATGCGCAACAAAGGATTATTATTTTTATGCATTCATTCTCATTCAATTTTCAAAAACTGGATAGAAAACCAATTTGTGTTGTTTAAAACAGACTAAAGAACAAAACAACACTGGTGGATCATTCAGTATTTACACAAATCATGGATGAGCCACTTCTTCATCTTAGGTTACTGTGTGTGAAAGGCGAAGAAACAGTTTTTGTCAGGAGTGTGTATTGCTAACTAGCATGAAAACAGGGAATTCTCATTCCACTGTTGCATATTGTTGCTTTGAGGCAACATAGCTATTTTACCCATTTACAAAAGAAATATTCAATGAAAACATAATCAACAGAGTGAAATTAAATCACAACTTACCCAAAATTGTGAAAATATTTTTTTTTTCATGGAAATCCAAAGGAAAATGTCACTTTTTCAAAGTTTTGTGGAGCTGAAAAAACATGGCTGCCGCATGTGAGTGCAGGTGAGGAAAAGACATTGAAAAGGGGGTTGGACAAGTAATTTGATCAAATGCAAGCATTCTATTGGATTTTCATACTTCCTCCAGATTAAAATAAGCTTTTTTTTTTGGTGTATGATTTTGTAAGCCTGAGAATATGAGGGAAAATGGGTATGTTACCCTGAAGCAACACTATGCAATAGAGGGTTAAGGCACAGCGCAATCTTGTCAAGGAAAATCATGTCCTCGTCTTCACATGGGAGCGCCATGCTCACAGGTATCGTCTCACTTAGTATGGTGTACTTGTTGCGTATACATCCAATCACCCTCTCCACATGGACCCTGAGATGAGCTATCTGCCTTGTCTCCTCCACATCTTTTGCATCCAACTGGCAGCGTCCTCTTGTGAATGCAGGGATTTTCACTTCTGCACACATTAATCCGACGCTGTCCCTGATGTCAAGGAAGAAGCTGCTGCAGCACGCCCATCAAAACAGCAAAACATGGAAGCCCAGTGTAGTACTTTACCTTCAACATCATCATCTTTAAAGGGTTAGTTCACCCAAAAATGAAAATTAAGTCATTAATTACTCACCCCCATGCTGTACCAACCCCAACCTCTGTCCAGCTTCATCTGGAGGTGCAGCATCATCCACCTGTGACCTCTGTGCAGCTTCATCTGGAGGTGCAGCATCATCCACCTGTGACCTCTGTGCAGCTTCATCTGGAGGTGCAGCATCATCCACCTGTGACCTCTGTGCAGCTTCATCTGGAGGTGGAGCATCATCCACCTGTGACCTCTGTGCAGCTTCATCTGGAGGTGGAGCATCATCCACCTGTGACCTCTGTGCAGCTTCATCTGGAGGTGGAGCATCATCCACCTGTGACCTCTGTGCAGCTTCATCTGGAGGTGCAGCATCATCCACCTGTGACCTCTGTGCAGCTTCATCTGGAGGTGCAGCATCATCCACCTGTGACCTCTGTGCAGCTTCATCTGGAGGTGCAGCATCATCCACCTGTGACCTCTGTGCAGCTTCATCTGGAGGTGGAGCATCATCCACCTGTGACCTCTGTGCAGCTTCATCTGGAGGTGGAGCATCATCCACCTGTGACCTCTGTGCAGCTTCATCTGGAGGTGGAGCATCATCCACCTGTGACCTCTGTGCAGCTTCATCTGGAGGTGGAGCATCATCCACCTGTGACCTCTGTGCAGCTTCATCTGGAGGTGGAGCATCATCCACCTGTGACCTCTGTGCAGCTTCATCTGGAGGTGCAGCATCATCCACCTGTGACCTCTGTGCAGCTTCATCTGGAGGTGGAGCATCATCCACCTGTGACCTCTGTGCAGCTTCATCTGGAGGTGCAGCATCATCCACCTGTGACCTCTGTGCAGCTTCATCTGGAGGTGGAGCATCATCCACCTGTGACCTCTGTGCAGCTTCATCTGGAGGTGGAGCATCATCCACCTGTGACCTCTGTGCAGCTTCATCTGGAGGTGCAGCATCATCCACCTGTGACCTCTGTGCAGCTTCATCTGGAGGTGGAGCATCATCCACCTGTGACCTCTGTGCAGCTTCATCTGGAGGTGGAGCATCATCCACCTGTGACCTCTGTGCAGCTTCATCTGGAGGTGGAGCATCATCCACCTGTGACCTCTGTGCAGCTTCATCTGGAGGTGGAGCATCATCCACCTGTGACCTCTGTGCAGCTTCATCTGGAGGTGCAGCATCATCCACCTGTGACCTCTGTGCAGCTTCATCTGGAGGTGGAGCATCATCCACCTGTGACCTCTGTGCAGCTTCATCTGGAGGTGGAGCATCATCCACCTGTGACCTCTGTGCAGCTTCATCTGGAGGTGGAGCATCATCCACCTGTGACCTCTGTGCAGCTTCATCTGGAGGTGCAGCATCATCCACCTGTGACCTCTGTGCAGCTTCATCTGGAGGTGGAGCATCATCCACCTGTGACCTCTGTGCAGCTTCATCTGGAGGTGGAGCATCATCCACCTGTGACCTCTGTGCAGCTTCATCTGGAGGTGGAGCATCATCCACCTGTGACCTCTGTGCAGCTTCATCTGGAGGTGGAGCATCATCCACCTGTGACCTCTGTGCAGCTTCATCTGGAGGTGGAGCATCATCCACCTGTGACCTCTGTGCAGCTTCATCTGGAGGTGGAGCATCATCCACCTGTGACCTCTGTGCAGCTTCATCTGGAGGTGGAGCATCATCCACCTGTGACCTCTGTGCAGCTTCATCTGGAGGTGGAGCATCATCCACCTGTGACCTCTGTGCAGCTTCATCTGGAGGTGGAGCATCATCCACCTGTGACCTCTGTGCAGCTTCATCTGGAGGTGGAGCATCATCCACCTGTGACCTCTGTGCAGCTTCATCTGGAGGTGCAGCATCATCCACCTGTGACCTCTGTGCAGCTTCATCTGGAGGTGGAGCATCATCCACCTGTGACCTCTGTGCAGCTTCATCTGGAGGTGGAGCATCATCCACCTGTGACCTCTGTGCAGCTTCATCTGGAGGTGGAGCATCATCCACCTGTGACCTCTGTGCAGCTTCATCTGGAGGTGGAGCATCATCCACCTGTGACCTCTGTGCAGCTTCATCTGGAGGTGCAGCATCATCCACCTGTGACCTCTGTACAGCTTCATCTGGAGGTGCAGCATCATCCACCTGTGACCTCTGTGCAGCTTCATCTGGAGGTGGAGCATCATCCACCTGTGACCTCTGTGCAGCTTCATCTGGAGGTGCAGCATCATCCACCTGTGACCTCTGTGCAGCTTCATCTGGAGGTGCAGCATCATCCACCTGTGACCTCTGTGCAGCTTCATCTGGAGGTGCAGCATCATCCACCTGTGACCTCTGTGCAGCTTCATCTGGAGGTGGAGCATCATCCACCTGTGACCTCTGTGCAGCTTCATCTGGAGGTGGAGCATCATCCACCTGTGACCTCTGTGCAGCTTCATCTGGAGGTGCAGCATCATCCACCTGTGACCTCTGTGCAGCTTCATCTGGAGGTGGAGCATCATCCACCTGTGACCTCTGTGCAGCTTCATCTGGAGGTGGAGCATCATCCACCTGTGACCTCTGTGCAGCTTCATCTGGAGGTGGAGCATCATCCACCTGTGACCTCTGTGCAGCTTCATCTGGAGGTGGAGCATCATCCACCTGTGACCTCTGTGCAGCTTCATCTGGAGGTGGAGCATCATCCACCTGTGACCTCTGTGCAGCTTCATCTGGAGGTGCAGCATCATCCACCTGTGACCTCTGTGCAGCTTCATCTGGAGGTGGAGCATCATCCACCTGTGACCTCTGTGCAGCTTCATCTGGAGGTGGAGCATCATCCACCTGTGACCTCTGTGCAGCTTCATCTGGAGGTGGAGCATCATCCACCTGTGACCTCTGTGCAGCTTCATCTGGAGGTGGAGCATCATCCACCTGTGACCTCTGTGCAGCTTCATCTGGAGGTGGAGCATCATCCACCTGTGACCTCTGTGCAGCTTCATCTGGAGGTGGAGCATCATCCACCTGTGACCTCTGTGCAGCTGGATCCAGTGGTGTTGCAGGTGAAGTGTTGTTCCCTGTCAGAGCTTGCTGTCTCTTCGTCCTCCAGTTAAAACGCTGTGTGTGTTGTTTTGACTTCTGTGTGGCCAAGGTGTAATGACGGTACACAGTCGGGATGACACTCCAGCATTTCATAGGCTGGTTTGCCTGAAAAAACAAAACAGAATTTCTTTGACAAGTGCAGTGCCCGTCTAAAACTGGCCGATTGATTAGTCTGTGCTTGCAGTTGTCTGGATACCTGCTCATCCAAATAACTTCACACTCAAGTGTAAAGTTGATCGGATGAACGATTACAGATACACAACGTAACAGTTATAGAGATTCCTTCCTTTATAGTTAGCTTAATTTTAGTTAAATTAAGTTTTGCAAATTTAGTTTTGGAAAGTTAGCTAGTTACTAGTTTTCGTAATTGAAGTTAATGTTATGGTTGTTGTGTTGTAACCTTAACTAGTTTTAACTAACGTTACTGTTTGCTAAATTTGCACAACTAAGTTAGCTGGCTCCATAGCTATAAAATTAAACTCAACTAAGCTAAACTAGTTACAACCCTACCCTGTACAGTTGTTGGGTTGCAACTAGTTTAACTAGCAAACTTTGCACAACCGAGTGCTGGCTGCATAACGTTAGCTACGAAATTAAGTTTGTATGGCCAGCTAGTGGTAACCACATAACAGTTAAAGGTGTTGTAATGATAACTTACCTGTGTGAAAATGCCGTGAACACACGAACATGTGTCGGGAAATGTTGCTGAAGGTGATGTTTGTCCGTCTTACAGCTGCTACCCATGCCATGTGACGCCTCTTTGTTAACTCTGCGACTTGAGTTCCATTGCTTTGCTTCCAAGCGGGAAAGCTGAAAAATCGTACCCCATTTATAATACGTTTTCCACGCCGATCGTGAGAACGATTGTGACAATTTATAATACAGCATGCGTTCACCATTCTGTCGTGTTTCTAAATTGAATTACTTTCTAAAATATACCACCACTTACAGTCTACCGCCAAAACTACTACTACACCACTGCCTACAACTACGTTTCTCACGCAACTTCCGTGTCCTAAAATCCCACAATGGCTTGCGTTACTGGAATCCGCTGACGTCACGATCCTAATCTCTATTATCAATCTTTGTAAGTGACGTCATTAACAGTACGCTACAGTGAATTCTTTCAAGTTAAATAAATTAGCTTACTTCCAATCACCCATTGACAAATTACCAGCAAAACAAAACTATCAAAAACTGTTATCAACACAAAAATGTGGTTAAAACCCAAACTTATGTTAAACAAGAGCTCAATTGTAACGTAAACTTAACTTAGCTCTTCTGAAAACGGTTGAGATGCTAACGGACTTTTTCGAAGACACAAAACCATTTCTATAAAGTAAATATTCAACAGAAGTGTATCAATTACACGTAAGAAAGATGTCAGGAATGTTTGTATGTAATATTTGTGTGATTTTGGTAACTAAACTTACCTGAAAGCAGTGAAAACAACAGTGAGAGACGCTAGTTTTGCTGTTTGTCAGTGATGAGGTTTCCTCGTTTCCATGGTTTCCATCTGCTCGCACGCGCTCCTGTCTTTGAATCAGATAGCTTTGAATGCGACTCAATGTTTACGCGCACGTACGCCCATTCAAACCATAGAACACGTCAAAAGGCACGCAGCATTTAAATAAACATCTAGAATTATAACATTTAACAATTTAAAATATCATTCATTTTAAATAATGAATTTAAAACCCATTGTGTAGTTCTATCAACCATTCACTTGACAATTATGCTTTATTTTTTTATACCATTTTGCTTTTATTTTTATTATAAAGCAATTTCAAGACATCTGTATTATATATATATATATATATATATATATATATATTACATTAAAAGAGAATATGAAAGCACTATCTTTATATACATTAAAGATGGTAATGAAATTACGGGCCCGTGACGTTGCAGTTTCGTTGCCAGTAAGTCATAAAATTACCAAGTTATTACGATTAGAGTACGTATCTGCGATGTTGTTGGTTATTTTATAACCTTAGGAGGACGTACTGACGACGTTGTGGTTTGCTTATATGATGGTAATGAAATTACGGGCATGCAACGTTGTAGTTAGGCCCTGTCCCAATATCCGCACTTGCGCCCTTGTGCCCCTCAATGCGCGTTCTCGCTAAGGGGTGCAAGACCGTAGGGTGTCCCGATCCTCTAATAGTGTTCTCCAGGGGTGATCATAAGGGCACTTAATGCACCCTTTTGGCAAGTGCGCATCAGACCTCACTTTGCTATGGGATATTACCCAGAAACCTTGTAGTGTCGTGACGTTTCGAACAGCTAACCAATGGGAGAGAATGGTTGCTATGGTGCTGTTCGGGAGCGGAAGCGAAGATAAAGGAAGCCGGTGTGGTGAAGTGTTTTTCAAGGCCGCGAAATTTAAAAATATTAGTGTTATTGTATCACGAAATGTAGTTTTAAAAGTTTTTCAGTCGAGAATATAGTTAAACATGAGCTATAAATCGGCTTGTGTATATCTAACGGGCGATCTTTGGTCTCATTAATCTATGATTTGTTCCCTGGCAAATCGTTTTGGCTGAGGGCAAAGTGAAGTTTCATAACTTTATATATTTAGGCTATTTAACTGTAACGTTGTAACGTTAGCCTGTTGACTTATGTTTGACTGAATCTTTTAACTTGCTTTATTTCTTGACTTATATAGCTTCTTATAAACTGAAATTTAAAGGGTTAGTTCACCCAAAAATGAAAATTAAGTCATTAATTACTCACCCCCATGCTGTACCAACCCCGTAAGACCTTCGTTCGTCATCGGAACACAAATAAAGATATTTTTGATTAAATCTGAGAGTTTGATCACTCCTCCATAGGCTCCCTAAGGGAATGACACCGGACGGCCCAGAAAGTCAATGAAGAAAATGTTTAAATATTCCATGTCACAACAGTGGCTCAACTATAAGTTTATCAAGCGACGAGAATACTTTTTGTGCGGAAATAAAACAAAAATAACGACTTTATTCGACTATTCCTTTTCAGGCCTACAAGGAAGAAAAGAAATAGTCGAATAAAGTCGTTATTTTTGTTTGTTTTTTCGCACAAAAAGTATTCTCGTCGCTTGATAAACTTATAGTTGAGCTACTGTTGCGACATGGAATATTTAAACATTTTCTTCATTGACTTTCTGGGCCGTCAAGTTTCATTCCCTTAGGGAGCCTATGGAGGAGTGATCCACCTCTCAGATTTAATCATAAATATCTTCATTTGTGTTCTGAAGACGAACGAAGGTCTTACGGGGTTGGTACAGCATGGGGGTGAGTAATTAATGACTTAATTTTCATTTTTGGGTGAACTAACCCTTTAACAAAAAGAGACAGGGTTGAGTCATTTTATTTCTTATAGCCTATGTAAGACTATTTTAATATATAGCCTATATATAATATATAGGGTTGCCACCTATGTCTGATAAAAAACCGGGACATACCGATGACCCGCCACTGGAGGGGGGTCTTACATTCGCCTCTTTACATATCGATGACCCGCCCAATGGGGGGATGCGATTACATGCGTTTTTTACATGCGCTTTTTGAGGCACACTAGCAAACACACGCAAGGTATCTCGCAGTCTCGCTCTCTCCCTCTCTGTGTGCGCGCGCTACACAGTTTGAACACATATTCACGTAGCCTTTCGAAAACCGGGACATTCAGTGTCCCGGGAGAGTGCATAAATTTCCGGGGACAGGTTATTAAAAAAGAAGGACAATCCCGGTAAAACAGGGACAGCTGGCAACCCTAATAATATATCACCAACACGTCATGTATTTTTTCATGTATGGGATGGGAAGAATTTCATATATCAATTTCCATAATAACATAATTAAAATTGCATTTCGAATCGCTGTGAATACGGTAAGGCAGTATAAAGCTCAGGTAAACCTCAATCACAATTTATCTTATCACAATTTATCTTAGCCAAAAACTGTTTTAATATTAATAACATTAACAGAAAGGTTGGTAGCTAAGAGTAAAAAAAGATATACATTTTTTAATTCAAAGGATTGTGTCATGTTACAGCTATTATAAGCAGCACACACATTAGACAAATGAACGGTGTTTGCTCCCCTGATCACAACAGAAGTGAAGTAGATTGTGACGTGTGCAAAACTGTCCCAACTCTGCTCTTCACAGCTTCGGGCCCTTGCGCACTTACTCCGCTAAGAGCACTTTCAACAAGTGTCCACTTTGAGGAAGACCTTAGGGCGTAGTGTGGGTATTGGGACAGGGCCTTTGTTGTCAATTGGTAAAGTCATGACGTGACCAAAAAGTATGAATATATTACGTAACTGTTACGTCGTGTGTTAGCTGGGGTTGTTTTTATAAAGAAAATGTGCAGTCGGTAAAGTCAAATGACAAATTTGTCTGCATTCCTTTAGTAATGATGTTCATGTTTAGGTGTAAGCTACCCTTACGAAACTAAACCATTGTTTTACTACAAAAAAACACTGTAGTGTTTTATAATGTAGTAAAAACACAATACAAGCGAAAAATCACAGCTAGACAGTCTCAAGTTATAAATCATACGAGTTTGGTCAACTACATGATCAAAGACAAATAACTTTTCTTTTTTTAATTGACGTCATGCGCGTGCTCGCGAAGGTAGATTCTGGCAGCGAGTCGAAATTCGGCACAACGGGCGCGCGCGCACACACACACACACACACACACACACACACGTTCCGTCGATGTTGGAACGTGAGTACAACGCCTAAAGAATAGTTTACCATCCAAATACAATCGCAAATGTTGAAACAGTGATTCTGAGTTGCGTGAGCCCAACACCGCTTACTTTCACTTTCGCTTTAAATTATTTCGTTTTGGACGCAATCACATTTTACAGCACTGTTTGACTTATTATCAACAACAGATTACCAGGACATAATATGTTCTTCAAATCGTTCACGTCCAATGATTAATTCCTGATACGCATATGTAAAAGAACTAAAGTAATCCCTACAAAATAATTATTCAAGAAAACCTTAATCGAGATATAACAAGCAACTAGGTCCGTTTAATCCAGCGTCGAGAAAAGTAACGGCTATCACGCGACAGCAACGTGCTGTCATCAAAATAATGTACACCGCTAATTACGTTAACTAATGTAAATAGTCACTGAATGAAATATAAACTGCATAGAGTTAAATTTATAATAAAGTTTAAAATATATATTATTTATATCCGTATAAGCCCCGCCCACCTCATTGCGTCACTCGCGCTCCTGCTGTTTCTGACTGTTTTCTCAGGTTTCAGCGGAACTGCTGCGTGGCGATTCCCACAACTCCCAGCATCTGATGGGGAAAACACACGGCACGATTTAACAGATACAACAGAGGATGACATTTGCTCTCTAGACTCACATCTACACACTTTCAGGAGCGCCTTTAGCACTGGTTTCACGCTTGCTCTTCAAACATGCAGATCAGCGACATAAAACATCGACAGAAGAGTTCAAACAAGCAGCAGAACGGAGAGAAACGGAGAAGTGAGGATGAGACGAAGAAAGAGTCCGTCATCAGAGAGAGTTTCAGTGCCGATGAAAAGAAGAAAGAGTCCGTCATCATCAGAGAGAGTTTCAGTGCTGACGTGAAGTTCTCCGTCAGTCTGATGTGTCTCGCGCTCTCCGTCATCGTCGCGTGGTCAGCTCACTTCTCTCTAAATCACTCATATTAATAATACAACATCAGTTTTCCTCTGTCTATAAGTGTGCTTTCATCTGTCCTCCACAGGCTGCATCTCCAGCAGAGCGCAACGCTAGCAGAAATTAGGGAAAAGTACGAGTATTTGCAGGAGAAGAGCCGCAGGGTGGAGGATCTCGACGAGAAACTGACTGAAGTCTCACAGCAGGTCTGTGTGTAATCCAGCAAATACACTCTAAATACTGATGTTATAGTTGAGTTTGTGCTTGTTTCATATTCTTCAAAAACCTTTGCATCGTTTACACTAAACAAACTCATTTGGGTTACATTTTACATTAAGGTTTCATATGTTAACATTTGTTAATCTGAACTAACAATAAACAATACAGCCATGTGGAAGCTTGTTTACGTCACAGAATAAAACATTAAAAAAGGTAATTGTGACTCTTTTTCCCCTTCAGAATTGCGTGATATTGAGTTGCAATTCCGAGGAAAAAAAGTTGCAATTTCAAGAGAAAAAAAAGATTTGAAAAGTCAGAATTGTGAGTAAAAAAGTCAGAATTTCGAGAGAGAGAGAGAAAATTTTAAAATTGTGAGAAAAAAAAAGAAAATTTGAGGAAAAAAGTCAGAATTGTGTGTGTAAATCTATAAATATAAGTGAACTCCTGTAAAGTTAAAGTGAAATGTAAAGGAGTTACTGTACTAGTGTTTGCAGTGCGTATGTCTGCTGTGTCCCAGACTAGCCGTGTTTCCATTACCCTTCAAATTGCGCGAATTGAAAAAATACGCCCACTGGAAACACGTCAATTTAGCAAAAACTCCTATATATCGCAAAAAAGTTTTTACGCCCGAGGCAATTCGAAAAAGAAACATTTTGCAGAACTGCAATGGAAACAGTTTTTCACATTTACAGGTCACCTGATTACGTAGATGAGCTGTGTTTGGACAGAAGACGAGACAGAGTTCTTTATTCTTATTCTTCAGAGTTCATAGTTCTTTAAGTCATAAAACACAAAAGAATTACAGGCATACTGGATTCTAAACCTCAAAGAAATGCCACAATCACGAGCTTGAAGCAGGAATGAGGGAGAAACACCCAGAAACACCTCAGATGAGCCGCTCACAGGTATAAGAGTGTTTCCTTGCCATTAATGCTTGGATGACACGCCTACGACTCCTTCCGTTACTAATAATGGCTGATATACGTGAACCTACCGACATCCGTTGCTATCATTGTTGGAATGACTTATCGTGAGATAAGCTTATCGACTAAAGCGAAAAAAATACGCTTTAGTCACATAACATCGGTTATTGGAAACGCTGTCATTTCGCAATCGTTTTTGGAAAATATCGCAAAAGTTTTGCACAAATCTGTAATGGAATTGCAGCTTGTGTTGCAGCATTAACGCTAGCTCAGCGCTGACGTGTGTGTGTGTGTTGTGACCGCAGCTCCAGGCCTCCGCAGACGCCGCTACGCTCCTGTCGAAGCTGCGCCTCTCGCTCGGCTCCGTCCTCAACACGTCAGCGGCGCTGCGGGAGCATCAGGACTCGTCCTCCCGCCGGCTCCACACACACACACAGCAGAGCGCCGAGCTCCGCGCGCTACACACACACTCCCGCGGCGCGCACACACAGGTGGCGGCGCAGGTGAACGCGCTGGAGGAGCGTCTGCGGGGGCTGGAGGAGCGTCTGCAGGAGGTGCAGGACGGCGTGCGCGGGAACACGCGGGCGCTGGAGCGCGGCGAGGAGGAGGAGCTGCAGCGGGTGCGCGAGCTAGCGGAGCGGAGCGACTCCAGCGTGTCCCGGCTGCAGGAGCGGCTCCAGCGGCTAGCGGCGCAGGCCCGCGGGCTACAGGAGCGGCTGAGGGAGGAGGAGGAGGCCGGTCGGGCTCAGCAGGAGGAGGAGGCGGCGCTGGAGGAGGCTGTGCGCTCCATGCTACGGGTCCGAGCGCTCCTCAGCGCCACCCGCAGGAGAGTCCAGGAGCTGGAGGAGCAGGTGCAGAGCGTGGAGGAGCGCAGGACGAGGAGACGCCACCCCGGACCACAGGCTGACACTGGCACTGGCGAGAGCTGAGCCCAGGAGCCAGTCCCGCACATACACTACTTCTACTTCCCTCATGGACTGTGGCGGGCCAATGTGACCCGGTTTGATCTTTGAGCTGTCGGAAATATCAGTTAACCTTTGTTTTTTTTCTTGGAATTGTGAGACCTTTTTCTCATTTAGGGTCATGAACAAACATGCAATGCTTCAACACTGATGTGTTTTGACTAGGGCTGGGATTTGAAAATCTCAACACTTGAGGTCAGGAACCGGATACTTGTTATAAAATGAAAATTTCGATTCCTCTTATCGATTCCTGTGTGCGCGTTTCAAACTTTCAATATGACTTTAAACAATTCCAGTGTGAGACTCCTCAGTTTTCTGCGCTGTGGGCGTGTGTGTATCAGTATCAGCTCTTAAAGTGACAGCGCTCATATTCCTGCTGTCTCTATTATAAAACTAATCACAACAGAAGACAGAGAACATTCACTCGTTCTTGACTGAGTAACTGTTGTAGCTATATTTGTAATGTATGTTTAATTTATAAAGCGCAGTGTTATTGTACATGTGAGTACAGTTTCTGTGCCTGAATACCTGAACATCTTAAAACACTGTTTATTTGATATTTCAATCTTATTTCAATCGTATTTTGTTCAGTTGTATGTTTGTGATTTACAATTCTTTATTTTTTAGTTACTGAGTGTTGTACTTGTCTTTAATAATGCTTGAAATGTACATTAGTTCGGCTAGTTGTTCTTCTATGGTGTTTTTAAACCTCAGGCAAACGCTCCTTGCATAGTGTGCTGTTTAGCCTGTTAATATTTGTTCATGATATTCAGCTACAATTAAATGTTTTGCAATAAGACTAAATGTGAATAACTGTTTGTTTTTTTTACCTTATTGGAATCGAAATTAGGAATCGAAATGGATAAAATTAAAACGATACCCAACCCTAGTTTTGACACAAACACACTAAATAACTGTAATGTTCGTGGGTGCATATTTTAATGTTTGACTAAGGCAAATGTACAGACCCAAAATAATAACATTTCTTGGTTATATTTTGTTATTTTAGTTTTTTACCCTATTAAAAAAGTAGCTTTTCCACACTTATTTCAATACTGAAAACTATTTGGTCAGCTTCTTTTTTCAATCTGTCTGAAACATTATTAAGCCAATCTGCCCGTATAGACAGCTGTTCAAAAGCAACAGTGTGGGCCTCTGGTCTATTGGTCAGCCGTGCCGGACTAATGCAGGCCTGAAGTGCAGTCAGGTTGAGCTATGGGTTATTCTCTCATTCTGATGGGTTGATCAGGGGCCAAGCAGTGACCAAGCAGCTTTGTGTGTGTGTGTAGTGCAAGAAACTCATCTTGTCAGAAGAGTCTACAGAACAAAAGATGAGACAACTTAGCAAAAGTAAACATTCATTTCATTATACAGTCAATATTAAATTGTTCAGTTATGATGTTTTGAGCATAAATGTAAAAAAAAAAAGTCAGAATGCAGGTTTTTTTTTTCATATTTTGCCAAAAGAAAACTTTAAAAAAGTCTTTAAAAATATTTTCATGAATGACATGTTCAGATAAAAGTCTTGTAATGTTTGATAAGTGTTGGTATTAAAGGGTTAGTTCACCCAAAAATGAAAATTAAGTCATTAATTACTCACCCCCATGCTGTACCAACCCCGTAAGGCCTTCGTTCGTCTTCGGAACACAAATGAAGATATTTTTGATTAAATGTGAGAGCTGGATCACTCCTCCATAGGCTCCCTAAGGGATTGAATCCTGAAGTCCCAGAAAGTCAATGAAGAAAATATTTAAAAATTCCATGTCACAACAGTGGCTCAACTATAAGTTTATCAAGCGACGAGAATACTTTTTGTGCGAAAAAACAAACAAAAATAACGACTTTATTCGACTATTCCTTTTCTTCCTTGTTGGCCTGAAACGAGACTTCAAGAGATTTCCACGACGCGCACGCGAGAACTGAACTGAAGTAGTTGAAGGAGATCACAATTCTCGCGCATGCGTCGTGGAAATCTCTTGAAGTGATGCAGTGATGCTGTGTGTGTGTGTGTCCCAGTGTGAGATGCTGTGTGTGTGTGTCCCAGTGTGAGATGCTGTGTGTGTGTGTCCCAGTGTGTGATTGTGCGTGTGTGTCCCAGTGTGCGGTGCTGTGTGTGTGTTTTTATGTTATAGGCAAAAACTTAATTTCTGACTGAAGTGTACTTGTGTCCTCTCTCTTGTGTGTGTGTGTGTGAAGTGTGTGCTGCTGTGTGTGTGTGTCCCAGTGTGTGATGCTGTGTATGTGTGTCCCAGTGTGCGATGCTATGTGTGTCCCAGTGTGTGTGCGCGTGTGTGTGTGTGTCCCAGTGTGCGATGCTGTGTGTGTGTTTTTATATTATAAGCAAAAACGTAATTTCTTACTGAAGTATACTTGTGTCCTCTCTCTTGTGTGTGTGTGTCCCAGTGTGCGATGCTGTGTGTGTGCAGTGTGCGATGCTGTGTGTGTCCCAGTATGCGATGCTGTGTGTGTGTGTTTTTATGTTATAAGCAAAAACTTAATTTCTGACTGAAGTGTACTTGTGTCCTCTCTCTTGTGTGTGTGTGTGTGTGTGTGCAGTGTGCGCTGCTGTCCCCGGCGCCGGTCTCCGCCCAGACCTCGGCTCTGTCCGCGGAGCTGTCTCGCCTGCAGGAGTGTGTGTCGGGCCTCAGCTCTCGGCAGCAGGAGCTCCAGCAGGACGTGGCCCGAGCCGCGGGGGACGAGCTCAGCCGGACCCGCGCCGTGGCCTCCATCCGCACGGACCTGCGGCGCGTGGCGGGCCTGCAGACGGAGCTGGAGGCGCTGCTCACACACACACACGGCCTGGAGGAGGAGCTGTCCCGCACTGAGAAGCTGATGGTGAAGCGCATCGGGGACCTGCTGGCCGGCAGCATCGCCCGCGCCTCCGAGCTCAAGAGCGGCGCCGAGAGCAGTGGCCGGGCACTGGACCGCACACACACACTCCTGCAGCAGCTCTCCGACGACATCATCAAGCTCTCGGAGCGGGTCCTGGCGCTGGAGAGCGGACGAGCCAAGCTGCGCCGCACCCTGAGCTTCACACACGACCTGAAGCCCACGGTCTTCAGCGTACGGCAGGACCTCGCCCTCCTCCAGCCCAGACTAGACGACCTGACGCTGAGGATCGGCCTGCTGGCGGCAGACATGACGAGCCGAGAGCGAGAGCTGGAGGACGAGCCCACGAGAGACACGCTGGACCCGACGCCCTGAACCACGGGTTCAACTCCACCAACACGTGATACCAGTCAATTCAAGTGGGATATGACGAGACGAAGTGAGCGTACGGTCCATCAGCCCGATTCACGAGTGCGCACTCGCACTCGCACAGCAAAAGCCAGAGGCGGGACTTATGGAGTGAGCAGCCAATCACAGCGCGGCGAATCTCACATTCACAACACTGTATTCCTGCAGGACACCGGCAGACACCCGTTACGTGTGACAGCGCCACCTACAGCTCCAACACTAACTCAGACACCTTTCTCACATCGTCACAGTTTATTCACTATGGTTTAAGAAATGGTGATAAAATATGAGCAGAACTCAGAGTTTCACTGGTTTTGTCCGTCCTTCTGTTCACACATGAATTATGTTGAATATCTGTCAGCTGTTAAATTTAACTAAACAATTAGATCATACCAGTTTAGCTCAACCAGTGACCAAGCAATGCTTCATGTTGTTCAGTGTGTGTGTAAAAAGAGCATTAGCAATTACAGAAAACACATTTCAGCAAAACATGATCAGCTCAAAGTGTCTGTCACTGGTTGTCACTGTATGAAGAATATTTGTGTATAATATGTCACAGTTTACGTTATTTTGCTCTCCTCACTTACAGAAGTGATCTACAGTGTCCTGCACACACTAGTGAACGCATGATAATGACATCAGTGTTCTGGATAGTGTGTAGACTCAGACCTCAACGTCACTCGTCTCTTTATGCTGCACTTCATTGTGTTGCTTGATGTTGAAAACTAGTTATTGTCTTCTTATTGTTGTAATTTATGAGCATACTAATAAACTCTGTTTACTGTCAGGTCGAGGTTTACTGTCAAGTGTTGCACAGTGTTTAAAGTTTGGGTAATATTTCACAATGTTACTGTTTTTTTCTGTATTTTTGATGAAATAAATGCAAACTTGATGAGCATAAATGACTGAAACTAATTTTTCTTCTCTCTGTTTTTCAATCATTTTAAGCGTCTGCTGTCAGGGGGATTTCCCATGCATGTATGAAGTCGGTTCTCCTCACGTTCACACACACACACATAGAAAAACCACTGGTGTAATTCATCACAAAGTCTGTCGACCAGAAGGCGTCCAAGACTTTTGTCTTTGATCATATCACACGCTTCATGTTTTAAAACCCAACCAACTTCAGCGGAATTAAAAATGCTGTGATTGAATAGTGAGCTTGTGCTGAATTTATTTAAAAGTACTTGTTTCGATACGTTCATGTGCACGTGTGCCTGTAGTGATTCAGACGGATCCGTTGTACTGCATTATCACTATGACTGACAGTCGAAACCCCAGGCAGTGATGTAACCCTTGTGTGTCCTTGTGGACATTTTTGTGTGGATAATTTTGCCTGTTAATGCCAACTGCATACATTCTGGCACAGGTGTGTATTTTAATTTTAATTTGACTATTTCACCCCAATTTCCTTTAAAGCAACACTATGCAGTTTTTCAACCTTCGTATATTTCCAAAACCCCTGTGATGGTACATGAATAGGTTGAATGACACGTCTGCCATAGCGTGACGGGGTCTGTGTCGCTTTTAGTTATAGCAATGTTGTTTTTAAAAGATAAAAACCTGCTAATATTGAATGTTTATTGTGGTCAACCAGCGTTGCCGTATTTCCTGGCTAACTTTTTCTTGGTTAAAGACCGTGTTGCAGTTGTTTTGAAGTATTTTTGTGTTCTTAAACTTGTGTTTAAAGTGTTATTTATGGGTTATCATGTAATGTTCACTATGGTTTCCCAAGGACAGGAGACTTGCAGGAAACAGGTGATTGTCTTAAAAAGCCATTGCAAACAAGTAAAATGTAAAATTGCATTCATCTTAATGTTTACAATGCTTATGCACCCTATGCACTTATTACTATATAAATTAATACATATTTAATTTTAAAACAAAACATGATTATACACACACACATACATTATTTCCTAAGTGTCCAAGTGCATTATTTCCTTAATCACTTTATAAAACCTATTTAGTTTAAATTCATTTTCAGTACAGATTTAGATAATACATATTTTATGTTTTGTTATCTTAAACCCCCCAAAATGTCAGGTTGTGCAACTGTCCGCACAAATGCTAATTTAAATGGTGTTTTAAGGATAAAAAATAAAAAATGTAATTCTATGGCATCATTTGAACCTTTCATATAAACAAATTGTATACATTTCAGTAGATTTATAGCTGTTGAGATAATTGAAAACCTTTTGTCTAGCAATCTGCATGTCAGGGTGGCACAACTGCAGACATGGCTCTCGTATTATGGTAACTACAGTGTGCATGATAATGCATCGTCCAGAGGAGCCTCAATGATCGTTGTAGATCTCTATGAAATACTGGTGAACACTGCTTTCAAGTTGGTACACTTTCCATGTCAGGTGAATTTAAACACTTAGAAATGGTCACAACTGAAACTTGTTTAAATACATTGTTCATGACACAAAATATACATTACATCAGTTTTGAAAATATTTACCAAAAAACAACATTTCTTTGGTAATTTGTCAATGTCTTTTGTACTGATTTAGCACAGTGGGATTTATAAATGTCCAATAAACTGCACGTCAAGCGTGTTGTCTGCCCTTTCCTCTGTTGTTCTTGTACTGTCCGACACAGAGAGCAGAAATATGCTGAAGTCAGCAGAGCAATCTAAACAGAACTAAAGATTTTGTGCTAATCATACTTAGGTGTATCTGCACTTTTTCTTACAACGATCAACACTGGGAAGTTTAATGTTTATTAAAAATAAGGAGCAAGTAAAGTCTTGCAGAATCCAAGGAGCTGAGACTGAAGGTGAGAGTACAGCGTTAGTCTTCAGGATCCACTGAATCCCCTTGTGCTTCTTGTGTTGAAAGAGATAAAGGAGACAAAAACGGACAAATTATACATAGTAGTAGTAGTATATAATACAGTTATGGTATTTATGATACCCCATTTAGCCTAGTGTGATCTGATCTAGAACACGGCTTGCTGGAGGAGTGAGCCAGCTCTCAAGTGTTGAAGGAGTGAGCCAGCTCTCAAGTGTTGAACGAGTGAGCCAGCTCTCAAGTGTTGAAGGAGTGAGACAGCTCTCAAGTGTTGAAGGAGTGAGACAGCTCTCAAGTGTTGAAGGAGTGAGACAGCTCTCAAGTGTTGAAGGAGTGAGCCAGCTCTCAGGTGTTGAAGGAGTGAGACAGCTCTCAAGTGTTGAAGGAGTGAGACAGCTCTCGAGTGTTGAAGGAGTGAGACAGCTCTCGAGTGTTGAAGGAGTGAGACAGCTCTCGAGTGTTGAAGGAGTGAGACAGCTCTCGAGTGTTGAAGGAGTGAGACAGCTCTCGAGTGTTGAAGGAGTGAGACAGCTCTCAAGTTTTGAAGGAGTGAGCCAGCTCTCAAGTGTTGAAGGAGTGAGCCAGCTCTCAAGTGTTGAACGAGTGAGCCAGCTCTCAAGTGTTGAAGGAGTGAGACAGCTCTCAAGTGTTGAAGGAGTGAGCCAGCTCTGAAGTGTTGAAGGAGTGAGACAGCTCTCAAGTGTTGAAGGAGTGAGACAGCTCTCAAGTGTTGAAGGAGTGAGCCAGCTCTCAAGTGTTGAAGGAGTGAGCCAGCTCTCAAGTGTTGAAGGAGTGAGCCAGCTCTCAAGTGTTGAAGGAGTGAGACAGCTCTCAAGTGTTGAAGGAGTGAGACAGCTCTCAAGTGTTGAAGGAGTGAGCCAGCTCTCAAGTGTTGAAGGAGTGAGCCAGCTCTCAAGTGTTGAAGGAGTGAGCCAGCTCTCAAGTGTTGAAGGAGTGTGACAGCTCTCAAGTGTTGAAGGAGTGAGACAGCTCTCAAGTGTTGAAGGAGTGAGCCAGCTCTCAAGTGTTGAAGGAGTGAGCCAGCTCTCAAGTGTTGAAGGAGTGAGACAGCTCTCAAGTGTTGAAGGAGTGAGCCAGCTCTCAGGTGTTGAAGGAGTGAGACAGCTCTCAAGTGTTGAAGGAGTGAGCCAGCTCTCAAGTGTTGAAGGAGTGAGCCAGCTCTCAAGTGTTGAAGGAGTGAGCCAGCTCTCAAGTGTTGAAGGAGTGAGCCAGCTCTCAGGTGTTGAAGGAGTGAGACAGCTCTCAGGTGTTGAAGGAGTGAGCCAGCTCTCAAGTGTTGAAGGAGTGAGACAGCTCTCGAGTGTTGAAGGAGTGAGACAGCTTTCGAGTGTTGAAGGAGTGAGACAGCTCTCAAGTGTTGAAGGAGTGTGACAGCTCTCAAGTGTTGAAGGAGTGAGACAGCTCTCAAGTGTTGAAGGAGTGAGACAGCTCTCAAGTGTTGAAGGAGTGAGCCAGCTCTCAAGTGTTGAAGGAGTGAGCCAGCTCTCAAATGTTGAAGGAGTGAGCCAGCTCTCAAGTGTTGAAGGAGTGAGCCAGCTCTCAAGTGTTGAAGGAGTGAGACAGCTCTCAAGTGTTAAAGGAGGAATGATCCAGCTCTCAAGTGTTGAAGGAGTGAGACAGCTCTCAAGTGTTGAAGGAGTGAGCCAGCTCTCAAATGTTGAAGGAGTGTGACAGCTCTCAAGTGTTGAAGGAGTGAGCCAGCTCTCAAGTGTTGAAGGAGTGAGCCAGCCAGGGGCGGAGTGGGACCAAAAAATCTACCGGGAAATTTCATACACCACCGGCCCTCGTCGCCGGCAGGATTTTAATATAGGCTAGCATTTACCGTTTTACTGATTTAAAGGGAACTTTGTTGTACTATGCTGGAGTAAAGTTTATAAATGGTCGTTCTTTCCCATAGAAATTTGTGAAACTATGTTGGGTGGACTCTGTGCCTCCAGCGGGGTTCGGGGGCATGCTCCCCCGCAAGACAATTTTGTACATTTTAAGGTTAAATGCATCAATCTCGTGCTCTCTGAGAGATCAAAATTAAGAGCTTCAACCCATGAACTGCTCGTTGAACAAAGAAAAAGCATTGATTTAAAGTGGGCTCAAACATCTTTTTAGTTATGAGAGTCTCAGTCTGCATTACATTATCAATGGTGTTTTAGGATGCCAAACAATTATTATAATAATGTAATAATGATTTATATAATTATTCCTATGACGTAAAATCCATTTAGCCTATAAATGTACTATATGTAAATGAAAATGAATATTTCAAAAGTATATTTTAGCCTACATTACACTATAATATAGGAAAATTAAAATACTTTTGTCCTAATTTCTTCACTATAAACCCTTGAGCTTTTATTTAGGAGAAAACACCATGCTGATCGCGTGAGCAAGTAATCACGCAGCACAAACAGGATGCTATTCTAAACGTCTTGTGCTGTTTTATAAATGCACAAAGCCATATCATGGTTTCAATTTTAGTTCGTTGGCAAAATATAACGCTAGAGACCTTAATGTTAGGTTATAAATTTTACATCTTTACATATGTGTTGGGAAAAGGGAGAAGAGAGAGTTCGGCAAAAGGCGGATTCGAACTCGCGTCGAGCGCATCAAAAGCTGCACTCGAGTATATCAGGCTTACACCCTACGACCTACGCCACTAAAGCTTAGTGCAAAACTACGTTTCGTTTTAGATAATATTCATAAAAAAAAAGTTTTCTTCCCCTCACTTGGGCCCCAAGTGCGCATGGCGAGCTTCCAATAAATACATTTTATCAGACTGGCCCTCGCGGCCTCGAAACACTACCGGCCCACCGGGAAAACTCCTGACTCTCCCGATTGCCACTCCGCTACTGGAGCCAGCTCTCAAGTGTTGAAGGAGTGAGCCAGCTCTCAAATGTTGAAGGAGTGAGCCAGCTCTCAGGTGTTGAAGGAGTGAGCCAGCTCTCAAGTGTTGAAGGAGTGAGACAGCTCTCAAGTGTTGAAGGAGTGAGCCAGCTCTCAAGTGTTGAAGGAGTGAGACAGCTCTCAGGTGTTGAAGGAGTGAGACAGCTCTCAAGTGTTGAAGGAGTGAGCCAGCTGAAGGAGTGAGACAGCTCTCAAGTGTTGAAGGAGTGAGACAGCTCTCATGTGTTGAAGGAGTGAGACAGCTCTCATGTGTTGAAGGAGTGAGACAGCTCTCAAGTGTTGAAGGAGTGAGCCAGCTCTCAAGTGTTGAAGGAGTGAGCCAGCTCTCAAGTGTTGAAGGAGTGAGACAGCTTTCGAGTGTTGAAGGAGTGAGACAGCTCTCAAGTGTTGAAGGAGTGAGACAGCTCTCAAGTGTTGAAGGAGTGAGCCAGCTCTCGAGTGTTGAAGGAGTGAGCCAGCTCTCAAATGTTGAAGGAGTGAGACAGCTCTCAAGTGTTGAAGGAGTGAGCCAGCTCTCAAGTGTTGAAGGAGTGAGCCAGCTCTCAAATGTTGAAGGAGTGAGACAGCTCTCGAGTGTTGAAGGAGTGAGACAGCTCTCGAGTGTTGAAGGAGTGAGCCAGCTCTCAAATGTTGAAGGAGTGAGCCAGCTCTCAAGTGTTGAAGGAGTGAGACAGCTCTCAAGTGTTGAAGGAGTGAGCCAGCTCTCAAGTGTTGAAGGAGTGAGCCAGCTCTCAAATGTTGAAGGAGTGAGCCAGCTCTCAAATGTTGAAGGAGTGAGACAGCTCTCAAGTGTTGAAGGAGTGAGACAGCTCTCAAGTGTTGAAGGAGTGAGCCAGCTCTCAAATGTTGAAGGAGTGAGACAGCTCTCAAGTGTTGAAGGAGTGAGACAGTTCTCAAGTGTTGAAGGAGTGAGACAGCTCTCGAGTGTTGAAGGAGTGAGCCAGCTCTCAAGTGTTGAAGGAGTGAGACAGCTTTCGAGTGTTGAAGGAGTGAGACAGCTCTCAAGTGTTGAAGGAGTGAGACAGCTCTCAAGTGTTGAAGGAGTGAGCCAGCTCTCAAATGTTGAAGGAGTGAGACAGCTCTCAAGTGTTGAAGGAGTGAGCCAACTCTCAAATGTTGAAGGAGTGAGCCAGCTCTCAAATGTTGAAGGAGTGAGACAGCTCTCAAGTGTTGAAGGAGTGTGACAGCTCTCAAATGTTGAAGGAGTGAGACAGCTCTCAAGTGTTGAAGGAGTGAGCCAGCTCTCAAATGTTGAAGGAGTGAGCCAGCTCTCAAGTGTTGAAGGAGTGAGATAGCTCTCAAGTGTTGAAGGAGTGTGACAGCTCTCAAGTGTTGAAGGAGTGAGACAGCTCTCAAGTGTTGAAGGAGTGTGACAGCTCTCAAGTGTTGAAGGAGTGTGACAGCTCTCAAGTGTTGAAGGAGTGAGACAGCTCTCAAGTGTTGAAGGAGTGAGCCAGCTCTCAAGTGTTGAAGGAGTGAGCCAGCTCTCAAGTGTTGAAGGAGTGAGACAGCTCTCAAGTGTTGAAGGAGTGTGACAGCTCTCAAATGTTGAAGGAGTGTGACAGCTCTCAAGTGTTGAAGGAGTGAGACAGCTCTCAAGTGTTGAAGGAGTGAGACAGCTCTCAAGTGTTGAAGGAGTGACAGCTCTCAAGTGTTGAAGGAGTGAGACAGCTCTCAAGTGTTGAAGGAGTGTGACAGCCCTCAAGTGTTGAAGGAGTGTGACAGCTCTCAAGTGTTGAAGGAGTGAGACAGCTCTCAAGTGTTGAAGGAGTGAGCCAGCTCTCAAGTGTTGAAGGAGTGAGCCAGCTCTCAAGTGTTGAAGGAGTGAGACAGCTCTCAAGTGTTGAAGGAGTGAGCCAGCTCTCAAATGTTGAAGGAGTGTGACAGCTCTCAAGTGTTGAAGGAGTGAGACAGCTCTCAAGTGTTGAAGGAGTGAGACAGCTCTCAAATGTTGAAGGAGTGAGCCAGCTCTCAAGTGTTGAAGGAGTGAGACAGCTCTTAAGTATTGAAGGAGTGAGCCAGCTCTCAAGTGTTGAAGGAGTGAGCCAGCTCTCAAGTGTTGAAGGAGTGAGCCAGCTCTCAGGTGTTGAAGGAGTGTGACAGCTCTCAAGTGTTGAAGGAGTGAGCCAGCTCTCAAGTGTTGAAGGAGTGTGACAGCTCTCAAGTGTTGAAGGAGTGAGCCAGCTCTCAAGTGTTGAAGGAGTGAGACAGCTCTCAAGTGTTGAAGGAGTGAGCCAGCTCTCAAGTGTTGAAGGAGTGAGCCAGCTCTCAAGTGTTGAAGGAGTGAGCCAGCTCTCAAGTGTTGAAGGAGTGAGCCAGCTCTCAATTGTTGAAGGAGTGAGCCAGCTCTCAAGTGTTGAAGGAGTGAGCCAGCTCTCAGGTGTTGAAGGAGTGAGCCAGCTCTCAAATGTTGAAGGAGTGAGCCAGCTCTCAAATGTTGAAGGAGTGAGACAGCTCTCAAGTGTTGAAGGAGTGAGCCAGCTCTCAGGTGTTGAAGGAGTGAGCCAGCTCTCAAATGTTGAAGGAGTGAGACAGCTCTCAAGTGTTGAAGGAGTGAGCCAGCTCTCAAATGTTGAAGGAGTGAGACAGCTCTCAAGTGTTGAAGGAGTGAGCCAGCTCTCAGGTGTTGAAGGAGTGAGCCAGCTCTCAAATGTTGAAGGAGTGAGACAGCTCTCAAGTGTTGAAGGAGTGAGCCAGCTCTCAAGTGTTGAAGGAGTGAGCCAGCTCTCAAATGTTGAAGGAGTGAGACAGCTCTCAAGTGTTGAAGGAGTGAGCCAGCTCTCAGGTGTTGAAGGAGTGAGCCAGCTCTCAAATGTTGAAGGAGTGAGACAGCTCTCAAGTGTTGAAGGAGTGAGCCAGCTCTCAAGTGTTGAAGGAGTGAGCCAGCTCTCAAGTGTTGAAGGAGTGAGCCAGCTCTCAAATGTTGAAGGAGTGAGCCAGCTCTCAAGTGTTGAAGGAGTGAGCCAGCTCTCAAATGTTGAAGGAGTGAGACAGCTCTCAAGTGTTGAAGGAGTGAGCCAGCTCTCAGGTGTTGAAGGAGTGAGCCAGCTCTCAAATGTTGAAGGAGTGAGACAGCTCTCAAGTGTTGAAGGAGTGAGCCAGCTCTCAGGTGTTGAAGGAGTGAGCCAGCTCTCAAATGTTGAAGGAGTGAGACAGCTCTCAAGTGTTGAAGGAGTGAGCCAGCTCTCAAGTGTTGAAGGAGTGAGACAGCTCTCAAGTGTTGAAGGAGTGAGGATTTTATATTTAATAATTACTAGTGTACAGGCTAACATGATACAGTTTACTTATTTTACTCCAGGTTTTTAGATCTGAATCAGGAACGCCCAAAATAATTAGGGCCTGCTTTTATGTGAATGATTTGCGCATAGTCTGCTAATGAAGCTGGATTTGATGACATTTTTATGAATAGTGTTTTTGATCCGCTGAATAATTAAAATATAAATACAATATTACTCTTTTACATTTATTTCCCAGGTGATTTGAGTTTGTTGTTGACAGCAGAATTGGGCTTTGCCAGCATTGAAGGCCCGACTCCGACTGCCTTGGCCGGAGTGGAGAGTCTGGAGCGAGAGAAGAGAAATGAGAAGGACAGAGAGCATGATCTTCTGGAGGATGTTAACTGTTAGCGACTTTATTTTATTTTTACAGTACATTACTGGCGGCACAGTTGCACTATAAAATACAGTAAAAGTCAGTTTGTGCTGTTACATTTTAGTAATTTTGCCAGTTGACAAGCTCTCTGATGAGAAACACTGAGGGGTTCAGGCTGATGCTTTTCTTTGGACCAGGTTTCCATCTGATCCGTGCCTTTGGTATTTGGTGCCATCAGGGGGGAAAATACATTATTTTCCAGACCGGTGTTGGCAGAATTTGCCCTAACTCTCAAACTTGATCTCTGTACTTTGACTTTGAATATAAGCACTACATCTGATTCTGAATGCACCTACAGGGATGGTACAATTACCTCATAACCCATTAGCTTAAACAGTAGAGAAAGATGCAAGAAGGCTGGAACAATGAGTTTGATTTCCAGGGAATGGATAACTTAATAAAAATGAATAAAATAACTTAAAGGAACACGCCACCGTTTCATGAAATAGGGGTTATTCACCGTCTCCCCTACATGTAGATAGGTGGGCAAACGCATTTCTGTCTCAGTGCATGCATTGTCTTAGTCTGGCAGCGCCGCCGCTAGCTTAGCTTAGCATAATGAATGGAATCCTATGTTGCCGAATAGCATGTCGTGAGTAAAAGTGATTGTGACGGCCCATGGGTTTCTTGTTTCTGTCAGGATGTTTGGGTGTGTCTTTGTGTTTGCAGGGTGAACTTCCTGGTGGAGTGGAGCTGAGGCCATCACGCAGATCGGAGTCAGCTGGCCACTGTCTCTAGATGGCATAAAACCCGCCCCTTCCTGATTGTCGCGGGCTGGACTGTTTGATCTGTTGCTTGTCCCCAGCATGGCGTTCCTTTTTTGTTTTGGTTGTGTTCCGTTTGTTTGAATAACTGGCATAATGTTTTGCCAGTTCCATTTGTTGACTCTTTTCTAATAATTTTTAATTTGTTAAGTTAAGTTATACTTTTGTCAATAAATATTCTTCTTTTTTGGTATTCCCTTGAGTGTGGTTTCCTCTATTTGTTGTGGCTTTTGAGCTGGGCCATAACAGTGATAAAAAACAAACAAAAAAAACCCTAATTACTTCTTGTGGCCTGCTTATTCACAACTAGTACAACAAATAGCAATGCAGATTAAGACTAGGTGATTTCCCTGGCAGAGATTGACTTGGGACTATATTGGGGCGAAGCACTGCTAATAGGGCGCAGAGATATCACGCAACACCTGAAATCCCCCAATAAAGTCACCCTCTTCGTCTCTCACAAAATCCGCCACGTTCATCGCCATTCACTATGTCTACTGTAGGAAAAATAGCCGGCTACCATTCACGCCGGTATGTTGACGGAAGTTGGGGGATTTCAGGTGTTGCGTGATATCTCTGCGCCCTATTAGCAGTGCTTCGCCTGTGCTTCGTCCCAATATAGTCCCGCCGAACTATGTGTCCTGTATCATCGCTACACGTATGACCTTTGCAGCAAGCAAAACAATGTGTGAAAATCAGAATTCGGTGAGGTATGATTAATTAAATGCGCTGACAGCTCATTGCACCTGCCAAACGGATTACACTGAGTGGAGCGGGGGACCGGTGCAAGATGACGGCCCCACGGCTCGTCAGCGCCAATGAGCAGTAGCGGTCGATGGCTCTCTATTATGTCTATGGCTACTGACGATTCTGTCTAACCAATCAGTGATCTGCAGTGTTTTCACGTCACATTTTTATCGGTACGGTACGGTACGCTTGGAACCTCAACAGAGGTGGTACCATTGGAAGCGAGCCGTACCGTACTATGCAGTGGAAAAGCGCCATAATGGGGAAAATGTTTTACTGCGCCCAAACAAACTCTCACTGAAAGCTAATTTTTTTGAGATATTAACCTCAAATTTGGAACACAACTTCTTTAGATTTATGGCTTTGATTTTCAATCAGTTTTAAGTTCAACATGTTGCATAACATATATATTTTATATAAAATAATCTTCATAAACTTATATATTTTTTAAATGTTGTTTTACTTTGTAAACTTTTTTTATTTCAACAATAATCTGCCAAGGCTCTTCTTTAAAACGAGACCAAACTTAAGTCTGTGCTTCCAAGCTTCAAATTTTGAAGAGTTTTTTGATGAGAGAACACTGATTCTTCAAAAACAGGGGATGAATAAATATATTATATGCCTTGATCTTAACAGTTTAGCTGGTTTTAATGCTAGTTTTGTCTTGTTTTAATTTTGAGCCCCCCTAGTGGTGATTAAACAAATAAAACATGTGAAAATGTACTGAACTACTGAAGAGGTTGTTAGGCAACTCGAAGTCAGCCCTGATTTATTCACAAATACAGCACTAGCCTCGAGATGGACCACTAAAAGCCTTCCTTCCGCTGAAAGAAATAGTCCCCGACCGTGAACTGCAACAGAAGTTACATTATTTCTCCATTAGATGAAGACTATGGCTGCGTCCGAAATCGCGTACTATGTGAGTAGGTACTACATTTAAATTAGAACGTACTTCGCGACCGTTAAAAAAGTACGTTCTATATAGTATGAATACGTGTAGTATGAATGGAGTCCGGACGTACTACATGCGCCATGTTGAAATAGTCACGTGACATATCCTGTCATAACAGAGCGTCACGTGACAGACGCTGTCATAACAGCGCGAAAATTTAAAGAGCCCATTCCACTGACTGCACCAACTTCGCGCTATGTTTTTAGTTTTGCTGTCCTATTTCATCGGCGTTTTTACGTCGTTTGAGCTTACAGTCCAGAGGCGGCGTCGGTCAGCTACTCGCAGATCACGCCTTCGTCGAGAGCTTCTCCGGAATTTCTCAAATAACGTAAGTATCATCATTTATTTAGCTAATACATTTTACCTCAGAAAAAACACACTCACAAAAACCTGTGAACAATGACAGATGTTGATTTTTGGCAAGGAAAAAGTAATTTATTTTCTTGTGATATTACCATCAATGAATAAACATGAATGAATCAATGGAGATATTTTTTATTTTATTTATTTTAATGGCAATAGGTTATTTACAGTGAAAAAAACTGAACATAAATACACAAGCTTGATCAAAATTACAGATGGCATTTGGAGTCTTTTACATCTGAAGTCTTCATTGTATATATATATATATATATATATATATATATATATATATATATATATAGGCTATATTAGTTCATTTTTTCCACTGTAAATAACCTATTGCCATTAAATTACCATTAAATATTAAAAAATATCTATATTGGTTCATTCATGATATACATATATATATATATATATGGTATTGTAGGCCTGAAACGAGACTTCAAGAGATTTCCACGACGCACGCGCGAGGACTTAACTGAAGTAGTTGAAGGAGATCGCAATTCTCGCGCATGCGTCGTGGAAATCTCTTGAAGTCTCGTTTCAGGCACCAAAGCGTTTTTACTCGCGCCTGGCGTACGTTTTCAATTGTTTTCAATGGGAGCGCCGCGTTTTTTAAACGCCATGAGCGCAACGAGGCGCTGAGCGTGTATTTAACGCTCAAGCGCTGAGCGCCCGGCGTTTTTACTGGTCGCCGAGAGTTGAAAAATGTTCAACTTTTGGATAAAACGCAGCGCTCATCACTGTCACTTTTCACCAACCGTCCAATCACAGTGGAGGAGGGGCGGGACTAATATCACACCGACCAACTGTCATTCAACATTCTTTGTGTACAAGGACATCAACCAGCAGAGCTGAAAAAAATGGATGAAAAATTAATATTGCTGGTCTCTGAACATACGTGTTTATACCAGATGACATCCCCGGATTACCACAATGTGAATTTAAAAAGCAATGCTTGGAGGAACATTTAATCGGCGATCGGTCTATCAGGTAAGCAGTCAGACAGCTGATCGGTGGGGGCCGGGATCTAGCGTAACGTTAGCTTGCAAACCGTCAAAGCTAATTTTTTTTAGATACTATAAATAACGCCCGGTAATCGGAATATTCTATTTGTTTTAAGTTTCACAAAATCTCTAATCTTTTTGTTAATACAAATTTCAGTTGAACAATGTCGTAAAAAGTGGAAATACCTGAGGGACACTTTCAAAAGAGAGAAAAATGAAGAGAAAGAGAGAAAGAAGTCAGGTTCAGGGACAGCAGGAGGCAATCGGAGGTGGAAATACATGTCCATCCTCAACTTCCTGGAGCCATACATCACAAACAGGGACACCTCTAGCAATTCGAATACATCTTGTGATGAGGATATCAGTGTAGTGGCTCTCCTTGAGTCTATGGTAACACCAGTGGAGGTAGTGTAGCATACGTGAACCTCAATGTTATGTGCTGCTACATCTGTTTTAATTGTGTAATAAGTGCTGCTATATCTGTATAATGAATTGTAGGATTGACATGTTAAATGAAAGGCTGTTATTATTTCTTTTAAAGGAAGGAATTATTATTTATGTCAAAGGAAGGAATTACTTTTATTAGTAGTGGTAGGCTATACACTTTATCTGTGTGTATATGTATGTATAACCATATATATATATATAAATATATATATATATATATATATGTATTATACTTTTTTTTTTAATACATTTTCTGATTTGTCCCCCACAGACATCAGATGAGAGCACACAGTCCCTGACCCAAACCCAGGCCAATACCACACAGCCCGGATCTCCTGACTCCCCTAATGTGCCACCACTCTGCACACCTGAAATTTCTCGCCGTACTTTTGCTCCAAAGAGAAGGGCTGAGCAAGATATAACTGACTATCAGCGCTGTGTGCTGAACGCCATCAGTAACAAACCAGATGAGGAAGAGCATGTTCTTTTAAGTTTAGTTGCTGCTTTGAGACGCCTTCCTCCACGCAGTCGATCTGAAGTTAAAATCAAATTTCAACAAATATTACATGAAGCAGAATTTAACAATCAATAAAACACTATCCTGCACACATAAACAAACATACAGACAAGACACGCACACAAACATGACCTAATAGACCAAATTACTACACGTAACAATCAATAATTTTATTTTTTAATTTGCAGTTTGATGTATTTATGAATCTGTACATGAAAAGTGATCATTAAAATAATTAAAAGCATTCATCTTTTCCAGTCATTTATTTTCCTCTTTTGATTTAGACTACTATTTTATTTTATTCGTAATGTGTAGCTTGTTAGTGAAAGGAAATATGCTCATTTTCTAAGGTTATGGGTGGCTCTTAAAAGAGCCTTTTTTTTTATTTTAAATTGGTGGTGGTCCTGGATGGTACTGATGGTAGTGGTCCTGATGGTGATGGGAGTAATTATGAGGGATTAGATGACAGAATGCTGCCATGCAACTTCACCTGCTGGAGAGGAAAAGTAGTTGGTGTACCTTTGCCTTATTTCCAGTGCTTCCCTAGAGGCATTGTTGCTGCCTGCCTGCTGGATGGGCTGCATGGCAAACTGTGGCTCTGATGGCAGGGTGGCACAACTTCCTTCCTCTTCATTAGCATCCTCATAGCGTAGGAAATTGTGAAGGATGCAAGTGGCCTTCACCACTGCATCTGCCACTTTTGGTGAGACACCAAGCACTCTGTGGTAGAGTCTCCATTGGGCAGCAAGTATCCCAAATGTGCACTCCACCAGCCGCCTTGCACGGGAAAGACGTAATTAAACACACGCTTCTCTCTGTCGAGGTGTTTTCCTGGGTAGGGTCGGAGAAGGTGCCTCTTCAAAGGAAAAGCCTCGTCACCCACAAACACATGTGGCACAGGCTGGAGGTCTACTGCTCCTGGCAAACGTGCATCCTCTGGCAGGTCGAGGGTTCCCTGGTGGAGGGCCTTGCCAAAGGCGGAGGCACAGAGGGTCCCACCGTCACTGCTTTTTCCGTATGCCCCCACATCCACCATCCGAAAAAGGTACCGGGCATCAACCACTGCCAGGAGGACGATGGAGAAGCTACCTTTGTAGTTAAAATACATTGACCCTGTTGAAGTTGGGGCCTGTATTGTTACATGCTTCCCATCAATTGCTCCCAGACAGTTGGGGAAGTTCCAAAGCCTATGGAAGTCCTCTGCGATCCTCTTCCAGTGCTGTTGCTCAGGGAAGGGCATGTAGTCCTGGACCATGAGAGACCATATTGCCTCACACACTTCTTTTACAACCCTTGCCACTGTGCAGTAACCCACCCTGTAGCTAAAAGCTATTGACCTGAATGAGTCTCCAGTTGACAGATACCTGAAATAAATACAGAAAAAAGTTGTAAAAGGACATTAATTATGAGTTACATAAAATAAATAAAACATCTATTTAAATCATACTTTCATTATTATAAATGAAATAAGACATCTAGCCTATTTATATTATGCTTTAATTATATAAAAGTATATTACATTATAAAGGTGTTTAGATGGGTAAAATATCTTCAGTATCACTGAATCATAAATACCTATAAGGTTTAAAAAAAAAAGTAAAATAAGCGCTGTCATACCTCATGTGCAGTGAAGAATGTAACTACATGTAGCCTACTAGAGTACAATTTTGATGCCCTTGTAACTTTACTTTATTTGAACTTTTTTTTTTTCTACTAACTTATTTCTTATCCACTATATTAAAGAGACAAATACTGATTTATTTTTTTACTTCACTAAATTTACTTATAAATTTTCATTTTCAGCTTAATAACACAAAATATCACTTAAATAATTTTCGGAATAGCATACTTTCACCTAACGTTATGCACTATACCTCAGACACATGCAGAGACGTTCTTCCGAGCTGATGGACTCCCGGTAGTTTGTGTCTCTCTTTGAAATAGACGGTCCAATTTTCCGGAACAACATTTCAAACTGTGTCCTGCTCATCCGAAAATACTCCTTGAACCAGCCTCCGTCCAACTTTAGTTCTTGGACCAAACGATGGTACTTGCCGAGTGTGGCGAACAGGACGGCCGAGGGACGTGAGAGAATGGCGCGAGGCCGGTGGTGCGATTGCTAATGAGCAACACCTGTGAAGCACACCGGTCTCGCATCTCTCACGGAGGAGCGGAAGCATAAAGGAGGAGCGACGACGTTGATGATCGAGAGAGGAACAGGCCTGTGTTTTAGTTGTGTTTTGTTTGTATTTTATTTTGGTGGCCAGCAGTCGTCCGTGAGGGACTGCTGGCAGGTATTTATATTTTATTTTGGGTAGCCAGCAGTTCCGTGAGGGACTGCTGGCAGGTATTTTGTTTGTTTATTTCATTTGAATAAAGTTTATTTGATTGTTCGTCGGTTCCCGCCTCCTTCTTCCCTGAACATTGCTACACTGGTGCCGAAACCCGGGAAGAAGGAGGAACGCGCTGTCAGAGAGTCCTCGCCGCTGTGGGGAATCCGCGGTGCCATCGAGCATGGTGCGTGAGTCGCCGCCGCTCGCCGTGGGCCGGAGCCTGCTGCCATCCGCCGGGCAGGGGAGGAGCAGGGAGCGGGGGACTCGCGGCCATGGACGCTCGAGGCGGTGCGCTGGAGTGAGTTGCCGGGGGGACGGTCGAGCTCGCTGCCGGCCGCCTGGGAGTTGGAGGGGCGGCTGCCGTCCGGGAGGGAGCAGAGGAGTCGCCGCCGCTCGCCGTGGGCCGGAGCCTGCTGCCGTTCACCAGAAAAGTGGAGGAGCAGGGAGCGGGGGACTCCTGCTGTCTGCCCTAGAGCCCAAGGAGCCGTCACCGTCCACCGGGCGGCGGAGGAGCGTCGAGCCGTCCACCGAGGGCTACCCAGCGTCACCGCCAGGCACCGCGGAGGAGATCGCCCAGCTGGTGGGGGACCAGATGGCAACGCGTTGTGGGAACCGGACCAATTTTTTTTTTTTCCTCTCTCCCCTCTCTCGATCTGTCGCTCCTCATGCTTCCGTCTCTGTTTCCCTCGGCTTGTCGGTCCATACCCCCCAGGGATCGCCGCCGCCGGGGGGGGGGGAGTAGGCACAGGCTCGTGGGTACCCCCCGGCCTGTGAGGGGCGATGGGGGTATGTGGCGAACAGGACGGCCGAGGGACGTGAGAGAATGGCGCGAGGCCGGTGGTGCGATTGCTAATGAGCAACACCTGTGAAGCACACCGGTCTCGCATCTCTCACGGAGGAGCGGAAGCATAAAGGAGGAGCGACGACGTTGATGATCGAGAGAGGAACAGGCCTGTGTTTTAGTTGTGTTTTGTTTGTATTTTATTTTGGTGGCCAGCAGTCGTCCGTGAGGGGCTGCTGGCAGGTATTTATATTTTATTTTGGGTAGCCAGCAGTTCCGTGAGGGACTGCTGGCAGGTATTTTGTTTGTTTATTTCATTTGAATAAAGTTTATTTGATTGTTCGTCGGTTCCCGCCTCCTTCTTCCCTGAACATTGCTACACCGAGATGTTTTCTCGCTCTCAAAATCTCACGAACCCACATAGACCGGCGTGTTCGTCCTATACGTGGCTCAGCCATCCCTTCTTCCAAAGCAATGGCCAGAGCAAGTACTCTACATTGTGTCGACATTTTTTATATGAACCAAATTATCTGAGAAATCAGTTACAAATTAACAAGGTAATTGTTATAAGTAACTGTGCCGCAGATATTCTGTATCATAGCAACGAAGCGTAACGGAAAAAACGCTGCGCTGCCAAAACGCTCTCAAGCGCCCAAAGCTTGGCGTTTTCAGCAGAGCGTCTAGCGTTTTCAGCTGGCTAAAAACGCTTTGGTGGACACACGGCCTAAAGTCGTTATTTTTGTTTTATTTCCGCAAAAAAAGTATTCTTACGGGGTTGGTACCGCATGGGGGTGAGTAATTAATGACTTAATTTTCATTTTTGGGTGAACTAACCCTTTAATGCACCCTTTTGGCAAGTGCGCATCAGACCTCACTTTGCTATGGGATATTACCCAGAATCCTTGTAGTGTCGTGACGTTTCAAACAGCTAACCAATGGGAGAGAACGGTTGCTATGGTGCTGTTCGATAAAGGAAGGCCGCGAAATATAAAAATATTAGTGTTATTGTGTCACGAAATGTAGTTTTAAGAGTTTTTCAGTCGAGAATATAGTTGCTTAAAGCTCAAATCTGTGGTTTATTTATAAAGATAGCGCCTATTTAAAAAAATTATCTGACGTTTTCGGAGTTCCAGGTGATCACCGGGCGGGGGGGGGGGGGGGCTCAGCGCTCATGTACCCCGCCTGGAACAGCCTTATATCGGCTAGTCATTCTGACGTTTCCCGCGGGCTCTGTGTCTTGTGGTTAAACATGAGCTATAAATCGGCTTGTATATATCTAACGGGCGATCTTTGGTCTCATTAATCTATGATTTGTTCCCTGGCAAATCGTTTTGGCTGAGGGCAAAGTGAAGTTTCATAACTTTATATATTTAGGCTATTTAACTGTAACGTTGTAACGTTAGCCTGTTGACTTATGTTTGACTGAATCTTTTAACTTGCTTTATTTCTTGACTTATATAGCTTCTTATACTTTTTACTTATACTTTAATAATGGCTATTATTGATCAATAAAACTGAAATTTAACAAAAAGAGACAGGGTTGTGTCATTTTATTTCATATAGCCTATGTAAGACTATTTTAATATATAGCCTATATATAATATATCACCAGCACGTCATGTATTTTTTTTTTCATGTATGGGATGGGAAGAATTTCATATATCAATTTCCATAATAATATAATTAAAATTGCATTTCGAATCGCTGTGAATATGGTAAGGCAGTATAAAGCTAAGGTAAACCTCAATCACAATTTATCTTAGCCAAAAACTGTTTTAATAATAATAACATTAACAGAAAGGTTGGTAGCTAAGAGTAAAAAAAGATTTATTCATTTTTTAATTCAAAGGATTGTGTCATGTAACAGCTATTATAAGCAGCACACACATTAGACAAATGAACGGTGTTTGCTCCCCTGATCACAACAGAAGTGAAGTAGATTGTGACGTGTGCAAAACTGTCCCAACTCTGCTCTTCACAGCTTCGGGCCCTTGCGCACTTACTCCGCTAAGTGCACTTTCAACAAGTGTCCACTTCAAGGAAGACCTTAGGGCGTAGTGTGGGTATTGGGACAGGGCCAGAATCGTTGTTGGGTGAAGCGGTCATAGCCGTGTTTGATCGTGGATAATCAGAATTTAGAAATAGGTGTTTTATAGATAATTTTATCAGGTAAAAGATATGAACATAGTTTGGAAGGATTATAAACATTTTATTGGGAAACAACTATCATCCAGAACATTCAGAAACTGAACTGTCACTGAGACGTGCATAACCCTGTGAAAAACAGCTTTGCTGGTGAAAAAAAACAGTGCAGGTATTTATAGATAGAATAAACAGCAGTTCACCCCTTCATCGTTCCTAAAAAAACCTGGTTTTTCACATTTCTACCACCCGATCATCCCTTAGCTCTCAGTATCTGATCTCAGGCTCATTCCTTCAGCGGTTCTTCATGTCGAACGGTCTCCTGCTCCTGGTTCTGCTCCTCCAGATCGGCTACTCTGGTCTTGAGCTCTACCAGATCGGCTACTTTGGTCTTGAGCTCTGCTAGATCGATTACTCTGGTCTTGAGCTCTCCCAGATCGCCTACTCCGGTCTTGAGCTCCTCCAGATCGGCTACTCTGGTCTTGATCTCCCCCAGCCGGCTCCTCATCTCCTCCAGATGGGCACTGAGCGCCTCCTCCGTGGTCCTGCAGCCGGCTAGCGAGTCCTCGTGTGTTTTCTGCCTGGTCTCGAGGGCGTTGAGCTCGGCGTCCCGGCTCTCCTCCGCGGCCCTCAGCCGCTCCTCCAGCTCGTGTCCCCGCTCCTGCAGCTCCTCCCTCAGACTCTGGGCCTCGGCGCTGGCCTGGCTCTGCCGCTCGCTCAGGCCCTGGAGCCGGTCGCTCACGGCCTGGATGCCGGCTCTCGCTGCGCTAACCTCCTCACGCAGGCTGCCCACGGCGCTCTGCACTAGCGTCCTCACGGCGCCCAGCTCCTCCGACAGCGACGCCGCCTCCCCGTTCCTCGTCTGCAGCTCGGAGCCCACCGACGCGATCTGCTCGCGCAGCACCGCCACGTTCCCTGCGCACACCTCGCTAGCGGTGTTGAGGTTAGCCACGGCGCTGCTGACGGACGCTAGCTCCTGCGTGAGGAGCGCCGGCGCCTCCGCCTCCTCCAGACGGACTCTGAGCTCCAGGATCTCGCGGTTAAACCCGGCTGTGCTCTCCTCCGCGCTCCGGCTCATGCGCTGCTCCAGCGAGGACACGTCCCGCTCCCGCTCCTCCTTCAGCTCGCGGATGCTCTCCGCTAGGTCTCGCAGGAGCTGCTTCTGGAGCTTCGGGAGCGCCTCCTCCACGCGCCGGGCGTCGGCCTCTCTCTTCTGCAGCGCGCGGTTGGTGCTCTCCTGCTGAGTCCTGGCACTGGCCACCGCGCTCTCCACACCCTCCAGGGACGCCTGCATGGACCTGATCTGGAGACAAACAAGAGCACACGCTTAGGCTTCGACTCGGGATTAAAGACACCTTAAAGTCCCCCCCCATAGTCAAACATTTTATCCCTTAAAACCAAGCGGAAACCTTCCGGTCTCTCTCTTGAAACCTTAACTTTATTATCACTGTAAAGCTGCTTTGAAACCATGTATATTTTTAAAAGTGCTATATAAATGAATGTGACTTGAATCCTACACTAAAGTGAGTTAAGCTGCAGTTCATCCACTGGCCACTAGAGACCGGCTGCAGAAGAGACTCAATCCCATAAACCCCGCATGTTAAAATGCCGAACTTTACAGCAGAGAAAAAATGTTTCTGGTGCAAAAAGTGTTCTGGTCTATATCGCTAATTTTGCCCTTCATGTCGACTGATTTTTTTTATAACTCATCCATTTAAATGATATTAAGCCTTAAAGTTGTGCATAATTAAAGGCGTGGCCACTTGAGTGACAGGTGGATTGCCGCTGATGTCACTGCTAGCCGTGTGTTAGCGTCACGTCACCTCAGCTAATCCGCCTCTTTACACATGTTCGTTTATCCGGGAGACGCTGCCAAAATGGCGACCGCCGGCTCCGCCCACTTTGGGCTTCAAAATCGATCTTCAGAAACACTACACGTGACGTCACGGGCACTACAAACATATGTTTTACAGTCTATGCTTAAAACTCATCTTTTATCACCAAAATTACATATTTAAACGTTTTTTCCTTGGAAAAATAGACCTTCAAGATCTAGAACATCAGTTCTACAGAGAACTCTAGGGTTCTCGACTCAGATCTATCCCTCATCCTCCCCTCGCACTTTGTAACACATCTTTCCCTCAAAATGACCCGAAGCCCTAAAATTATACTTAATTTATTTCATTTTGGTAATATTTGTTATGCAATTTTTTTTTTTTTTACTTTAAATTACTATATTTGATCAATAAATAATAAATACAGAGCACATTCCTCACATTCTTTCAACTAAATTCTAAATAACTCACAATTTCATACATAACCCTTTTAATTGCAGCTCAAAACATCTTATATCGCGAGTCTTTGCCGACCTCTTGTGGAAAAAAAAATATATGAGATGATATTTCATGACTCTAGATGGCCTTATAGCTCTATATGCAGCAAATACACTGTTCTGCTGGACATAAGGTGCATTCAGATACACATGTAGACATTATAAAATAATTTTTGGGCCAAGTTTGAGCATTTTTAGGTTTTCAATGTGCATTCCTCGCATTCCACTCATTCCTATGGGGCTCAAATTGACCCGCGAGGGAAGGATTTCTTACTTTTTAAAATGTTAACCACAAAACTCCACGAATCCATTTCATTTTTTGGTGTATTCGTGGTTCAAGTGTGACTAAAGTCACAGGGTCTTGAAACCCTCTGATGAAAAAAATCTAAAATCTAAATTACCCGAGGGAAGTCAACACCACAGGGTTTGTGTTAAAGCATATTAAAACACACCACACAGACAAACAACATTAAGACCTGGGTTTCACCACAGGGGGGCTTTAAATGATGGCATAATACTTTCATTTTTAATGAGTCATTTCATATTTTGTACTGTGATTGAGTATGATTAAAAGCTGCAGAATTCAATAATTAAAACAAAATTGATTAATTCAAAAACTAACCCCACAGCATGATGTCATGATGGAACCCCTCAAAGGTTCTATATATGATGCGCCTGACGGAACCCTTCAAGATTCCATATAGAACCTTCTCTTCGAAGAGTGACGCACCTCCGGTTTGACTTGAAATCAAAACCACTTTTTTTTATTGATTTGACGACAGCAACAACACCTAAACGTGCCATGGTTTGAGAACTTAATAGTTCACCTATAATTTATAATGCCAGAGCTTTACATGTATTTAAATACAACACATTATTGTTTTAATCTGTTTGTTTTCCCAGGGAGTATCTTTACAAATAGGCATTTAGTGGTTAGGTGTGCATGTGCACGTATAAACACACTAATATATATTATATTGGTTAAAGGTGTTAGCCAAAGTTAGGTTGGGTTGGTGGATTTAGAGAAAAGCCTCTCTAGAGACCAGAGATGCAAATCATCATTTGCATCTCATATCCAATATTCTCTATGCACCACCCATGTTTTGGCTGAATTGTTGTTTTTCTATTCAAATAAACCAATAAGTAAATAAAAACAATGAATTCGTGAGTTTTCAACACTCTTCAGACTGATCTGAGTTCAGTCACACTGAGAGTCTCTAGAGCACTTTTCCCCGGGCCAGAGGAACCTGACGAACCTGATCGAGCGCCTCACACACACACACACACCCGAGAACAGCTCTATTATTACAGGTGTGGATGAGGATGAGACAAATGCCTAGTCTTCTTTAAATCAAACTCTCTAAATAATGATCCTCTTGCTGTTGTGTTGGACACTACAAGCCACTTAAGCTGCTCTATCAGCCAATCACAGTTGACCACCTCATCCTCATATAAACTGTCTTTCTCTTGGAAGTTTATTTATAAAGCGCTTTTCACAGATAAAATCACAATGGAGATCCAGTAAGACTGGTGTGATATGAGACCTTCGAGGGGCAACTGTTTAAAGTCTAGCAGCAGAATTTTGAACAATTTGTTCAAAGCAGACTTATTCAGACAGATAAAAACAAAGCTGTTCCTTAATAATGTTCTATGTACACATTAGCCTATAGCCTACACCATTCGTGGAGCTTTTTTTTTTTTGGCTACTTGTTTCAGAGCGTTCAGAGCATTCAAAAGCAACATTCCATAATAGAATGCTGCGATGGAATGGTCCTTTAACGTTCGCGTAGTCAAGAAAAAATAGCTTTTAAAACATTATGAGAAGATCAAAAATAACCTTTTTATAACTTAATAGCAATCCAATCGCTCTTAGAGCATACTTTTGTTTGCTGGGTCTCTGTCTGTGTGTTGTTTCCCCAACAGGAACGCGAATGGATGAAGTCCACTAACCTGTGTGAGCGCGTGCTCCACCTCGCGCGCCGCCGCCGCGCACTTCATCGCGGACTCCTCGTGCCTGACGCTCGCGTGTTTGATCTCCGACAACTCGCGCTGGAAGTGCATGGAGGCTAACACGAGTCCGGCCGCGAGCGCCAGGCAAAACAACGCGCACACACACTTCATCATCAGCGCGGCGGACCCGGAGCCGGCGCTCGCGAGAGGCGCGTTCTCCGCTTTCACCGCGACTTTACCCGGGGTTTTCCTCGCCGCGTCATGCTCAGGCTGCGGGCTCGCAACGGCTCTGTCGCTGATGGAGTTCGAGTTTGAGCTGTTCTTGCTTCTGTTCCTGGCGGTCATCGTTGCGTGTGTCCAGCGGTCTGTGACGTCACCGAGCGTCGCGTTGCGTCCGCGCGGGATCTGCTCTCATTCCTTCACTCACTAGATAAGTTTGCTCAACTCTCCCAGCCGATGCGTTCCCACTCGTTTGAACGACGCGAACGCTCACTGTTATCCCCAGTGATGATGATGAAGGCTGTCGTGCCGTGTTGTCGTTTGCTCCACCCTTCTTCAGACGTGGCACTGATTTTCCTCAAACATCTGCATCCTCCCATCATGTCTATTACGTGTTTGACGTTAAACGCCATGCAATTCATGTTTCAGGATTCTTTGATGCATAGAAAGTTCAAAAGAACACAATAACAACTATTTATTTGATATAGAAAACTTTTTTTAATGAAAACCGTTGGTCATTTTCGATTATAAATCATATTGTTGCATTTCTCCCAAACAGAATCAGGATTAGGAAACAATAAAAAAACACAAGCACGAATCAGTACACTGCATGTGTTTTTAACAGCAACTCATCAACATTATTTAAGCAATTTCAACTTACAATTTCAACGAGATCCAACTTAATTCAACGTAAGCCAGTATAATAATTTAAGTTGAAATGACTTGTTCAGCCCGTTTTATTACAAATTTAAGTTATAGTTGAAATAGTTGGGTTATTTTACTCTTTAGCATATAAAATAAGTATTATTTTTTATCATGCATCCAGGATCATTAAACAAAACAGTTATACAAACACTGAGACGTGATTTAATTTTTCAAATTTGTGCTTTTTTGGGGGATTTTTTATAATTTATATAACGAAGGTATTTAAGAAGTGAGATAAATTCAGTGTCAAAATAAGGATAGGGCAGAATACCATTTGCAAACTTTTGTTTATGAATGAAGAATTTGCAAAATAAAGAAATTAACAATGTACTTTTTTGGGGTTTATTTCGATCGTCATTGTCATGAAAAATAATGTCTTTTAAACTGAAAGAATGTGTCAAAACTCGCAGAATCAAATGTGTAGGAGCGTTGTATTATTTATTATTTAAATATTACTTTCAAGTAACGTTTATGGCGTCGCCGTCGCTCCTGTCCAATCAGAGGCTCCGCCGTGACGCTGTGCCACGCCCCCTCCTCTGCACGCGCTCGCGGGAGTCAGGGAGTGAGTGATGATGCGCGTGCTACTGCTAATATTAAACACAATCAGCCAGAATGAGTGAAGACGAGCGCATTATCAACAGGTGGTTTTTCGACGTCTGCGTGTTCAAGGCGCTCGAGAGTTTCAGAAATGGAGACTACACGGATTTCGCGAAAATCACCAACGTTATCGAGAGTAAGTGGCGCGAGCGCCGAGTTTGTTTACATCGGCGCGCGCATGTTAGCTTTAGCGCGGAGCTAAAAACACAAACTCCGTCCGAAGTCTGTGAAATTCCTTTTTCTTTTTTTACAATGACAAATTATTTAATGGAATAAATGTAGTGCTTTGGAATACAGACTTAAGGTTGATCTCTCGTTCAAAAAGCACTCGTGAAAGTTTAAAAGAGTTATAGAAGTTTGAGTTTACTGTAAAGCAAATGTGATGTAAAGTTTTTTTATTCTGTACAAAAACAAAATAATTTGGACAATATCACCATCACAGATATTGATCGAAAAGATATTGTGCAGTGAATTTTGTAATATGAAATTATATGTTTTCACAGGATGAATATTAAGTGTGTGTAGGGCTGATTTATGCTAATATATATATGTGATGCTGCTCATTTTTTTTGTGCACAAAAATTAAATGATTTGGACCATATTATGATCACAGATTTGGATCCTCTAGTCTTTCCAACACTGTGTGTTGTGTCAAGATTAGATGGTGAATTTTGTAATATGAAGCCATGTGTTTTCACTGGATTGATGTTGAGTGTGTGTGATGCTGCTCATTAATACACATGCGTCACGTGGTGTTGTCAGGTATGGTGGTGCTGCCCATGGACGGGCGCGGAGACACGGTCCTCAAGCTGCGCTGCATGCAGTTCCTGTCCAGGGTCAACAACGGGGACAAGCTGGGTGAGTGTGTGTGTGTGTGTGTGTGCCTCTGGTGTGTGTTTCTGCCGCTGACGTGTGTGTGCGCCTCAGATCTGACGTTCGAGGAGCCGAAGACGCCGCTGGAGTCGGCTCTGGCCGTCCTGGAGTCGCTGTGCCGAGAGCTGGACGTCCCGCAGCGAGAGCAGCAGCGCGTGCACAACGCCATCACCGAGATGGTGAGACCGACACACACACACACACACGCGCCTGCAGTGCAATACACTCAGATATCCTACACTATTGCGTTTTTAAGCCGCTCGAGCTCAGCTGAATGTGAAAGAGTTCACACATCAACGTCTACTCTCATGCATGTGTCGTGACTCGCGACGCTCTCATGAACGTGTGTTGGAGATTAATATTCTGTAAATAAAGTGGTACATTATGTTGTTTTTTGTGCAAACAAAGCACTCGCGTAACTTCATAAAAATGCACTGGAGGAGTCACATAGATTACTTTAGGCCTTTGTGGGGTCTGAAAGTGGTCGTTGCGTAGCCTGTCAATGGAGGGACAGATATATCTTCGTTTGTGTTCAGAAGATGAGCTGAAGTCTTACAGGTTTGACATGAGGGCAAATCATTGATGACAGCATGATCATTTTTGGATGTAATATCCCTTGAGAGCATTGTATTTCATTTCTTTTTTTTCTGTTGTGTTTATTTGTCCTTTAGCTTGTGATTAGATTGTTTGTTCTTATTTTATTACCGTTTACTTTCCTTAATAAGCTTGGGAATGTTTTAAGCCCGGGACACACCAAGCTGCCGGTCGACTGTCGGGCAGTTTTTGTGCGTTTTGTTGAATCGCCGTTGGTGAGAGAGATGACTCTGATTGGCTGTTCAGCTCAGTGAACGAGTCAGTGCACGAGAGGAACGGTACAGACAGATGGCTGTTCTAATGTTGCGTCTTCTTACCTGAGTGTTCCTTGGTGAATATTGCAATATTAACATGAGCGGAGTGGAATAAAGAAATTGTTTAGCAGGATTGAAATGTGAAACGGTAAGCACGCACTGCTTTGTTTACGGTGTGTATCTGCAGCCGGCGGCGTTGGTTTCCCTTTTTGAGTGACGAATATAGACGAATATATCTGCAGAAATAGACAGTTGCCTCATTTACACGCCGGCGCAGAACGCGCATGCTAGCTAACAGCAGGGATGGGCATAAATACACAATAATATAATAATAATAATTAATTCATAATTAATAATAATAAAATACAAAATACTCTGTGGGAAAATGTATTTAAATACAAATACAGTATTTTGTATTTTGAAAATACACAAAATACATGTGAAATTGGCAATTCAGTGCAGGTATCCCTATTAGGCTGAAATCTATCTGGGCCTATTCTGAATGCCAAAAAGCATTTAGATGTGTGCAACTAAACTTTCATTTTCATTTTATATACCTCTTCCCTTCCCCTGCCCTGTAGGAAATACAAAACTACAAAAAAACGAATTTCAAATATCTTTTATTATGTTTTATCACCATCCTTACTTCAAACTCAGTAACACAAAGTCAATTATATTTTAAATAACTGACTCCTCCAGGTGTACCTGTGTGTTTCAGACATCTATTCGATACCCTTTAGCACCACCAGCTACTTTAATCAACAAGTAGAATTGACCATGACATCCTCACCTTATTCCAGAAAAGTCGCTGATCCAATGCTGGGTTGTACAGCTGCAGCTCACGTGCATGAATGTTGGGGTTGGGGAGGGGTGTGTCTGGTCTGAACTAGAGTAAATAGGTTGACTGGCTCAAAGTATTTTAAGCATTTAGAAAATACAAAAATACTCATCTTAAATGTATTTAAATACAAATTACATTTGATTTTTTACCAAAGGCTTTAAAATACAAAATAGTATTTTGTATTTCAAATACGTATTTGAAATACATGTATGTGAAATACTGCCCATCCCTGGCTAACAGTCGGCTGTAGTTCTCTCTCTGTGTTCAAGTGGAGCTTTACCCCGACGCAGGAGACGGCAACACAGCTGGCCTTTATCAGCGCCTGTTCATCATGAAATAACATTATTTTGCTTCTTTGAGCTCTTAAATACGGGATCATGCATGATTACAGCAAGCCTCAGTCGTCTGTTTCTCTGAAGCGATCAGTGACGCATGTGTGTGTGTGTGTGTGCAGCTCATAGTGGTGTGCATCAGGAGTGGGGAGTTCGAGAAGGCGGAGGAGATCCTGCACAGGCACTTCAGCGCAGCCGCAGATTCAGCTGGGAAGGTGAGGGCCGCTCCTGATGTCACATTCGTTCATTTAATTATAGAAGATGCAATAGGTTGTGCGATTATTGTCTAAAACAAACATGTTTTCGGTGCTGATGCGGTGTCGAGGCGTTCATGTAACCAGGGGGTGACGCCGCCAGTAACGCACCTAACAGCTGCCACAGAGAACCGGCAAAAGCAACGAGACATTACTATTTTAGGCCTACAATAGAATGTACTTCTCATAATAATATTAACAACAACAATAATAATACTACAATTTATTTAAACATTATTTAAGGAATGTATATTTTTGTCCATGGTTTAATTGAGTAAATCTGCTTTGCATGTCAAATGTAGCAAGGAGACATTTGAATTGTTTATGAATAAACTGGTGTTTTCTGTGTCAGTGTCGGCTGCAAAGATGAAGTTGACAATGCTGAGTCGCGATCGTCGCAGTAGTGAAGGCGCCAGAGAGAAATACACATTTCATACGGATTACATAAGCAGAGAGCAGTCTATTTTCTTTCGTTTTGAATTACTAACAGTAATTAATAGACATTTCAAGCTTTCTGTAGATCTGTTTCTCAGGTGTGTGAGGCAAGTACGGTACCTTATACACTGAGTTTCGGTTCATATATGAGACGAGCTCCAGTTCACGCCCCGGCGCCTCCGTGTCCGGATTATATTGTCTGCTATATTTACTTCTTATTTATTAAATTCAGGCAATTGGTTGATGAAACATTGATTAAAATTAAGATACAATTTATACAAAATCAAATTCACTTTAAAGATAGACTTTCTACAAAACAAAACTTAATGAAGTGGTCAAAATCATGTCTGAGCCACTCCATGCGTCTCCTGATTGCGGAGGAAGTTAAAAAATAACATCATAAAACATTTATTTAAACATAAATATGAAACTAAATGTGTTTGTAAAAGTACAGAGAAATGTCGGAGCGAACGAGCATGTGGGGAAGGGGTGCGATTTTCTAATAATAATCAGATAATTCCCAGCGATCATCAGATATCATTTTACTTGAAATGTATGTGTGTGTGTGTGTGTGTGTGGCAGAAGAAGCTGCTGGCGAGTCTGATCCAGCGGAGGCGCTCGTCTCACTCGGTTCTGCAGCTGATCTCCTACAGCGACTTCAAGCAGGACATGCTGGAGTTCATCGAGCGGCTGTACCGCGTGCCCGAGCCCTTCCTAACGCAGGTCTGACTCCTCTTCCTCACCAGCCCCTCAAACGGCACAAGCTCTTTCGGTGCGAAACCACGTCACCACATTCGTTCTTCGGTTGCAGGGGTGTGCGATATATATCTCTCCGATAATATCGTGACTGTTGTTTTAGCGGTGTGCGGTTTGACATTAGGGGCTTTCGCACAGGACAGTCATAGGAGCATAAAAGGAGGGTTAAAAAATGGCTTTATTAAGGGAACAATGCCCATAAAACATGCATCTTATTGGGAAAGATGATTTGTCACTGCTGCAAACTGACCAGCATAAAGAAGAATATGAAGAATATCAAACACGTTAGGAGTCGGGTGTCCACGGCACACCTAATCCTGCAAAGGTGTCAACACAATAAAAGCACTCAAGCTAAATATCGTTATCGGAAATATCGAGATATCATTTTTTGTCACACACTCCCAGCTTGAAGTGTACCGGACCTCTAGACGCTGGTGACTGTGTGTGTTTGCTCTGCAGATGCTGAAGCGCTCGGGACATCTCCGCCCGAGCGCTGAGCCCACGACATCATCATCATCATCATCCTCACGGGGGGGGCGGAGCTCCGCGCAGAAGCCCAGCACAGCAGCAGCAGAGGATCATGGGTACTAACACACGCTGCACCGCTTCAGCTTCACCCCTGTTCACTGAAATAAAATCAGTTCAAGCTGAACTGCTGAAAAAATAAATTACTTTTTAGTTTGAATGACTAGAAAATTTCCGTAGAAACAATTTATTTAAAAAAATACTATGAAATTAAAAGACGTTTATTAACCCTTGTGCATTGTTCAAATTCACTACCCTTTCGTTATGTTCGTGGCTGAAAACAGCCACTACTTTAAACTGCTGTAAAAATATATCAGATAAATATTTTTTTCAAATTTTTTTGCATAAATCTATTAATCAAACTCAGTCCTGTTCAAAACTACTAAATGTTTTTAAAAAAATCAGGATTTTAACTCTTTAATTGCCAAATTCATAAATCATGTCACAGATTTGGGGGAAAAAAACCCCAAAATGACTGATTTTCAAAATAAAATGTGATTGTAGACTGGATTTTTTTTAACCTTTTATCACAGTCTTGGACATGTCAAAGATTAGAAACAACATTGGTTTTGATGCATTGTTAGTTTTTGTGCAGGATCAGATTTTAACTTTTTCTCCCTCATTTACTGTTCGTGGCTGTTTTTGCCCCATTGACTTCCATTATAACCACATTTTTTGATTGCAAAGCCATGACACCATATAATCATGCTTTTTTGATTGTTGGTGGTTTTCCCTGTTGGGAAGAGGTAAAATTTGTAATTTTTACTGTTGATAACCAGGTGGGACCATTAACCCTTTAGATAGGGCCTGTTAAAAAAAAGCTTAGTTTCTGGCTTTTACATGGAGTTGTATGGAGTATAATGGCATATTAAAGTGTGTGTGTGTGTGTGTGTGTGAGTGTGAGAGAGAGAGTGTGAGAACTCACCTTGATGCGTCTGAGAATATCAAAATATGCACCTCAGCTCTCAGAACTACATGGAGTAAACAAAAACAAAGTAAGTGTATTTATGCATCTGCTGGCTTTTGATGGTGAGAAATGCAGACTAAACAAAAACATCCATCCATCCATCCATCTTCTTCCGCTTATCCGGGGCCGGGTCGCGGGGGCAGCAGTCTAAGCAGAGATGCCCAGACTTCCCTCTCCCTAGACACTTCCTCCAGCTCTTCCGGGGGGACACCGAGGCGTTCCCAGGCCAGCCGGGAGACATAGTCCCTACAGCGTGTCCTAGGTCTTCCCCGGGGTCTCCTCCCAGTGTAAACAAAAACAAATCAAGTGGATTTAAAAACTTGCATGCAAGCCTGCTGGTCATTTGATGGTGAGAAGAGCAGCAAGCAACATGAGAAAGGGCTTGACTTGTAGTGAAGTGTTAGAGATGATGCAGCCTGACCCCTCCAGCGAGCTGCAGGATGTATTGTCTTCTCCCTCTGACACCACAGACTCAGGAGAGTCAGATCCTGATTTGGATGTGGCACCCTCATCATCCTCTCTAGCTTCCAGTGAAGGCGAGGAGGATTCGGAGGATTTGGAGGATCCTGGATCTGGGTGGATTGGGAGAATCTTGAGAGGGACATGGTGGCTCTAAAAATCGCACGACCACTGCGTTCATCCCACAGGCAATGTGTGGACTCCCCTCTGGACCTGTAGACGCCAGTCAAAATCAGTAGCACCATGTAGGCACGGAGATCTGTGGAGTCCACCCCGGTCCAGTTTCTCATTATGCGGCGCCCATGGAGGTTGGTCATGCTGACAATGAGGTCAATCATCTTTGTAAAAAAACAGATTGAACACAGAATCCATGTTCTGGACCCTTGCGATGGCATAGCGCGTCGGCCCTGGAGTCACGCCTCTGACAGGCTGAAGAAAGGGAGTTGTCGCCGCGTTGGTGGAAAACTACACTTCACCGGTTCTCCCAATCCACCCAGATCCAGGATCCTCCGAATCCTCCTCGCCTTCACTGGAAGCTAGAGAGGATGATGAGGGTGCCACATCCAAATCAGGATCTGACTCTCCTGAGTCTGTGGTGTCGGGAGAAGACAATACATCCTGCAGCTCGCTGGAGGGGTCAGGCTGCATCATCTCTAACACTTCACTACAAGTCAAGCCCTTTCTCATGTTGCTTTGCTGCTCACCATCAAATGACCAGCAGGCTTGCATGCAAGTTTTTAAATCCACTTGATTTGTTTTTGTTCAGTCTGCATTTCTCACCATCAAAAGGCAGCAGATGCATAAATACACTTACTTTGTTTTTGTTTACTCCATGTAGTTCTGAGAGCTGAGGTGCATATTTTGATTTTCTCAGACGCATCAAGGTGAGTTCTCACACTCTCTCTCTCACACTCACACACACACACTTTAATATGCCATTATACTCCATACAACTCCATGTAAAAGCCAGAAACTAAGCTTTTTTTTGAACAGGCCTATCTAAAGGGTTAATGGTGCCACCTGGTTATCAACAGTAAAAATTACAAATTTTACCTCTTCCCAACAGGGAAAACCACCAACAATCAAAAAAGCATGATTATATGGTGTCATGGCTTTGCAATCAAAAAATGTGGTTATAATGGAAGTCAATGGGGCAAAAACAGCCACGAACAGTAAATGAGGGAGAAAAAGTTCAAATCTGATGCTGCACAAAAACTAACAATGCATCAAAACCAATGTTGTTTCTAATCTTTGACATGTCCAAGACTGTGATAAAAGGTAAAAAAAAATCCAGTCTACAATCACATTTTATATTGAAAATAAGTCATTTTGTTTTGTTTTTTTTCCAAATCTGTGACATGATTTATAAATTTGGCAATTAAAGAGTTAAAATCCTGATTTTTTTTAAACATTTAATAGTTTTGAACAGGACTGAGGTTGATTAATAGATTTATGCAAAAAAAATTGAAAAAAATATTTATCTGATACATTTTTACAGCAGTTTAAAGTAGTGGCTGTTTTCAGCCACGAACATAACGAAAGGGTAGTGAATTTGCCCACAGTGTACTGTTGAGTTTTTGAAAATTTTCAAAGCATTTTCCCAAAATATGTGTCAAAATAAGATTTGTCACCAAAAATCATTCCATTTGCTGAAACACGGAGAAAGTTATGGCCAAATTAAGACTCAAAAATACCCCGTAGTGGCTGAAAACGTCCCCAACAGCACACAAGGGTTAACATGTATTGCACAGCTTTTTAATGGGGTGACAAGATATGATAGATATGACAGAACAAGATGGGTTATTAAACATCTTTGAGTGCGCATTCTACTTCATTATGTTGGCGTGAAATAAACAGGTATGGAAATGTAGAAATGAAATAGTGCTAAACATGGTAAAAACAAACTACTATTTGTATTTGAGCGGCTGATAACTGAAGACATACGATAGATGGCTACAGAATGAACAGTGAAAGTAACAGGCATTTTAACAGGCTCAATTAAACATGAAAATAACATCTATTTGCTAAACAAATTAAGCCAACTAATATGATTCATATTCATCTGGGAAAAGTGGTATCGGTGCATCGCTGTCCAAATTACTACTAAAAAACTTGAAAAATGTTGCACATAAGTAATAAAATGACTAAAACTGGAATAAAAATAAATAAAATCTAAGTAGAAAAATTTAAAAGGAACTCGAAAGCATATAACAAAAATAAAGCATTAGTTCAGTTCAGAATTGACTCTCCTCCACGTCGTCCAAGATGTTCACGTCTTTCTTTCTTCAGTGGAAGAGAAATAAGGTTTATTTGAGGAACACACTCCAGGATGTTTCTCCATATAGTGTCTTCAATGGGGTCCAACGGGTCGAGGGTCCAGATGTGAGTTTCAGTGCAGCTTCAAAGTCTCGACACGATCCCACAAATGCTCATCTTGCTCGTCCACGGCTTCACGCATTACGTATTCAATTGAAAGGTCACGTGTGTTCTGGTTCAAAAATGTAAGATACGGTGAAAAACTCCCTCTCATTTTATCCTGTTTTTAGGTAAATGGTGTTTGTCTTAGTCTTTGCACGCTTGCTTTGTAAACACTGGGTCTGTTCTTCCACCTACGTCACGCTTGACCTTTCACCCTGGTTACGTAATGTGTGTCGCATCGATATGCAATACAAGCATTTGTGGTTAAAAGGTAAATAAATGTGTATTGTGTTATAAATGTCCGCTGGTTTGTCTATATCAGACTCTTATTCGTCGGCTGGATCGTGTCGAGACTTTGAAGCTGCACTGAAACTCACATCTGGACCCTCGACCCGTTGGACCCCATTGAAGTCACTATATGGAGAAACATCCTGGAGTGTGTTCCTCAAATAAACCTTATTTCTCTTCCACTGAAGAAAGAAAGACATGAACATCTTGGATGATGTGGGGGAGAGTAAATGATCAGGAACCTTTACTTGTGAAGTCCTGTAATAAAGTAAAGTGCGCGTGCCCCTGTGTGACGCGAGCCGTGTGTGTGTGTGTGTCAGCGGCGTGTGCTGTGTGAGTCTGCAGAGTGTGCGGCAGGTGTACGGCGAGCTGAGCGAGGAGTGTGGCGTGAGCGTGCCGTTCTCTCGGCTGCTGGAGGAGCTGGAGCTGGAGGCGCAGCAGCAGAGCCGAGAGCCGCCCGGGGACGAGCTGCACCTGGCTCTGTCCGAGACGCCCATGGAGCCGACGCAGAGCCTGAGCGCCCGCCAGCCGCGCGTCACCTTACACCGCTACACCGGCATGACCATATCCCGCCTGGTCACGGAGGAGGACAGCCAGCCCAGCGGAGACGACTCACAGGACAACCTCTCGCAGATCAGCGGCTGCGCACCCCTCCAGAGGTCACCTCAGAGGTCACTGACACGACTGTTCACACCTGAGAGAGCTGGCGCGCTAGTGTGCTAGTCATCGCCATCCTCATAGTGGTGTGCTTCTCTAAAGGCAGACTGTGTGTTCCAGGCTCATCATCCGCAGTGATCCAGAGTCAGAGGATCTCGAGACTGTCAGACGAACGTCCTCAGACAACCAGCGTGATGACAGGTGAAATGAAGACTTTTACTGTAGTCGTTATAGCTATCGCTAATAATGATAGCCATAGTTAGCGTCATATTCATCGTCATAGTGTTATTGTTCAGTACTTTTAAGAATTTCCCCACCGAACGGGGCGTCAGGAGAGGACACGTTTTCATAACTCATTGTGGTTTTGCATTTACTTGGATTTATTTAGTTGATCAGTCCACAAAAAATAGGTTATAAACCTATAGACATAAAAAAGACAATGTAAATGACAATATTAATAATCACTTGCATAACATACTATAAATTCTGAATAGTATAAAATATAAATAAATATAAATTCCAATAAACATTACGGAATAATATTAATCAACATTCTCTATAAATATTATAATTTAGTATTCAATCTAAATGACTATACAAACATAAACATTAAACACAGAAATGCAACAACTTCACACATATAAGATATACACCAATATTCAATTATAATTAAACCAATCGGTCTAAAATCAAAGAGATATTCTCAGTGCGTTGGCCCAAAGTGAATCTAGTGAGTGTAGTTTTATGTAGTGACGCACGCTTTAGCATAGTAATTCATTATCAACATAAGACGACAAACTACATTTCCCATCCGGCATCGCAAAGCAGGAAGTAACTCATTTGAAAGTGAACCGCTCCAAATCCAAACATTTACTTAACCATTACCGCGAATACTATTAATACGACAACATTGATAAAACCTCGTTTACAACCAAATGTTTAGTGTTCCCACAGCAACAGTTATCAACATTTATCTACACACAATCTGCGCGCATATGCCGCGGTAGCACAATGATTGCACAAACAGACAGACAAACTTTCCCCGCATTTCAATAAGCGTTTCATTATTAAACAACAGCTTACCGGTGGCGCATCTCTCCCAACGAGACAACATCCAAACTAACTCTTGCTTCTGCGTATATCTCATGCTTATACTAACACACCGTTTTAAGATCTCACTGATTTGCGTTTTACTGGTCCCTCCTGCAATCAGGAACATGAACCTCCCACCTATTAGCCTGCGTTCTGTCTCTACTAAAACACCCGTGCTGTAGTGAGCGCAACAGTTATAGTGGTTATAGCTATCATTAAAGTTATCGTTATAGTCCTAGTGTTTTAATTATTGCTATAGCTAGAATTCTAGTTTTCGGTAAAGCTACCTTCATAGTATTAAATGATTGTTTTGAACAATAATGGGCCGCCCATCTCATGTTATTCCCTCAGTTTTGAACGCTTCTCTAAAGGCAGACTGTGTGTTCCAGGCTCATCATCCGCAGTGATCCAGAGTCAGAGGATCTCGAGACTGTCAGACGAACGTCCTCAGACAACCAGCGTGATGACAGGTGAAATGAAGACTTTTACTATACTGGTTAAAGTGTGTATGTCAGGTTAACATATTTTTTTTGATATATTAAATAAGGGTTAGATGTCTGAGTGAAAATGTAATTATCATTCAAATTATTACTGTAATTGCCCTACAGTAAGCTCTATAGCCATTTCTGTCAATATCATATTTTTAAAACACAGCTGAGCTGTGACGTCAGAAGAGGGAGACGTGCCGAAAAAGTTCTATTCAAGTATGGAGAGTTTTGAGTCTAAGGAGATCCAAAATCCCCCTCAAACCTATGATGGCCCACAGCCATACAATTTTGAGCATCGCAGGCGTGAGACAGATGAGGAGCCAAACAGAAATTTAAATAATTCCTATCGAAGAAACATAAATATCTGGTGTGAAGAGAACCAGTGGAGAGTTGGGCAGGTGTAACGTTATATAGGCATAACTTAGAGGTGGAACGGTACATGTATTCCTATTGAAACGGTACGGGCATCACGGTTCGGTGCATAAATATATACACGTATCAAAATAAATAAAACTCACGTGCAAATTAATTAATGCGGAACTACTGTTAGATACGCGGGTTATTTAGGGACACATAATCTGTAGCTCCGCCTTAGCTCTGAAGCTCCGTGGCTATAATGAACAGGCTGCGATATCAAGATTGTAATGCTGGAATATGTATGTGTGTGTGTGTGTGTGTGTGTGTGTGTGTGTGTGTGTGTGTGTGTGTGTGTGTGAAGCAGCACTGAAGTAGAGAGAGAGAGAGACGCGGGTGCGATCGAACAGTGGAAACATAAAAACTGGAAGAAATGGGCGCTGCAAATGACCGAAGACTTGGATACCGAAGCAGCGCTGAAGTCAGCGCGCGTCCGAACAAAGTTGACCCAGGCACGCAACACAGACCTGCTTTTTGGGAAAAAGTGGACTCTGTGACCGGTTTTAACGGTGGTTTTGCACCCAGCACAAACGCAGTAATTCACCATCGTGAAAATACGCCTGCGTATACCTAACTAACTACCTAACTTAAATAGCTAACTAAATAAATAAATGTCCTAATCACGTTCGGGTCACATGATGTCACTGTAGCTTTGCGCCGCCATCTTTACAACCGATGGTCTCAGTGATGCCTGTGATATGTTGTGCAGTGGGCTCTATTCGGTAGTGACGTAGGTGGCATCTCTGAATACTCATCCTCATAGTGGTGTGTAGGGCTGTGCAAAAATATCGATACAGCTAACTATCGCGATATTTTTTTTCACGATAGTGTATCGATATTTCAAACTCTAGTATCGATATTTAAAAAAAATAATAATATCCAAGTGTGTCTAAGAGCGCACGCATACTAATGCTCAGACACTTGGTCTCTCTCGCGCGCAGATATCGGTCTCCGTGATGCGTCCTGTTGTTTCATGTCTCTCATGCTACGGCCAATGTAAGTTAGCGGGAGTGAGAAAATGGCGGAAAAATGAAAAACGCCTGCAGCTTTCAGAGCGAGTGAGCAAAAGAGAAAGAGAGAGTGAGTGTGTGTTTGTGCGAGCACGAGTGAGTGAGCGCGTGTGTGTGTGTAAGTGTCCGATCGCGAGTAAGGAAGAGAGAGAGTGTGTGCGCGCGATCGTGAGTGAGCAAGAGAGTGTGTGTGCGCGCGATCGTGAGTGAGCAAGACTGTGTGTGTGAGCGAGTGAGTGAGCAAGTGTGTGTGTGCGATCGCGTGAGCACAGTGTGTGTGTGTACGTGTGTGTACACGTACGCGCGCGATCGTGTGTGTGTGTGTGTGTGTGTGCGCGCGCTCGAGAGAGTGAGCCAGTGTGCGTCACGAAGCTACAAATTTCATTTTTTTGCTAACATTCTTAAACAGTTGCAACGAAGTTAAGACCCATTGTCATTTAGCAGCATAGTAAAGCTTTACTGTTTGTCAAATGTTAATCATACAACCCTATAATCCAGAACTTAACAAGAATCAACAATGAAATGTTATTTAATTTTTACCTTGTGGACGTTTTGGTATGGTGTAGCTGGGTGACATGTCGCCTGTGTTCTCCGCCATCTTGACATTTATTATTATTTTATTTTATATAAATTTTTTCTCTCCTGACACCACCAGATGGCAGTGTAAGTGTCCGCGTTTGTGGAAAAACATGTTCCAGTTACACAGAATTAAGTATTATGCTCAACACTAGCAAAAATGTGATGGACACCAGGTGGTAGGAGGTTAAAAAAAAAAACTTGCTGCAATATATCGCAATATGTATCGTATTGTATTGTATCGTGATATATCGTATCGTGGCCCATGTATCGTGATACGTATCGTATCGGTATGTCCTTGCCAATACCCAGCCCTAGTGGTGTGCTTCTCTAAAGGCAGACTGTGTGTTCCAGGCTCATCATCCGCACTGATCCAGAGTCAGAGGATCTCGAGACTGTCAGACGAACGTCCTCAGACAACCAGCGTGATGACAGGTGAAATGAAGACTTTTACTGTAGTCGTTATAGCTATCGCTAATAATGATAGCCAAAGTTAGCGTTATAGTCATCGTCATAGTGTTATATATTTTTTTTTTTTTTACTTTTTAGTCACAGTCAATCTGTATAGTCCTTTAGTTATTGCTATAGCTATCATTCTAGTTTTGAGTGGGGATGCACCGATACTGAGCTCATGTACTCGTGAGAGTGCTCCGACACCCGACAGCAGGCAGCGTGTGAACACTAGCTGGGGTGCGCGAGCTGATAAGAAAAGGGGACTGAGTGCGAGCTGGTCGAGCGCATCACTTTTTTACAGATGTCAGTGGAAAGTTTGTAGTTCAGGCGGATGTCAATGGCACAGGAAGTAAAACGAGGCCTGATCGTTCACTCCGCACGAGTTACTTGGATTAAAACTAAATCGTATCCGTAAGTAAAACATGAACTGCTACCTGATGTGTGTTTAACGAGTAGGGGTGTCACGATTCTCCAAATACTCGATTCGATTAAATTTTCGATTCTAAGGTCACTGTTCGATTCGATTCTCGATTCTTAAATTTATTTTTTTTAAAGCTGAAGCCGGCCAATCAGGATGCTCTCTGTCTTACATGAGCTTCATGAGGCACACACGCAAGCTCTCTCCCTCTCTGCCGTGCGCGCTATACGGTGTCGGACTCGTTCTGGAAAAGCCGTATCGGTGCATCCCTAGTTTTCGGTATAGTTAGCATCATAGTGCTATATATATCAGTTTTGAACGCTTCTCTAAAGGCAGACTGTGTGTTCCAGGCTCATCATCCGCACTGATCCAGAGTCAGAGGATCTCGAGACTGTCAGACGAACGTCCTCAGACAACCAGCGTGATGACAGGTGAAATGAAGACTTTTACTAGCAGCGCTTCAGATCGCCGTATGACTCAAGTCATGGTGTCCTGTAATATTAGCTGACTGTAGTGTGTGTGTGTGTGTGTGTCAGTGAATCCGTGAGTGTGTCGAAGGTGTGTTCAGCGGCTCAGCGCTCGACTCACAGGTGCGTGTGTTCACTGCTCTCCTGTCACACATCACTCAGAGGAATTCATCATTTACACAAATATTATAAATGATAATAAAAGTAAATTGACAGGAATATACTGTAAAATACTACATGTTCGAACAGAGTCATGAAACCCCTGGAAAGGTTTTGGGGGAAAAACATTTTTGGAGATTTGTTACACAAATGTCTTTATCATAGAATACACGTTTAATTGATCACAGCGGCTGCACGCATACATCTGAGCATGGATTATTCTTGTAACTGTACAGGTGTACATAGACGTTCATGGAACATTTGCCTCATATATATATATTTATATGAACGCTGGTTTATAGGCTTACATTCTGATAGTGTTGTGAACGCCTATTATCATTTACATTGTATACGATTCTGCATGTCATTAATTATTTAGCACAAAAGTATTCTAGTTTATGTGTTATGTCCAGTACCTGACTGGAGTGTGTGTGTGTGTGTAGTAGTGGTGAATCGCGCTCGACTCCGTCTGCCAGGCGCTCGGGGAAGGAAACACACAACAGCCGCAGGTGTGAACACGTTACGTCATCACTGAACCCATGATACACTCTGCTATCAGATAAACATGATCGCACTGGAAAGTTTGTGTGATTCCCATAATGCTCGTGTAAACGGCTGGTGTGATGCAGTGTGTGTGTTCTCCTCAGGGTCGTTGTGTCCAGTGATGAGGAGTGTGAGGATCCTCCGTCTGACAGACACACAGCCGGACAGCAGCCGCATGACAGCAGGTGCGCTCAGTACACACACACTCACACACACACACACACACACACACACTCAATCTAAATTATCCAGATAGACATTTACTGCCTATTTTCAAGGGGAAAGAAAAAGTTGCCCTGTGTATCATCACATTCACACTCACACGCTCACACACCCTCACTCACTCTTACACACACACACTCTCTCACACACACTGTACTCATTTAATGCTCTCTAAGGACAGCGTTCACTGATAACTGTGATGCTGAAAACACAGGATCTCCAGCTGATGATCTCAAACTGTGAAACACACAGCGCATCATCCTCAGCCTATACACACACTCTCTCACTCGGTCACTCACACACACTCTCTCACTCGGTCACTCACACACACACACTCTCTCACTCGGTCACTCACACACACTCTCTCACTCGGTCACTCACACACACACACTCTCTCACTCGGTCACTCACGCACACTCTCTCACACAGCGCATCATCCTCAGCCTATACACACACTCAGTCACTCACACACACTCTCTCACACAGCGCATTGTAAAACTCAAGGCACACCAAATGCTAAGCAATTAACAGGAAAACCGAATTCCTCTAAAAAAGGACCAAACAAGGTTTATTTGATAAATATTTGTACTTCACTGTTGTAAAAGCACCGTACACACACACACACACACACAGCATATGAGGATGTTGCACTGAAGTTGCTTCTCGTCCTCCGCTACGCATCTGAAGTCAAGCTTTCTGGCTGGAACTCGCCACCTTTGAAGAGAAGGATTGACATCTACAGATGCAGAGTGCAGTGCTCATGTGTGTTTGGGGTGTGTTCTTTACGCTAGTCACATAGACAGTGCTTGCCTGTGACTGAGTGTGTGTGTGTGTGTGTTTCTCAGTGACCCAGAGTGTGTGTTGGAGGAGCGTGCGGCGCCCCAGAGCTCGACTCCTGCGCGCCACAGCAGAGCTGCTCGGAGCAATCACAGGTGTGTGTGTGTGTGTGTGTGTGTGTGTGTGTGTTAGGGTGGACATTTCTCACAAACATATGGGCTCATAAATATCTAATATCCGTTTATTTAAATGACGTTTAACGAGAGAGTTTTTGTCACCGTTTCTGATCAAGCTTATGATATACTGAAATAGTGTATTTTTATTTTTCTAATAGTAATTAATAATGCCTAGTTCGCATCATCACAGACCCGCCACGAGGAGAGAGCTAGGGCTTAGATCGGGCCCAATAAATCCAGCCCGACCCGACACATTAACTGTAATTATTAGCCTGATTTAAACCTGAGCATTTTTTATTACGTGGATCGTTATTATAACTGATGTTCTCAACTCTCTGTTACTTTCTCCCGTCTTTTTTTCTGCACCTCCAAATACTTTCAAGTTAGCCTATGTGTCGCCACCATACACATCAGCATACAGGCTCCGGATCAATTATGTGTTATTAAAGCATTAACACCCAAACCACTGTTAATTTAACATGAAAGCAAGCGGGCTACCAAATGAATCTTTCATAATATCCACACTTTGTTTGTTATAATTCGAGGATTTGCCAGCACACAGAATTCAGCTCTGAACAGAGTAAGTTTTGAGTGGTGAGGGGAGTCTATCTTAAATGCTTCTGATTGGCCATTGCGTTCCTAGAAATCAACACATATGTCTGTGATTGGCTACATCGCTCAACGCTGCAAACATGTTATAAACTCTGCCTGTAAACCGTTTCTATTTTGTTTTAGTTGTTCTTGTTGCTTTTCTGCAACAGATGAATAAAAATCTATTAGTTTTTATGTTTTATTCATAGATATTTCTAGTTTGCGGGAGTCCCGTGAATCGTGTTATTCGCCCTCAACCCGAACACACAGAGTGAGTGCATTACCGCCCGCGCTCGGCCATCAGATCTAGTGCCGCCGCGCTCACACGTCTGGCCCGGCCCGAGGATAGTGTCGGGGGCCGGGTCGGGTCAAGCTCGGGCAGAGAATCTAAGCTCTAGCGAGAGAGTGTGTGTGTGTGTGTGTGTGTTAGACTGACTGCTGTGTTCCTCCTGTGTGCAGTGAGTCTGAGGTTCACAGCACTCGCCCGCAGGTGTGTGTGTGTGTGTGTGTGTGTTAGACTGACTGCTGTGTTCCTCCTGTGTGCAGTGAGTCTGAGGTTCACAGCACTCGCCGGCAGGTGTGTGTGTGTGTGTGTGTGTGTGTTAGACTGACTGCTGTGTTCCTCCTGTGTGCAGTGAGTCTGAGGTTCACAGCACTCGCCCGCAGGTGTGTGTGTGTGTGTGTGTGTGTGTGTGTGTTAGACTGACTGCTGTGTTCCACCTGTGTGCAGTGAGTCTGAGGTTCACAGCACTCGCCCGCAGGTGTGTGTGTGTGTGTGTGTGTGTGTGTTAGACTGACTGCTGTGTTCCTCCTGTGTGCAGTGAGTCTGAGGTTCACAGCACTCGCCCGCAGGTGTGTGTGTGTGTGTGTGTGTGTGTTAGACTGACTGCTGTGTTCCTCCTGTGTGCAGTGAGTCTGAGGTTCACAGCACTCGCCCGCAGGTGTGTGTGTGTGTGTGTGTTAGACTGACTGCTGTGTTCCTCCTGTGTGCAGTGAGTCTGAGGTTCACAGCACTCGCCCGCAGGTGTGTGTGTGTGTGTGTGTGTGTGTTAGACTGACTGCTGTGTTCCTCCTGTGTGCAGTGAGTCTGAGGTTCACAGCACTCGCCCGCAGGTGTGTGTGTGTGTGTGTGTTAGACTGACTGCTGTGTTCCTCCTGTGTGCAGTGAGTCTGAGGTTCACAGCACTCGCCCGCAGGTGCGCAGCTCTCCAGCCGACAGCCGCTCGTCCTCCTCAGGGAAGCGCAGCGCCAAGAGGTGAGTGTGTGTGTGTGTGAGAGTGTGTGAGAGTGTGTGTGAGAGTGAACACACACTGACTGACGCTGTGTCTCTCAGGGCCCGATGGCAAGACGCGTCAGGGATTCAGGAGGACTGGAGTGACGAGGAGTCTCTGTTCAGCGCCGCTTCAGGTACACACACACACACACACACACACACACACACAGCTGTAGGGCCAGACATGAGAAATTTAAACGATTTTTTTAATGATACTTTGAAACCGCCAGTGTGAGTCATTGAATCATCCACTCAACCGATTCGCTCAAAAGGCTGATTCTTGTATTGATGAATGAATCACTGATTCATTGAGGAATGAACTGCTTTGTTTGCACAACACTGTTTCTGAAATATAACTCCCAGTAGTCAGTATCTCATTAGCAGTCGTGCTGACAGCACACTTACTCCTGTGGTTCTGCTTGACTGCATCATATAGACAGACGAGGCATTTCCCCTTCATATATCGACCATCAGGCTCAATCTAGCGGTGTTCTGCTAATCTATGGCACTCACCGGCTCGCTTACACACACAGAGCTTGTGTTTCGGACTGAATTATACCTGATCATATCCCTCTGTGTATCATTACCAATCACACAGTTATGATTGGCGGTGCATATGTCACACACACTCATGTTTCTGCTTCACGTTTGTGTCTGCAGGTCCGTCCCACAAGAAGAAGTACACCAGGAAGGTGCGTGTGTGTGTGTGTGTGTGTGTGTGTGGGCTTGTCCCATCAGATACTTGCGCTGTTTAATGTGTTTGAGATGTAGTGTTTTCCTCAGTGCATAACTCACATTTCACAGGAATATTCTCCATCTGTAAAGGTCAGAAACTCGTGCAGATATTTCCATTTGAGTGAATCTCCGCTAAACTTCGGTGATTTCCGTGAACGCGGGCCACCGTGCGAAACACAGAATTATTGCGCTCCTATCAGGGCTCTAGAGTGCGAACACAATTTGTAAGTGTGTGACTAAAATTTTTCCTAACATCCGCTGCCTCTCCACGAACGAAGTGCTTGTTCTCCTGTTGGATCATATCGTGGTCTAAGCCAATCAGAGACCGAGATGGGGCGGGTCTTTGCCTCTGATTGGCTGTTAAAGTCCGTGAGAAAGTCCAGAATGTGTCAGTGAAATGTGTCCCAGTTCCGATGTTATGCTCACACGCTGGTCGGATAGCGTAACAGTGCGTTTACTCGTCTTTTCGATGTGTGTGTGTGTGTGTGTGGACAACATGCTCCACTGCTCCTCGGTAAAGCCCGCCACGATCTCATGAAAGTGTGCATCTATCGCACAGATTTTATTTCTCGCGCCATTACGCCAAAAATAGTTGTTGCGTGCATGATGCGCACTTATGGCGTTTAATACGCACGTTTACAGTGCGTATCATATATGCACGCAACAACTATTTTTTGGCGTATAAATGGCAGGAGAAATTAAATTCGTGCGATAGATGCACACCTTCATGAGATCGCGTTGTAAAATGTTTTAGTTTGGCGGCTCAGTGAAGCACTTGAAACTTTTTTTTATTTAAAAAAAAAAAAGATTTTTATTTGTACATACAATATAATTGTGCTACAAATAAAAATAACACCTTATTGTTGTTTAAAATAATTTACATCATATATATGAATGCATATGGAGCGTGATAAAAAGATTTGAAATTATATTGCCATTCACCTAAAATGATATGATTTTTTTGGCCATATCGCCCAGCCCTGAACACAAACTTGTCAAAACGCTGCCTTGTGGAGTATCACCGTAAACACAGTCGCTTATGCCTTGAGTGAGCGTAAACACGAGCGAGATGAGATGCGTGTGTGAAGATCTTAAAGGGACAGGCGCCTAATATCCCTGCCGCCATCCGTTATTACAGGCTAGTCAAACAAAAGACCGACTTAATCTATAATTATACAGTGAAGATCGATTCATATTTCTGTACCTGAACATCGAGTTTAGACCTACATTTATTTGTGCTATTCCTTGATTTTTTGTTCGTAATTTCTAACTGAATGTCTTTAACAATATTTAAAATGTATACGAGTTAGGCTAGCAGTTTTTGGTGTCGTAACCTTATTTATTAAGGTTACATGGATCAAAAACAACTAAAATAATAACTAGACGTGTTTTATTTGATGTATTTATTACTTTTTTGTGTTGGGGCCTATGAAAATTTTGGCAGGGCAAGTAAAAATTTCAACCACAGCAGGAAAAGCCCGGTTACGCTTTATTGTAATGTGTCATTGTTACAGTGTAATTATACATTTAAGAACTGAGTAATATTCATTAATAACATGTGCTTACTATAGGGTTAGGGTTTGGTTGAGGGTTAGTTGCATGTAATTATGCATCATTTACATGTGTAACAAGGCCACTGTAAAATAGTGTTCCCAAAAGCCCTCATCTGTGTGTGTGTGTGTCAGCTGTGGACGGTGCAGGAGTCAGACTGGCTGAAGGAGGGCGTGCGGCGCTTCGGCGTGGGACACTGGGAGCCGATCCGCTCCGCCTTCCCCTTCACGGGCCGCTCCGCCTGCAACCTGAAGGACCGCTGGAGGACCATGGTCAAGCTCAAGATGGTGTGACACACACACACGATCACCTGCGTTTTATACCCATGTTCACAAACTGTTTTATAGCACCGTATGTGTGTGAGTGTGTGTGAGAGAGAGGTTTTGATTCCTTATTAAATGTTCGTTATGTTGAAGCACGGGCTGCTGTCGTCATTCCACACACACACATGCCTGGACTCTATCAGATCAGTAGAGACACGAGGTCTGGTTCCTGAGAGTGCTTAACACAAGAGCAGAGTCAGGGGTCAGGGGTCAGGAACATCTCACAAGAACACTGCAGAGTACAACACACAGTACATACACCGCTGATGATGCGGGACATGCTCAGAGGGGGAAACAAGTGTCAGCTTTGGCTCAATGTGCTTTTATAATGTGTGTGTGTGTGGTGAAATCACTGTAACCGAACACACACATGAGCAGTTCACAGGTTACGTGATCTCCAAGCCTCGTGTTCAGAGCGGCAGTGAAGCAGTCGGCAGTGAATCGGTGTGTGTGTGTGTATCAGCCTGAGGACAGGCTGACTGTGTGTGTGTGTGTGTGTGTGTTTGTGTGTGTGTGTGTGTGTGTGTGTGTGTGTGTGTGTGTGTGTCAGCACTCGCAGGGCTTGACGTCGATGACTGAGGACAGGCTGACTGTGTGTGTGTTTGTGTATCAGCACGCGCAGGGCTTCTTCTCGTCGGCTGATGCTGAGGTCAGGCTGACGGTGTGTGAGTTGCTCCGCAGCATCACGGCGTGTGTGTGGTCGTCTGTGACGCTGGTGTCGTTCTCCATCAGCAGCCGGCGAGCCATCACGACGAAGGCCTCCTCCACGCTCCAGGCGTCTCTCGCCGACGTCTCCACCGCCGCTAGCAGGCCCTTCGTGTCCGCTAGCTTACACGCCTCCTCGAACTGCACCTCGCGCTCCGCCTCCAGGTCTCGCTTGTTACCTGAGGAAACACACGTTTAGGCCTTCACGTCTCTCTCGTGAATCCTACACTGAAGTGATTAACTGCAGTTCCTCCACTGGCCACTAGAGGCCGGCTGCAGAACAGACTCAATCCCATAGACCCCGCATGTTAAAATGCCCAACTTTACAGCAGAAAAAAACACGTTTACAGTCTGGTGCAAAAAGTGGTTTTGGTCTATAGAGCTAATTTGGCCCTTCATGACGACTGTGAGGGGGTGAATTGTTTTTATAACTCATCAGTTTAATTTATATTAAGCCTTAAAGTTGTGCATAATTAAGGGCGTGGCCACTTGAGTGACAGGTGGATTGCCGCTGATATCACTACTAGCCGTTTCTTTGCTGTATGTTAGCGTCACATCACCTCGGCTACGTTGAGTGACTGAGCGTTCAGCGTGTGGAGGACTAACGTTCAGTCGTACCGATGAGTGCGGTGAGCACGTTAGCGGCTCTGTTCAGTGACTTAGCGTTCAGCGTGTGGAGGACTAGCGTTCAGTCGTACCGATGAGCACGTCAGCGGCTCTGTTCAGTGACTCATCGTTCAGCGTGTGGAGGACTAGCGTTCAGTCGTACCGATGAGTGCGGTGAGCACGTCAGCGGCTCTGTTCAGTGACTCAGCGTTCAGCGTGTGGAGGACTAGCGTTCAGTCGTACCGATGAGTGCGGTGAGCATGTTAGCGGCTCTGTTCAATGACTCATCGTTCAGCGTGTGGAGGACTAGCGTTCAGTCGTACCGATGAGTGCGGTGAGCACGTTAGCGGCTCTGTTCAGTGACTTAGCGTTCAGCGTGTGGAGGACTAGCGTTCAGTCGTACCGATGAGTGCGGTGAGCACGTTAGCGGCTCTGTTCAGTGACTTAGCGTTCAGCGTGTGGAGGACTAGCGTTCAGTCGTACCGATGAGTGCGGTGAGCACGTTAGCGGCTCTGTTCAGTGACTTAGCGTTCAGCGTGTGGAGGACTAGCGTTCAGTCGTACCGATGAGCGTGGTGAGCACGTTAGCGGCTCTGTTCAGTGACTCATCGTTCAGCGTGTGGAGGACTAGCGTTCAGTCGTACCGATGAGCACGTTAGCGGCTCTGTTCAGTGACTCATCGTTCAGCGTGTAGAGGACTAGCGTTCAGTCGTACCGATGAGTGCGACGAGCACGTTAGCGGCTCTGTTCAGTGGCTCATCGTTCAGCGTGTGGAGGACTAGCGTTCAGTCGTACCGATGAGTGCGGTGAGCACGTTAGCGGCTCTGTTCAGTGACTTAGCGTTCAGCGTGTGGAGGACTAGCGTTCAGTCGTACCGATGAGTGCGGTGAGCACGTTAGCGGGTCTGTTCAGTGACTCATCGTTCAGCGTGTGGAGGACTAGCGTTCAGTCGTACTGATGAGTGCGGTGAGCACGTTAGTGGCTCTGTTCAGTGACTTAGCGTGTGGAGGACTAGCGTTCAGTCGTACCGATGAGCACGTTACCGGCTCTGTTCAGTGACTCATCGTTCAGCGTGTGGAGGACTAGCGTTCAGTCGTACCGATGAGTGCGGTGAGCACGTTAGCGGCTCTGTTCAGTGACTCATCGTTCAGCGTGTGGAGGACTAGCGTTCAGTCGTACCGATGAGCACGTTAGCGGCTCTGTTCAGTGACTCATCGTTCAGCGTGTGGAGGACTAGCGTTCAGTCGTACCGATGAGCACGTTACTGGCTCTGTTCAGTGACTTAGCGTTCAGCGTGTGGAGGACTAGCGTTCAGTCGTACCGATGAGCACGTTAGCGGCTCTGTTCAGTGACTCATCGTTCAGCGTGTGGAGGACTAGCGTTCAGTCGTACCGATGAGTGCGGTGAGCACGTTAGCGGCTCTGTTCAGTGACTCATCGTTCAGCGTGTGGAGGACTAGCGTTCAGTCGTACCGATGAGCACGTTAGCGGCTCTGTTCAGTGACTCATCGTTCAGCGTGTGGAGGACTAGCGTTCAGTCGTACCGATGAGTGCGGTGAGCACGTTAGCGGCTCTGTTCAGTGACTTAGCGTTCAGCGTGTGGAGGACTAGCGTTCAGTCGTACCGATGAGCACGTTAGCGGCTCTGTTCAGTGACTCATCGTTCAGCGTGTGGAGGACTAGCGTTCAGTCGTACCGATGAGCACGTCAGCGGCTCTGTTCAGTGACTCAGCGTTCAGCGTGTGGAGGACTAGCGTTCAGTCGTACCGATGAGTGCGGTGAGCACGTTAGCGGCTCTGTTCAGTGACTCATCGTTCAGCGTGTGGAGGACTAGCGTTCAGTCGTACCGATGAGCACGTCAGCGGCTCTGTTCAGTGACTCAGCGTTCAGCGTGTGGAGGACTAGCGTTCAGTCGTACCGATGAGTGCGGTGAGCACGTTAGCGGCTCTGTTCAGTGACTCATCGTTCAGCGTGTGGAGGACTAGCGTTCAGTCGTACCGATGAGCACGTCAGCGGCTCTGTTCAGTGACTCAGCGTTCAGCGTGTGGAGGATTATAGCGTGTCGTACCGATGAGTGCGGTGAGCACGTTAGCGGCCCCGAACTGCTTTAGCTCGTCGATCCAGCGCGGCAGCGAGTCGAAGGTGTCCCGGCGGCTGATGTCGTAGGCGATCATGGCCCCGTGTGCGCTGCGGTAGTAGCTCTGCGTGATATTGCGGAAGCGCTCCTGCCCCGCCGTGTCCCACACCTGCATCTGCACACACACACAGAGAGAGAGAGAGAGAGAGAGAGAGAGAGAGAGAGAGTATGTGCACAAGGTTCACTGATCACTGCTGCTCCTCTGACAGAGGCATGGAAACCAAACACACCTGTGGCGCTGTGGCCTCACATGAGAGAACACTAGCTCACTGCATACTGAACAATAAACATGACATACTGAATACTACATACTACACTACAATACTGCATACTGAACACTACATACTACACTACTGCATACTGAACACTACATACTACACTACTGCATACTGAACACTACATACTACACTACTGCATACTGAACACTACAGGACACTGAACACTACATACTACACTACAGTACTGCATACTGAACACTACATGACATACTGAACACTACATACTACACTACAGTACTGCATACTGAACACTACATACTACACTACAGTACTGCATACTGAACACTACATGACATACTGAACACTACATACTACACTACAGTACTGCATACTGAACTCTACATACTACACTACAGTACTGCATACTGAACACTACATACTACACTACAGTACTGCATACTGAACACTACATGACATACTGAACACTACATACTACACTACAGTACTGCATACTGAACACTACATGACATACTGAACACTACATACTACACTACAATACTGCATACTGAACACTACATACTACACTACAGTACTGCATACTGAACACTACATACTACACTACAGTACTGCATACTGAACACTACATGACATACTGAACACTACATACTACACTACAGTACTGCATACTGAACTCTACATACTACACTACAGTACTGCATACTGAACACTACATACTACACTACAGTACTGCATACTGAACACTACATGACACTGAACACTACATACTACACTACAGTACTGCATACTGAACACTACATGACACATTGAACACTACATACTGAACACTGTACACTACATGGCATACTGAATACTACATACTGAACACTGTACACTACATGACATACTGAACACTACATACTACACTACAGTACTGCATGCTGAACACTACATACTACACTACAGTACTGCATACTGAACACTACATGACACTGAACACTACATACTACACTACAGTACTGCATACTGAACACTACATGACTTACTGAACACTACATACTGAACACTGTACACTACATGGCATACTGAATACTACATACTGAACACTACATGACATACTGAACACTACATACTACACTACAGTACTGCATACTGAACACTACATGACATACTGAACACTACATACTGAACACTGTACACTACATGACATACTGAACACTACATACTGAACACTGTACACTACATGACATACTGAACACTACATACTACACTACAGTACTGCATACTGAATACTACATGACAAACTGAACACTACATACTGAACACTGTACACCACATGGCATACTGAACACTGTACACTACATGACATACTGAACACTACATACTACACTACAGTACTGCATACTGAACACTACACAGTACATGACATACTGAACACTACATGACATACTGAACAGTACATGACATAATAAATACTGTACACTACATTCTGCCTCATGAACATTGTATACGGCCTAATGCTGTAATAAACTACATTGCAGAACACTGTACACACACTGTATACTATGTATACTACCTACTGAACACTACTATATTCTGCCTTCTTTATACTGAATACGGTACACCTCTGAACAGTGAACATTACATCTGCACAATGTACACTACATACTGCATACATACCAGAGTGTACAGTACAAATTGCATTATATATCTAATACACATTCTGCCTAGTGCTCAGTGTATACTATAAAATTACAGCACTCTACACTACATTCGGCATTACAGCAATAAGCAGTATACAGTGTTCAGTAGGCAGTACACAGTGTTTTGGCATTTAGTTCATTACAGCAATAAGCACTATACAGAGTTCAAAACTGCATTACAGAACACTTCACTTCCTACTGTACACTGCATAGTGTGTGCTAAACACTGTGCAATGCAGGCTGCCAACAAAACAGTGTACATGCCATACTGAACAGTGTATGCAACATACTGTAGTGCACACTGCATACTGCATACCGGAAACTGTATACTGCAATCTGAAGTGTACACTACCATACTGCATACCAGGAACTGTACACTACATACTGCAATCTGAAGTGTACACTACATACTGCATACCGGAAACTGTACACTACATACTGCAATCTGAAGTGTACACTACATACTGCATACCGGAAACTGTACACTATATACTGCAATCTGAAGTATACGTATTGTCTACTGCACAATGTATACTACTTGCTGCCAAGTGTACACAGCATTCTGAGATGCACACTAGACACATTCTGCAATACACACTCCCTACATAAGTGAAACATACATTATTCCACAATAAACATTTCAAACTGCCATCACATACAAATTTATGTACTATATTTTATTTCCCTGCTAAACCTTGCTCTCACATTTGTCTTTATACGGTTTCACTTTATTTTGATGGTCCCTATAAACCCTTCTGTTGACTATAAGTAATATAAAGTAAGTAACATAACTCAGAGTATTTGTAGACTGGTAGGGTTAGGGTTATAGTAAGTTCACATGTAGTTACAAAGTCACTTATGGTCAACTGAATGTTCAAAAGGCACCATCTAAATACAGTGTTCTGGATTCACAAACACACACACACATGTATAAGAGATAAAGCCTAGCATGTTTGCGTGTGATGCAGGAAGCAGCGGCGTGTTTTCCCCCTGATGTGCGACTCTAACACACACTGAGAGGGTAAACCTGCTCGACCGGTTGTGCTGGCTGAGTCGGCTCAGTGTAACAGCAGGATCACACTGACCTGCGTACGCACACACTCATCCGACTAACATCACACACACGAGCGGCGGCGTGACCCCTGACCTTCACTCTGCGGCCCTCGATGCTGAGCGTGCGCACGGTGAAGTCCACGCCGATGGTGTTCTGCTGGCGCTCGCAGAAGCGGCCCGTGCTGAAGCTCTGCACCAGGCAGGTCTTGCCCACGTTTGAGTCCCCGATGAGGATGATCTTGAAGAGGAAGTCGAAGGAGTCGTCCTGAGGATCCATGGGTCAGGATCCCATAGCTCTCTCTCACACACACACACACACAGAGAGAGAGAGGTCTGCCGCCAGTCTCACTGCGCTGCTGCTCTCGCCTTCCTCCTCAACCTGGTTCCACAGGTGCGACCGCCACCCGCCCAGGTGCATTCTGGGTAACGTAGTCCAGCCACTGCCTGCACTGAACAGTCACTACGCATGTTTTACTTTGGCACATTCAGCAGTTTACATTAATATCCTGGAAAATACAGTCATGTTTTGAAAATGTTTTGAAAAAAAATGTTAAATGTTTTGCCTTTCAACAAATATTGATCATTCTCAAACTAAACCTTATATGTAAAAAAAAAAAAGAAAAAAAAAGAGGAAACTTTTTTTTTTTTTTTTTTTTTGCATTCTAACTGTTTAAAAATATTGTGTGTATGTTCTTAATGTAAAACAAGTATGGATTGGGTTATGAAACATTGAAGATGTTTGTGTAAATTATTTTGCAATTTGATACGATTTTGTATCTTGAATGACCTCGATGTACCTTGTACCTAATAATAATATTTATATATATATATATAAGCCCTCCCCTCTTTCAAAATTAATCAAAAGTGCCCTTCTCAAACAAATATCAATGATAATATTGTGGTCAATAAAACAAAATGCATTTGATTATAATTAACATGACAATGTGTACAAAACTAAAGTAGCTTAAATTGACGTTTATTTTCACGTCTCTGTCAGTCTGAGGCGTCGTCGCTATCACGCGTTGCTATGGATTGCGTCAGTCCCGTACAAAAATAGCCTACGGAAATCCTGCAGGAATATTATGCAGATTTCCATCAGGATTTTCAGCTCATTTCCTCATTTCAGCATGAGTGTGTGTGTGTGTGTGAGAGAGAGCATGAGTGTGTGTGTGTGTGAGAGAGAGAGCGAGCATGACTGTGTGTGAGAGAGAGAGCGTGTACTTGTATTTCTTACTTTGTGGGGCCCAGTGACCAGGAGCACACCAACGGTATGGGGTCCAACAACCTTGTGGGGCCCGAAATGGTGGGCCCCACACCGATTTCAATGTAAACTGCCTCAGAAGCCTCTGCTGATGTGCCTCATGCTTTTTTTCCACTTTCCCCACAAGGTGATAAAAACTGGTTTTGAGTGTGTATGTGTGTATGCTCTCTATCGCCCCTGTAGCTGGGAACGTGGTATTGCAGCAGATACACACTCCCGTAAGTGTGTGTGGCTTTAGCCAATGAGAAAGGCCTACGGAGAGGGAGGGAGGAGCCGTGTAGTTTTATTTGATGCGCCCACGCAGCACGCAAATTGGTACTTGGGTTTAATCGTCAATTCCTCGTGTTTTGACTTGTTTTCAACTGAAGAAACACTTCATGTAGGCTAATCAACAGGATTCTGTAATCCTATAGTATTTACCTATACATCTGATATAGTTGTATGTGTATTTCTAGTCGTGTGAAAAGAATGATGCTTAATGAAGTAAGGTTTTAAACAGATGGCTAACATTAGCTGCTAAAGGTTCATGGATACGGTCAAGGACGGCATTTTAAACCGGAAGTTCCACGCGCTTCGACTCTGAACACGCGGAAAACACTCTTCATGTGAGAAACAGGTAAGTTAGGTGAATTTATTTGACTTTGTACATGATATTATTTTCAATTCTTACTCAATTTCGTAGCGCTCCTTAATGATAGTTAATGATGTAGCGTTTTATTCAAAAAGATAGCTGATAATGTTATGAGCTGGCCGTGCTATTTATAACGTATAAGTTATATATTATAGCTGATCATGGCGGCTGCGTAAGAAGCATTTTATTGCATGAAAATTTGACTCCGTTTTCTTTTTAGTTTTGCAAAAATCCACTAATGTATTGGTTTGACAACGCTTTTACGGACTTTTTTAGCTCATGTTTTAATTTATCCGACATGATTGCAGATCACGTGCAGCTGTTATCTGTTTATTGATCTATCTTACAGTATTTACAATATGGCGGAATAGATTCTATCGTTTCTGTGTTATATCTGTTTTCTGACCTGTGCAAGCTACATTTAGGTCTTAAACCACTGAATATTAACGTTACATTACTTGAAATTGTTTTTTTAAAGCTAATTTCCCAATGCTAATTTCATTTATTGTTATTGTATAAGTTAACTATTTTCAGAGCCATAATGTTGAAAAGGAAGACGAGGATACGGCCTGTTGATGATGCCAGGACACACATTCTGTCATTGAGGGACAAACCTGGGTTTATGGAATGTTTTATCGATAGTAACAAAGGTATGGGACAGCATATTGCACATTAATTTCTTAGTAGCTACTGATTGTTTGCATATGCTTACATGATAATCCATGTCTTTGTAGTTGAAAAATTATAAATTAGCATTGGTGTTGTTAAAGTGTCCGCATTGTGTGTTAATAACCTGAATCATAGGCCCCATCCACTCTACTGCATTTTTGTTTAGAAACAGAGAATTAAAACGAATACGATCTCTGTCCACACCAGCGTTTTAGCTGCGTATTAGAATTAATCTCCATCCACATTAAAACATCTGAAAACGTGGATCACGTGACCATTCACCCACACTGGGCGTGCCGTTTTAAACCTAGAGACTTTCAAACATAGTCGGCCGGCTAAGTTTCCTGGGTGTGTTCCGCACGGTTCCGTGCCGTCGGCTGAAAATAGTTCTCGTCGGCTTTGTTTCGCCCGATTCGACATGTTGAATCGGCGTCGGGGAAAGAGAGAACTCTGATTGGCTGTTCAGCTTAGTGAAAGTCAGTGCACAAAAATAAAAGCTAAACAGCAAGCAAATAAGTAAAAACGGTAAAGATAGAAGGCTGTTCTTATGTTACATCATCTCACCTGAGTGTTCCTTGGCGAATATTTCAATGTTAACATGAGCGGAGTGGAATAAAGAAAGCGTTTAGCAGGATTGATATTCAAAACGGTAAGCACGCGCTGCTTTTTTTACGGTATGTGTATCTTGAGCCGGCAGCGTCGGTTTTCCTTTTTGAATGACGAATATAGACTAATAATAGACTATATATCACATTTCACTGTCACATCTGACGTTTACGAAGTATTTGTGAATCAGGAGAAGAGTTTTCGGGAAGGTCTCTTTACGCGCGAATCACTCTCATATTAACTCGTATATTTACAAATGTTTCATGAATGAGACCCATTCATCTTAAATGAATGTGAACAATAGGTTAGAAAATCGGATGGATGTCACGTCATTCCTTATATTGGATCCGTGCATTCAGTCTTAAAGGGAAAGCAGCCTAATACACAGGTCTGCTCTGTCTGTCACTGTAATCAAACAACAAAAGCCAAATAGAGAATCACTCACTGCTCGTCACCCAATAGCCTTTGCTTTGTATTTAATTAATAGTGAAAAATATGCAATTTTATTTATTTTATTTTCGATGACCATTCAATTTCTGTAGTATATCTTACTTGAAACTCTGGTCTCCTATATACTTCTATAGACCTTTACGCTGCTATAGTTAACTTAAAGCCCAAAATGTCTATTGTTCCTTCATATATCTCTGCTGAGCAGGGTGATATTGCGTGTTTGCATAGAAGTCAAAGTGATGTGCAGGTCTTAAATGTTTTGGAAATGTCTTAAAATTGTATTAAAAAGTATTATATTGGAGGTGTTGATACCTGCAAATACCCTGATTATAAAGCTAGTAAGGTTTAGTATAATTTGGATATGGTTATACCACATCTTTATGTGAAGGATTAAGACAACACATTTTTCTTCCAGTTAAATATAGTTTTTATTGTTTGTCCTCATAGGAAGAGGAGTGTTTACTACCCAGCCTGTGGAAGCCGGAGCTTTTGTTTTGGAGTACAGGGGTGAACTCATTTCAGAAGAAGAATGCCAGGCGAGAGACTACACTGAGTTACAGAGCACATTTCTGTTTGAATTTGAGTGGCAGAAGCGTCACTGGTGGTGAGCATGGAAACACGAATGTTTTGTAGAGATGTTAAATTCTAATGAAGACATGAAACACACATTATTGAGTAGCTGATGAATGAACAACAGCAGGACTAATCTTTTACAGTTTTTTTTCAATCGCTAACAAGCACTTACCCATACTTCAGATACTTTTTCTAAACTCTTAACACAGACTCACACCTACAAAACACAATTGGCCAAATGAATAATTATCTTCTCAAACACATTTTGTTAAATATATACTAACTCTTCATTTCAAAATAGAAAATGGTTTCAGTTTTACAGGTATTCACTTGCAAAAATTACAATCCACCATTTTTACACTAAATTTCTTGGTTGGGAACTGTATGTCCACATGTACACACGTTATGATAGAACAGAAAAAGTTTTACAGTATTGCTTACAGTGAAAAAAATATCCATGAAAGCAAGAGCGTTCTGAATAAAAAAAACAACAGCTAAAAGCCCAGATAAAAAGTGTGTGCGTGTGTTAGGGGAAGGGACACACTGCACCTCTCTGCTCCTGCACCCCTCTCACTGCACCCCTCTCACTGCACCTCTCTCACTGCACCTCTCTCTCACTGCACCTCTCTCTCACTGCACCCCTCTCTCACTGCACCTCTCTCACTGCACCTCTCTCACTGCACCTCTCTCTCACTGCACCTCTCTCTCACTGCACCCCTCTCTCACTGCACCTCTCTCTCACTGCACCTCTCTCTCACTGCACCTCTCTCTCACTGCACCTCTCTCTCACTGCACCTCTCTCTCACTGCACCCCTCTCTCACTGCACCCCTCTCTCACTGCACCCCTCTCACTGCACCTCTCTCACTGCACCTCTCTCTCACTGCACCCCTCTCACTGCACCTCTCTCACTGCACCCCTCTCTCACTGCACCCCTCTCTCACTGCACCCCTCTCACTGCACCTCTCTCACTGCACCTCTCTCTCACTGCACCTCTCTCTCACTGCACCCCTCTCTCACTGCACCTCTCTCACTGCACCTCTCTCACTGCACCTCTCTCTCACTGCACCTCTCTCTCACTGCACCCCTCTCTCACTGCACCTCTCTCTCACTGCACCTCTCTCTCACTGCACCTCTCTCTCACTGCACCTCTCTCTCACTGCACCTCTCTCTCACTGCACCTCTCTCTCACTGCACCCCTCTCTCACTGCACCTCTCTCTCACTGCACCTCTCTCTCACTGCACCCCTCTCTCACTGCACCTCTCTCACTGCACCTCTCTCACTGCACCTCTCTCTCACTGCACCTCTCTCTCACTGCACCTCTCTCTCACTGCACCCCTCTCTCACTGCACCTCTCTCTCACTGCACCCCTCTCTCACTGCACCCCTCTCTCACTGCACCCCTCTCTCACTGCACCTCTCTCTCACTGCACCCCTCTCTCACTGCACCCCTCTCTCACTGCACCCCTCTCTCACTGCACCCCTCTCTCACTGCACCTCTCTCTCACTGCACCTCTCTCTCACTGCACCTCTCTCTCACTGCACCCCTCTCTCACTGCACCCCTCTCTCACTGCACCTCTCTCTCACTGCACCTCTCTCTCACTGCACCTCTCTCTCACTGCACCTCTCTCTCACTGCACCTCTCTCTCACTGCACCTCTCTCTCACTGCACCTCTCTCTCACTGCACCCCTCTCTCACTGCACCCCTCTCTCACTGCACCCCTCTCTCACTGCACCCCTCTCTCACTGCACCTCTCTCTCACTGCACCTCTCTCTCACTGCACCTCTCTCTCACTGCACCTCTCTCTCACTGCACCCCTCTCTCACTGCACCCCTCTCTCACTGCACCCCTCTCTCACTGCACCTCTCTCACTGCACCTCTCTCTCACTGCACCTCTCTCTCACTGCACCTCTCTCTCACTGCACCTCTCTCTCACTGCACCTCTCTCTCACTGCACCTCTCTCTCACTGCACCTCTCTCTCACTGCACCTCTCTCTCACTGCACCTCTCTCTCACTGCACCTCTCTCTCACTGCACCCCTCTCTCACTGCACCTCTCTCTCACTGCACCTCTCTCTCACTGCACCTCTCTCTCACTGCACCTCTCTCTCACTGCACCTCTCTCACTGCACCTCTCTCTCACTGCACCTCTCTCTCACTGCACCCCTCTCTCACTGCACCTCTCTCTCACTGCACCTCTCTCTCACTGCACCTCTCTCACTGCACCTCTCTCTCACTGCACCTCTCTCTCACTGCACCCCTCTCTCACTGCACCTCTCTCTCACTGCACCTCTCTCTCACTGCACCTCTCTCTCACTGCACCTCTCTCTCACTGCACCTCTCTCTCACTGCACCTCTCTCTCACTGCACCTCTCTCTCACTGCACCTCTCTCTCACTGCACCTCTCTCTCACTGCACCTCTCTCACTGCACCTCTCTCTCACTGCACCTCTCTCTCACTGCACCCCTCTCTCACTGCACCTCTCTCTCACTGCACCTCTCTCTCACTGCACCTCTCTCACTGCACCTCTCTCTCACTGCACCTCTCTCTCACTGCACCCCTCTCTCACTGCACCTCTCTCTCACTGCACCTCTCTCTCACTGCACCTCTCTCTCACTGCACCCCTCTCTCACTGCACCTCTCTCTCACTGCACCTCTCTCTCACTGCACCTCTCTCTCACTGCACCTCTCTCTCACTGCACCCCTCTCTCACTGCACCTCTCTCTCACTGCACCCCTCTCTCACTGCACCCCTCTCTCACTGCACCCCTCTCTCACTGCACCTCTCTCTCACTGCACCTCTCTCTCACTGCACCTCTCTCTCTCACTGCACCTCTCTCTCTCACTGCACCTCTCTCTCTCACTGCACCCCTCTCTCACTGCACCCCTCTCACTGCACCTCTCTCTCACTGCACCCCTCTCTCACTGCACCTCTCTCACTGCACCTCTCTCTCACTGCACCTCTCTCTCACTGCACCCCTCTCTCACTGCACCCCTCTCTCACTGCACCCCTCTCTCACTGCACCTCTCTCTCACTGCACCTCTCTCTCAATGCACCTCTCTCTCACTGCACCTCTCTCTCACTGCACCTCTCTCTCACTGCACCTCTCTCTCAATGCACCTCTCTCTCACTGCACCTCTCTCTCACTGCACCTCTCTCTCACTGCACCTCTCTCTCACTGCACCTCTCTCTCTCACTGCACCTCTCTCTCTCACTGCACCCCTCTCTCACTGCACCCCTCTCTCACTGCACCTCTCTCTCACTGCACCTCTCTCTCACTGCACCCCTCTCACTGCACCTCTCTCTCACTGCACCTCTCTCTCACTGCACCCCTCTCTCACTGCACCTCTCTCACTGCACCTCTCTCTCACTGCACCTCTCTCTCACTGCACCCCTCTCTCACTGCACCCCTCTCTCACTGCACCTCTCTCTCACTGCACCTCTCTCTCACTGCACCTCTCTCTCAATGCACCTCTCTCTCACTGCACCTCTCTCTCACTGCACCTCTCTCTCACTGCACCCCTCTCTCACTGCACCCCTCTCTCACTGCACCTCTCTCTCACTGCACCTCTCTCTCACTGCACCTCTCTCTCAATGCACCTCTCTCTCACTGCACCTCCCTCTCACTGCACCTCTCTCTCACTGCACCTCTCTCTCACTGCACCCCTCTCTCACTGCACCTCTCTCTCACTGCACCTCTCTCTCACTGCACCTCTCTCTCACTGCACCTCTCTCTCACTGCACCTCTCTCTCACTGCACCTCTCTCTCACTGCACCTCTCTCTCACTGCACCTCTCTCTCACTGCACCTCTCTCTCACTGCACCCCTCTCTCACTGCACCCCTCTCTCACTGCACCTCTCTCTCACTGCACCTCTCTCTCACTGCACCTCTCTCTCACTGCACCTCTCTCTCACTGCACCCCTCTCTCACTGCACCTCTCTCTCACTGCACCTCTCTCTCACTGCACCTCTCTCTCACTGCACCTCTCTCTCACTGCACCTCTCTCTCACTGCACCTCTCTCTCACTGCACCTCTCTCTCACTGCACCTCTCTCTCACTGCACCTCTCTCTCACTGCACCCCTCTCTCACTGCACCCCTCTCTCACTGCACCCCTCTCTCACTGCACCCCTCTCTCACTGCACCTCTCTCTCACTGCACCTCTCTCTCACTGCACCTCTCTCTCACTGCACCCCTCTCTCACTGCACCTCTCTCTCACTGCACCTCTCTCTCACTGCACCCCTCTCTCACTGCACCTCTCTCTCACTGCACCTCTCTCTCACTGCACCTCTCTCTCACTGCACCTCTCTCTCACTGCACCTCTCTCTCACTGCACCCCTCTCTCACTGCACCTCTCTCTCACTGCACCCCTCTCTCACTGCACCCCTCTCTCACTGCACCTCTCTCTCACTGCACCTCTCTCACTGCACCTCTCTCACTGCACCTCTCTCACTGCACCTCTCTCACTGCACCCCTCTCTCACTGCACCCCTCTCTCACTGCACCCCTCTCTCACTGCACCCCTCTCTCACTGCACCTCTCTCTCACTGCACCTCTCTCTCACTGCACCTCTCTCTCACTGCACCTCTCTCTCACTGCACCCCTCTCTCACTGCACCTCTCTCTCACTGCACCTCTCTCACTGCACCTCTCTCTCTCACTGCACCTCTCTCTCACTGCACCTCTCTCTCACTGCACCCCTCTCTCACTGCACCCCTCTCACTGCACCTCTCTCTCACTGCACCTCTCTCACTGCACCTCTCTCTCACTGCACCTCTCTCTCACTGCACCTCTCTCTCACTGCACCTCTCTCTCACTGCACCCCTCTCTCACTGCACCTCTCTCTCACTGCACCTCTCTCTCACTGCACCCCTCTCTCACTGCACCCCTCTCTCACTGCACCTCTCTCACTGCACCTCTCTCTCACTGCACCTCTCTCTCACTGCACCTCTCTCTCACTGCACCTCTCTCTCACTGCACCCCTCTCTCACTGCACCTCTCTCTCACTGCACCTCTCTCTCACTGCACCCCTCTCTCACTGCACCCCTCTCTCACTGCACCCCTCTCTCACTGCACCTCTCTCTCACTGCACCTCTCTCTCACTGCACCTCTCTCTCACTGCACCTCTCTCTCACTGCACCTCTCTCTCACTGCACCTCTCTCTCACTGCACCTCTCTCTCACTGCACCTCTCTCTCACTGCACCCCTCTCTCACTGCACCCCTCTCTCACTGCACCCCTCTCTCACTGCACCTCTCTCACTGCACCCCTCTCTCACTGCACCTCTCTCTCACTGCACCCCTCTCTCACTGCACCTCTCTCTCACTGCACCTCTCTCTCACTGCACCTCTCTCTCACTGCACCTCTCTCTCACTGCACCTCTCTCTCACTGCACCCCTCTCTCACTGCACCTCTCTCTCACTGCACCTCTCTCTCACTGCACCCCTCTCTCACTGCACCTCTCTCTCACTGCACCTCTCTCTCACTGCACCTCTCTCTCACTGCACCTCTCTCTCACTGCACCTCTCTCTCACTGCACCCCTCTCTCACTGCACCTCTCTCTCACTGCACCCCTCTCTCACTGCACCTCTCTCTCACTGCACCTCTCTCTCACTGCACCTCTCTCTCACTGCACCTCTCTCTCACTGCACCTCTCTCTCACTGCACCTCTCTCTCACTGCACCTCTCTCTCACTGCACCTCTCTCTCACTGCACCTCTCTCTCACTGCACCTCTCTCTCACTGCACCTCTCTCTCACTGCACCTCTCTCTCACTGCACCTCTCTCTCACTGCACCTCTCTCTCACTGCACCTCTCTCTCACTGCACCTCTCTCTCACTGCACCTCTCTCTCACTGCACCTCTCTCTCACTGCACCTCTCTCTCACTGCACCTCTCTCTCACTGCACCTCTCTCTCACTGCACCTCTCTGCTTGTTAGCAACTGAAAAAATCTGTAATCGCACATGGCTGGTGGACCGCAGCAGTTAATTCCAATGATAAGCCTTGAAGTCCCCCTGCTGTCAATCATTTTTGGGGTATTGTAGTTCAACAATTAAAGGGTGGTTTTCTTATTTATTTTAGTATTGATTTCATCAGCGCTAGTTCATCGGCGTCGGCTTGGTGTGTTTTGGGCTTAACATCCGAAGGTTTTGCTCATTAATAAGACTGCATTTTTTTTTATTCACCTTAATCGGGTGTATTTAAAAAGCATTTTGAAAAAAATATTATATATAGAATTTACATACGTTTTTTTCTTTTTACTTTTATTATGAGAGCCAGTAATAGCAGATCTGGTGATCGATTCTTCTCACTTCTGGGACTGTTCGATTAACAGATGAAACTCCATTAACCATTAACATACACACACATATTTCTAGTCTAGGCTTTATGGGGCCCTCACGTATGGATCTCACTCTTAGTGATTTTACATCATTGTGACAACACCTGACAATATTTAAACTAGTCTAATTGCAGGTGTAATTCAACACTTCTCAAGCTGCTGCATGTTCAGAATGAGTATTTTGGATGTAATGCGTTGCAACATCTTTTTTAGTTGCTCTGACACTTGCTGTTACCTCTAGTAAAGAAGAGTGTATGCTCCTATACTTCAGCTGTGCTAGATGAGAAACTGTTTTCACATGAGCTAACTTTTGTTAACTTTGGTTTCTGTTTTTTGTCTGATTTCCAGGAGCCAAAGCAGCAGACTTCTGTTCTAGAGACCAAAACATCCCTAACAGAACACTCTTCCCATGATGACTCCAACAAAGATGCTGTCGTCACACAGGTAAAGGAGCATACTGTTTAAATGTGAATCATGTTTCTGTGTGTGTGTGTGTGTGTGTGTGTGAATGAATGAATGAATGAACGCACAGATACGCACTGTTATAGACGAAATAAAAGACATTTTGTTGACTAGTTTTGGATAGAGTATAAAGTTTTTACTCTAAAATTTGTCTTATTGTTTATTATTGTGATTATGGGTAATCAGAATGATAAAAAGTGAGGAGTTGTAGTGGCAATTTTAATGATATTCATTGATCTTTAGTTAAATATAGATGATTCAAAGAATGTCACATGTGTGTTTCTCACTTGTAGTGGGAAAGGATTCTGTTTATGTACCTGGGGAGGCAGAAGAGGGAGACACTCCAGAGAACAGACGAACAAGGACCTCTGACCTAGATGTCAGAAGGCCATTTGGTGCAGGGGAGCTTAGTGGGCCAACTAGTGACGTCTATGGAAAACTACTGGGAGGAAGGCTCTGGGGGGAAGAAAGGCCTTGAAACTAAGATAAAAGCTAGTTCAGTCTGTCTGGGGGTGTGTCACTCTTCTGCACAGGGTAACAACTGTGTATTAGACTGCTCCTATTCTTGCAAGAATAAATACTTCTATTTTATATAATTTGACTCTGAGTGTCTCTTACGCAGTGATGTTTGTTTGAGAATTTTTGCCACAACATAGACATCAAATAAACTTTGTTAGGAGTTTCTGCTCATATGTTAAATATATAGTATGTTTTGTCAATAAACTAATCAACTAAGATGTTATAGTCTAGTGTTTGTTCCAATCCAAGCTAAATCAAAATAATGAATCCTCAACTTTGAAACATGTATGATCAAACTAAGACATTTATGGAAAAGACAATTTTCTTTTCAAGATTTTTCCAACTCTAACTTTGAACTGAAATAAAACCTTGTCTATATGGTGAAGGGTGTGTGATAGATGTGTGAAATCTCCTCATTCTTTCTGCAAGGCTCTTCATAATGATATGGCCTGATAGCACCTAATAGGGCCATTATGGGAGGGTCTTTGTCTTTCTCAGGTGTGAAATGGATACATACTAATGAGAGATCACGCCTCCTCGCATAAAGCTTTCTCAAACAAAACACGTCATACACATTCTAAAAGACTTTATTGACTTATCTGAATGAGTAGTCAGGATGTTTCTCACATAGTTTTGGAGCAAATATTCTAGACTATGTGATACAATTTTCAAAAGTCTTGTGAAGAAATAATCAATATGTGTTTTGTGGCCTTATTTCAGAAACTTTTATTTTTATTTTTTTCAATAACCACGCATAAATAATATTCTCTCAAAAATACAAACATGTACATGCATGTTGCTAACATATTATGATAGCCCCGTGTGTGCTATATAGAGTGAATTTACACCTTTGCCATTAACATGTTTATAAATAACTGAAAAAAGCACAAATGTCAGAGCATGTCAAAACATCCCAAGGGCCCCAAAAAACCTTTGGTCCCCAGAGGGTTAACCCTCTGAGGTCGGCGTCGAACTCAAAACACTCTGTTGATTTTGATCTAACATATTAAGTGTTGTACATCATTAGATCCTGATAAGTGTCTATTTTTTTTTGGATACTCACAATAAAAACAAAGTGTTGTGCTTTTCGCCAAATAAAGAAAAACAAACATGATGCGCGTTCTGCCTTCTCTCTGTCAGTGAAGTCCATTCTGAAACGCGTCCTAAGATTAACTATAATTCCGCGAATACTTGTCATACAGGCACGAGTGTTTTTCCATAATGAAGCTTGAACTCTCTTCTTTTAAATGAATGAATTTATATAAAAAAACTAATATTCTCAGCTTATGTAATCTGTATGAAAAGTGAGAGATGTCAGTATTTTTCTTTCCAGCTCATTACACCTAATTACGCGTTAATGTGCCACGCCCACGGAGAGCGCGCGCTATTCAAACGCAAATGATCTTAGACAAGCCGTTCAAACATGCCAACGCCCACCAGCTGGATTATAAAACACATCGTGTTTAGTAAGTATCTTGTACAGCTTTGGACACAGCGTATCCTTTCGCTGTGAGGAATAATACTATCTAATCCTGGAAAATGTACCAGAAGTGCTGGTAGTTTCATTTCGAGGAGCAACGGATCCAGCTGATGTAGTAAGTCATTTATTCTAGTGCTTTGTTCTAATCGTGATATTGAATTTGTCTGACTGTAAACCGCAAAAAGACTGTTTAAATATGAATTGCGTGTCTGTGTGTAGGCTAAATGATGAGTGAACGGCATAGGCGCGCGCGCTTTGTTTACTACAGTTATACAGCGCGTGTCTGTGCCGTTCATTCACTCTCGCACCTACATTAGTAAACGTTATGTTTACATGAACAACACATACAAACTATATTGCTATAGCCTACTAAGATGAGTAAAAATAGACTGAAATATGTTGAAATAAAATGTCTGAATAAGCAACAAACTGCAAATTCACATGTATATACTAATATATCATACACAATATATTACAGACTAAATATGAATATTTAGACACGGTTTTGTGATTAGTTTTGGATAGATTATAAAGTTTTGACTGTAAAAAAGACTACTGTCACATTAAATAGGTACGCTTTTGTTCACCAATTTCTGCTCATAGTTAAATATACTATAGTATGATGTTTTGTCAAAAATAAAGTAGGTATATTGAATTATCAACTGAGATGTTATTATAGTGTTTGTTCCAATATTCAAACTAATGAATCCTTACCCTTTTTTAATACGTATGATAAAATGTATAGTTTTTACAAAGAAATACACTTGAAATATTGTTAAAATTGTAATTATTGTTGTAATTGTAACCTATTTGTAATTGGTTACAATTTCTAATTGTAAAATATGTATAGGCTATATAGATAATTTCTTTTGTCCTTGCATTCTTTGGGATCCTGTGACACACCTGTGTGAAAGGGCTAATTAATATGCAGCTCATTATCCGGCCTTTGTCTTCTCAGGTGTGAACACGCCTCCACGCATATTGCCTTTCCAAACCAAAGGTCTCTAATAAAATTTAAATCAGTGTATGTGTTTGTGTAAATGATTAGGCAGGATGATTTTCAGATCATTTTGAAGCAAAAATTCTAGGCAACAACACTGATTAGTCAAAAGTCTTGTGGACACATATTTAGTATGTGTTTTGTGGCCTTATTTCAGACACTTTAAGTTTTAGTTTTTTCAATAACCATGCATAAGCAATATTCTCTCAAAAATACAAACATGTTTCATAATTGTTGCTCAGAAATTCCAGTAGCCCCGTTTGTGCTATATTGAGTGAATTTACACCTTTGCCATTAACATGTTTATAAATAACTGAAAAAAGCACAAATGTCAGAGCATGTCAGAACACCTCAAGGACCCCAAAAACCCTTAGACCTCAGAGGGTTAAGGGCCCGGGTGTGCTCGGTGTACCACGGTGTTGGACTAGTTTCTTTAATACTCTTTAAGCTTCTTTTAAAAGTTTCTGTTGCAATATCAAGTTCTTCTAAGCTATCCGGGATGCTGAGATGATGAAACTGATTAGGAAGATTATTGATAAAGCAATCTTTAGTGGCAGAAGTTATAGATCTAACATATTTATAAGTCAAGTCAAGTCAAGTCATCTTCATTTATATAGCGCTTTTAACAATGGATTGTTTCAAAGCAGCTTTACAGAGATAAACATATAATTTAAGGTAACAGATTGTTTTGGCATTATAGCGGTTCTTGAATAATGTTATTTCCAGCTAAAGTTAACTTTGATTGATTCACCTCCGTCGAAATGATCAGACTTTAAACGCGAACCTGTGATTAACGCTGACGGCGTTCACATGCTCATTCAGAATGGATTCTATAGTTATGTGCTTTTTAAAATATGTGCGCAGGTTTATAATTCATACAACCCAGCCTAAACAAACTACTTTTCTTGCCTATAAATTTTGATACAGAATTTTGTTTTATTTTATCACTTCGGGGTACGCGAGCCGGAATTCACAACGCTTTATCTGTAGAGTGGGAAAGGGATCCTCCATAGGGAGAGGATAGTGGACACTTCAGCACTGCATTGTCATCTGGTCCAGGCGGATCTCCTTCGTCAGATCTGGACACGGCCTGGATCCGGCAGGCTGCGGTAAAACCTCGGGATAAACAAAGACACTAATATTAGCGTAGATGCCATTCTTCTTATGATGTACCGAGTACATCAAGATTTAAGGGAAGTGTTCCCAGTTCCGGCTGACCTAATCTATGCAGCCTAACATTGAATTATAGAAGTCTATAGTGTGTTATGTGTATGCTAGGTCAAAGAGATGTGTTTTTAGTCTAGCTTTGAACTGACAGAGTGTGTCTGCTTCCCGGACAATGGTAGGAAGACTGTTCCAAAGTTTTGGTGCTAAATAGGAAAAGGATCTACCGCCTGCAGTCGATTTAGATATTCTAGGTATTATCAACTGGCCGGAATTTTGAGATCGCAATAGACGTGAAGGACTATAATACGTTAAGAGCTCGCTCAAGTACTGCGGAGCTAAACCATTTAGTGCTTTGTAGGTAATCAACAATATTTTAAAATTTATACGATGTTTAATAGGGAGCCAATGCAGTGTTGACAGAACCGGGCTAATATGGTCATATTTCCTGGTTCTGGTAAGAACTCGAGCTGCGGCGTTTTGAACTAGCTGTAGTTTATTTATTAAGCGTGCAGGGCAACCACCCAGTAGAGCATTACAATAATCTAGCCTTGAGGTCATGAACGCATGAACTAATTGTTCCGCATTTCCCAATGAGAGCATATGGCGTATTTTAGATATATTTTTAAGATGGAAAAATGCAGTTTTACAGATACTAGACACGTGGCTTTCAAAAGAAAGGTTGGTATCAAAGAGCACACCCAGGTTCCTAACCGACGACGAAGACTTGACGGAGCAGCCATCAAGTGTTAGACAGTATTCTAGGTTATTACGTGTGGAAGTTTTTTGTCCAATAATTAGAATCTCTGTCTTTTCAGAATTTAGTAGTAGGAAATTACTAGTCATCCAATTTTTTATATCAGCTATGCATTCCGTTAATTTTGTGAATTGGTAAGTTTCGTTGGGTTTTGAAGAAATATACAGCTGAGTATCATCGGCATAACAGTGAAAGCTAACTCCATGTTTCCTAATGATATCTCCTAATGGTAGCATGTACAGAGTGAACAGCAACGGTCCTAGTACTGAGCCTTGTGGTACGCCATACTGAACTTGTGATCGATAAGACATCTCTTCATTTACTGCTACAAACTGATAACGGTCAGATAAGTATGATTTAAACCATGCTAGTGCAATTCCACTAATGCCCACATAGTTTTCTAGTCTATTTAAAAGAATGTTGTGGTCAATTGTGTCAAATGCAGCACTAAGATCGAGTAACACTAATAGAGAGATACAACCACGATCGGATGATAAGAGCAAATCATTTGTGACTCTAATGAGAGCGGTCTCAGTACTATGGTACGGTCTAAATCCGGACTGAAAATCCTCGCAGATATCATTTCTTTCTAGAAAGGAACACAGTTGTGAAGATACTGCTTTCTCTAATATCTTTGACAGAAAAGGCAGATTCGAGATCGGCCTGTAATTGACTAATTCTGTAGGATCAAGTTGTGTTTTTTTAACAAGCGGTTTTATCATAGCCAGTTTAAAGGTTTTTGGTACGTATCCTAGAGACAAAGATGAATTAATGATATTAAGAAGAGGATATGTGACCTCTGAAAACATCTCTTTCAGTAGCTTAGTCGGTATAGGATCTAACATACAAGTTGTCGATTTAGATGAATTAACGAGTTTGCTGAATTCTTCCTCTCCTATAGCAACAAATGAATCAAATTTTTCCTCAGGGAGACTACAATGCACTTCCTGATGCAATACTGTGGTAGACGGTTGCATAGTTATAATTTTGTCCCTGATATTATCAATCTTATAAGTGAAGAAGTTCATAAAGTCATCACTGCTGTGTTGCTTGGACACTTCTGAGCTTGAAGCTTTCTTTTTCGTTAGTTTAGCCACTGTTTCAAATAAATACCTTGGATTATGTTTATTTTCTTCTAATAGGTTTGAAAAATAAGCAGATCTAGCAGCTTTTAAAGCCTCTCTGTAAGCAATCGAGCTCTCTTTCCACGAAATCCGAAATACCTCTAGTTTAGTTTTCTTCCAGTTGCGCTCCATTTTTCTGGCTGCTCTCTTAAGGGCCCGGGTGTGCTCGCTGTACCACGGCGTTGGGCTATTTTCTTTAATCTTCTTTAAGCGCAACGGAGCAACTGCGTCTAAAGTGCTGGAAAAGAGAGAGTTAAACGTTTCTGTTGCAATATCAAGTTCTTCTAAGCTATCCGAAGAGTTGGCACAGTATACCGAGTATAACACAGAGTTGGCTTTGCAGCCTTGGCTAAATGTAATTTACATGAGACTAGATAATGATCTGAGATGTCATCGCTCTGCTGCAGAATTTCAACGGCATCAACATCTATTCCATGTGATAGTATTAGATCTAGAGTATGATTACGACAATGAGTAGGTCCTGACACGTGTTGTCTAACTCCAATTGAGTTTACAATGTCTTTAAATGCCAATCCCAATGCATCTTTTTCATTATCTTCATGTATATTAAAATCACCAACAATTAGTACTTTATCTGCAGCCAATTTAATTCTGATAGAAAGTCCGCAAATTCTTTGATAAAATCTTTATGGTGCCCTGGTGGCCTGTATACAGTAGCCAGCATAATTCTCAAATGTGATTTATCGTTTACACTATATATTTTTACATTAAGAACCAATACTTCAAAAGAAGTATATTTAAAACTAGATTTCTTAGTGGTTTTGAAAATATTACTATAAATTACAGCAACACCTCCCCCTTTGCCTTTCAGACGAGGTTCATGTTTATAACTGTAATCTTGTCGGGTTGACTCATTTAAAGTAATATAATCGTTTGGTTTTAACCAGGGTTCTGTCAAACACAGCATATCAAGATTATAATCTGAAATCATATCATTAACTATGAGAGATTTTGAAGTAAGGGATCGAATATTCAGCAACCCAAGCTTTATCATTTGCTCATCTGTAGTATATCTGTTTTTTATTTGTTGAACATCAATTACATTTTTTACCTGATGTTTTTTGGATTTCCACATTCGGGGAACAGACACAGTCTCTATATGATGATATCTAGGTGAAAGAGACTCTATGTGATGGGATTTATCTGACCTTGGTGACGTGAGGCCGCTAGCAGACGGTCGGTTTAGCCAGTCTGTCTGCTTCCTGACCTGAGCCCCAGATTGTCATGTTTTATCTCAAATATATTACAACACAACAGAGTAATAATTCATCAATAAGAAATCAGAAATAAATACTTAATTACTACTACTACTAATAATAATAATACATCAAATATTAATAATAGTGGTTGTAACAAAAGTAAACATCGTAAAAGAAAAGCTAATGGTAAATCTTGAATATAAGCACAATAAGACTTTTATTCACAATAATGTTTTCCTCACTTGTGTATTTTCAGACACAGAGATCATAACACAATATTGTTGAAATTACACCTTTACAATTGAAAGTTGAAGATATGTGAAACTGTGAAAGAAGCAACAGATTTATAAGATAAAACTCTTTTAATTCAATTCACATTTATTTGTATAGCGCTTTTCACAATACACATCATTTCACAGCAGCTTTACAGAAAACACACATTATAATCTAGAGAGATCTGTTATCAGAGGAAACTGTGTAAGTTACGCACTTCTGAAATGCACATACACAAATCACAGTTAGCGGAAAATGTGTTCATTTAAACAATTAAATACAATGATCTCATAGAAGTAATGAATACTTGTTTATTAACTAATGATTATGACATTTAGAAGATTCTAGCATTGCTGCATGTTGATTCACTTTTACAGGATTTTGACCCACATTAATGAAGGCAAACTGTGTGTGTGTGTGTGTGTGTGTGTGTGTGTGTGTGTGTGTGTGTGTGTGTGTGTGTGTGTGTGTGTGTGTGTCAGTGTGTCAGTGTGTCAATGTCAATTTTATAGCACCATTAATCCCAACCGAGGTGCTGCACATACTGTAGTAGACATAATACGACAATACAATACAATACAATTAAATCAAAATAAGATAAAAAATAAGATTTTGTGTGTGTGTGTGTGTGTGATGAACTAAACTAGAACAGGAGTGTATAGATACACAGAACAATAATCAGAAACAGGAATAAAGATCAAGAGAAACTCAAATATGAACAAAAACAGCAAAACTAAACATAACCCTAAACATAACAACAATAATAACATGATAAATGCTGCAAATCAAGTGATAACTACACACATGACTGAAATAAACACACACACACACACACACACACACAGGTTTCTATTGAGATCCTCAGATCCTTCATTCACACAAGAATTGATCAACACACAGCACTCTTGAATATGTGTCTTAATTCCCTCGACTTTGACTTTCTGTTCCTGTATTTCTGTCATTGTTGCTTCTAACTTTCGCATCTCTGTCTTCTGAGATCATCTTTCAAAGTATTTTTTTATTGAATTTTCACAACAGAGACAAACAATCAAAAGATAAAAGATAAATAATAATAAAAGATAAGCATCAGCAGAAGAACAGCCACTAACAGGTTTAGTACAGTACACACTATATATCAACTGAGCCGTCTGTAATAATACACACATAACCCAGAGCAAAGTAATGGTGTTTTAAACTGATTTAAACTCCCAGAAGTGAAGGGGAGGAGCCTAACACACACATCTATGAGTGTCTGAAACTGATCCAGAAGTGAAGGGGAGGAGCCTAACACACACATCTATGAGTGTCTGAAACTGATCCAGAAGTGAAGGGGAGGAGCCTAACACACACATCTATGAGTGTCTGAAACTGATCCAGAAGTGAAGGGGAGGAGCCTAACACACACATCTATGAGTGTCTGAAACTGATCCAGAAGTGAAGGGGAGGAGCCTAACACACATCTATGAGTGTCTGAAACTGATCCAGAAGTGAAGGGGAGGAGCCTAACACACATCTATGAGTGTCTGAAACTGATCCAGAAGTGAAGGGGAGGAGCCTAACACACACATCTATGAGTGTCTAAAACTGATCCAGAAGTGAAGGGGAGGTGCCTAACACACACATCTATGAGTGTCTGAAACTGATCCAGAAGTGAAGGGGAGGAGCCTAACACACACATCTATGAGTGTCTGAAACTGATCCAGAAGTGAAGGGGAGGAGCCTAACACACACATCTATGAGTGTCTGAAACTGATCCAGAAGTGAAGGGGAGGAGCCTAACACACACATCTATGAGTGTCTGAAACTGATCCAGAAGTGAAGGGGAGGAGCCTAACACACATCTATGAGTGTCTGAAACTGATCCAGAAGTGAAGGGGAGGAGCCTAAAACACATCTATGAGTGTCTGAAACTGATCCAGAAGTGAAGGGGAGGAGCCTAACACACACATCTATGAGTGTCTGAAACTGATCCAGAAGTGAAGGGGAGGAGCCTAACACACACATCTATGAGTGTCTGAAACTGATCCAGAAGTGAAGGGGAGGAGCCTAACACACACATCTATGAGTGTCTGAAACTGATCCAGAAGTGAAGGGGAGGAGCCTAACACACACATCTATGAGTGTCTGAAACTGATCCAGAAGTGAAGGGGAGGAGCCTAACACACACATCTATGAGTGTCTGAAACTGATCCAGAAGTGAAGGGGAGGAGCCTAACACACACATCTATGAGTGTCTGAAACTGATCCAGAAGTGAAGGGGAGGAGCCTAACACACACATCTATGAGTGACTGAAACTGATCCAGAAGTGAAGGGGAGGAGCCTAACACACACATCTATGATTGACTGAAACTGATCCAGAAGTGAAGGGGAGGAGCCTAACACACACATCTATGAGTGTCTGAAACTGATCCAGAAGTGAAGGGGAGGAGCCTAACACACACATCTATGAGTGTCTGAAACTGATCCAGAAGTGAAGGGGAGGAGCCTAACACACACATCTATGAGTGTCTGAAACTGATCCAGAAGTGAAGGGGAGGAGCCTAACACACACATCTATGAGTGTCTGAAACTGATCCAGAAGTGAAGGGGAGGTGCCTAACACACACATCTATGAGTGTCTGAAACTGATCCAGAAGTGAAGGGGAGGAGCCTAACACACACATCTATGAGTGTCTGAAACTGATCCAGAAGTGAAGGGGAGGAGCCTAACACACACATCTATGAGTGTCTGAAAGTGATCCAGAAGTGAAGGGGAGGAGCCTAACACACACATCTATGAGTGACTGAAACTGATCCAGAAGTGAAGGGGAGGAGCCTAACACACACATCTATGAGTGTCTGAAACTGATCCAGAAGTGAAGGGGAGGAGCCTAACACACACATCTATGAGTGTCTGAAACTGATCCAGAAGTGAAGGGGAGGAGCCTAACACACACATCTATGAGTGTCTGAAACTGATCCAGAAGTGAAGGGGAGGAGCCTAACACACACATCTATGAGTGTCTGAAACTGATCCAGAAGTGAAGGGGAGGAGCCTAACACACACATCTATGAGTGTCTGAAACTGATCCAGAAGTGAAGGGGAGGAGCCTAACACACACATCTATGAGTGTCTGAAACTGATCCAGAAGTGAAGGGGAGGAGCCTAACACACACATCTATGAGTGTCTGAAACTGAGTTTGAGCTGAAAGTCTTGGATCTGCTCGTATCATCAGACATGTTTGCAGTGAGTCATTGTGTCTCATATTTCCTCTCTCTTCTCTGTGTGTCACTGCCTGTTCTTCTGGCTTTCTCTTTATTTCACTGACAGCAGGTCAGCTGTTATTACTGTAATGAAGAGACAATAAGAGACTCTACAACATCTCACTGTTACTGGTGTATCATGCGGCCCAAAGCATTATGGGTAGAGTCTCTCTACAGCCTGTTCTCACTCATCAACACAGTTTCACTGATGATCCAGGATAATTAACCCAAAACCCAGGATAGAGTGTGTGTGTGAATGTGGTCTGGACTGTGTGTATGAGGCTCGTTGTGTCAGAGACGCTGTAGAAGGACAGAGTTCCTGCACTGTGATCCACATACACTCCTGTTCTCCTGTGACCCACACACACTCCTGTTCTCCTGTGATCCACACACACTCCTGTTCTCCTGCTGATGGGCTTTACAGTGAGTTCAGTCTCTATGTTATTGTGTGTGAATGAGTATCTGTCAGGAGAGCAGAACAAACTCCAGGACTGATCATTACGTCCAAACCAACACTCATCACCCCGTCCCTTCCTGCTGATGCTCTTATATGACACTGATATATACACAGCACCACTCCACTCAATCTCCCAGTAACAGCGTCCACACACACTCTCTCTACACAACACCTGACGCACATCAAATCTGTCTGGATGATCAGGATACGGCTGAACCTCTGTGCCAGTGACAGTACCAATAATCAATCTGTTCTCCTCAGTCAGAAGGAGGAGTGAACACACAGTGTTCAGATCCAGAGTGAGCGGATGAAGATCTGATGGAGAGAAAACACATCAGTGAGTGTGTGTGTGTTTTTGTGTGTGTGAGAATGAGTGAGCAAGTGTCTGTGTGTGCGCGAGTGTGTATGTGCCTGTGAGTGTGTGAGTTTGAGAGTGTGTGAGAGTGTCTGTGTGTGTGTCAGTGGCGTAGGCACGAGGGGGTCTGGGTGGGCCTAGGCCCCCTCATTTACATGTCCGGCCCCCTCAGATTTCTGATTGTTAAAAAAACAAATTAAAAAAAACCTTTAGGAGACAAAATATTTTTTTGTGATTATGTGACTTACACTGCGCAAATCAAAGTAATACTACCCACCGGATGAAGAAGGGTTGGCTCTCAGTCTCCACAGTACATAAAATATTTATTTTATTTTATTTTCCGTGTTCGCATTCATGAGGAAAAAACAATGTTACGGACGTATTCTCCATTACAGACGTGAGCGCTCTGAAAGCGGCACTAAAAGATGCTTTAAAACTTTCACAGAGACATCAAACAGAAAGCACAAAACCTTTCTTTAACCTGAATTTTGTTTTGTATTAATTGACTGTTTGCAAAAGCCACGCCCCCTAGTTATTGTTACTACGCCCCGTCAAACAAATGGTCAAACACGACCAGCGCGACAGATTGCCAGGATTATTTCTCTTGATCTGCTTTCTCCATGTTTCTTTGACTAATCTCAGTGTCTCAGTCTCACGCACGCTGCACGCAAGTTAACCATGTTCGACACATGTAACTGGGAGTGGGGCCGTCCACACTGTTTTATCCATCGTAGGCACCGCTCACGTTGAGTTTTCGGCTTTGGAAACGGAAAGAAAACTTCTCCAGACAATCTCTCGGGGTACCTAGTGTCCGATTTACAAACGCCGTGGGCGCACCGCTTCACCATCTTGCTTGGAGTCAATGTTTGACGGACCTTCTCACATAGTAACGGTTACTATTGTAACGATCACCAGCTGGAGTGCCCTCGAGAGCCACCAGAGGGCGCTCCATAATAGACTTTGATCACTTCCTCACTAACTACATTTCCCATCACTCACTGCCCGGATTCATCGGAATTCATCATCTCATTCACCTGTGTCTCATCACCTGGTTGGTCTCTGATTGCATTCACCTGTTTCTCATCACCCTGTTAGTCCCTGTCTATTTATTCCATGTTCATTCACTCACTCATGGCGAAGTTTTGTTTGTGTCCCACTGCATCTCTGAGCGTTTACCTGGTTTCATGTATTTTGGTTTTTGGATTTCTTGCCCTGTTTCCTGGATTACTCTTTTGCCTCTGGTCCCTCCCTGTTTTGTTTGTTTGTTTGTTTGATTCTTTGTTTGTTTCTTTGTTTGGACTGCCTACCTGTGTTTTGACCCATTGCCTGTACTTTGGATTACGCCTTTGGATTGCCCACAAATAAAGCTGCGTTTGGATCTTTACTTGCCTGTCTCAGAGCAGTTTCGTGACAACTATGATGTGTGATAGTCATATAGATTCAAATACTCTTATGTATAGTTATTCATTTGTGTTATTGTTATTATGTATTGCTAGTTAACATTTATTTAGTATAGCTGTCTGTTATCATCACTTAAACCTGTGTATACTGGCGGGTGACACTAGGGGACAGTGGGGAGCCGCGGGGTGGTTTCACTTGTTCACATGAAGAAGTCACACTACCAACTATTTCAACACTGTGATACAGAAACTAATTTACTGTTGTCTTTGTTGGATTTGCAGATCTTACAGTGTGTGACAGCAATAAAAATTATATGTGCCACCAGAAAACAGCCTCTTCTGTGTGTGCAACATAATCATGGCGAGCCAGCCAGGAGGACTGCTGATTGGATTTGATGACTGGATGTGAGAGAGACAGCTCCTCCTTGAGACTAACCTAGAATTAACAGAAATTCATCAATACAGAGAATAAGGTACATCATAGAGACAAAAAAAATAGAACAACTTCAAGACTGTTAGCTCCAAGTTTCTGACGCTGGAGAAGCCTGAACTGATAAAAGTCTGCCTACGCCTAAAGTGCAGCGAAAAAGCGGGTGAAGGTTTCCTAGGTCAAACAAGGTGAGCACTAATAAGAGTGGCTGAGAAGACGTTGGATGAAATTGAGGAAAGTATGAACGGGAAGAGTATGTGCTCTATGACCCTGAGTAATCGCAGCAGAGTAATCTCTGCAGAGTATGACCCTGCAAGTGCCCATGCTCGTGGCAACTGATTATAGCGTGGCAGAAAACCCTATCATCGGTTACAATATCATTGAGGAGATAATTGGCAGGTGGGAGAAATGGGGACCACGATCCAGTACTGTCGGTAGGGTAAGCAAAGCTTTCTCGATATCAATAAATAAGGCAAGATCAATGCTAAGACTGTTGAAGACTGTGAATTCATATGTGACTGTTGGAACAGTGCGAGTGGGTAGACAAAAGATCAGACTCAACGAAGGGCAAATAACCACTGTCTATGCGCAAGCAAACATTGGGGGGCGATTTCCAGAACAAAGCATATTATTTTCTCCAAGTGAACCATCACCACTACCTGAGGGTTTGGTAATGCAAGAAGGCATAGTCAAAGTCGGTACAGAAAAGACGGCGAAAGTTCCAATTGCCATTGCTAATACAGCCAAACACCCAGTCATACTTACGCCACAACTCATACTAGGCCACCTGGAAGTGATAAAGACAACTTACCCAGCAACAACAGACTCTTTGATAGAACAGCCAACATGTGGGGTGAGTGTTACACCGCATCAATCAAAGAAACCAAGTCATTGGGATCCCCCAATAAAACTTGAACACTTAACAGAGTCACAGCAACAGATTGCACGACAACTGCAAAGAATGCAATGCTTTTGATGATAATGATGTTGGTTACATCCCCTCACTAAACATGCATATCACACTCCATGACAAAACACCTGTGCAAAAGACTTATATCTCTGTGCCCAAGCCATTTTTACAGGAGGAGAAGGAATACCATCAAGATCTGCTGAATCGAAGGTGGATAAGCAAGTCAAGATCTCCTTACTCCTCCCCCGTGGTATGTGTGAGGAAAAAGGATGGAAGCTTGACGCCCGTTTCACACATACTCCGTTTGCAGTGCGTATGCGGTGCGTATTTTTTTCGGTACCCATGTTAACAGGTTAGAGCTTTCACACTGCACGCGGATGCAGTCCGTCGCTCCGTTCCAGTTTCGGTGCGTATACAGCAGTGCAGAGATCGTTTGCGCACCGAGTCTATTTTTGCTGTGCTGCAAACGCTGAATTAAAGTGACAGCGCACGGTTCGTGGTCAAAATGAACACAGATTGACCTGAAAATGTAGTAATTTCACCATAAATGCATTTAATTCAATAAAATGTAGTAATCTCACCATAAATGTATTTCATTAAATACTACTTTTTTCACAGTCATCTTTTTACTTTAAGATCAGGGTTAAGCAAGGAGAACTACAATTTACCTCAACAAGGACATAATGAACAACACCAGGGTTCCTGCATACTTTTTAAAGTCAAATTTAAGGCTTTTTAAGACCTTTTTAAGACCTGAAGAAATCAAAATTAATACCGTACATTAGGGGTGTGCAATATTGACAAAAATATATCTAGATATTTTAAACGTTTTGTTGATAATAATTAGATGATATTTTACTGATTGTGTTTTTGTGCTGGTGCATTGGCTGGTTTAGGCCTGTTGTTGACAGCAGACTCACGAAGATATTTATATTTTTCATATTCTATGCAGTGGTCAGTTCACAGTAGTGACAGAAATGATTAATTAATGTGCAATATTTGCCACCTTAAATTGATTTCCTGGGGCATTTTCACCTATGTGGACATTTTTTTCTAAACTTATTTAGAGTTATGCATCACCTTTTATGTCAAATAGCCTACTAACATTCAAATTATTCAAATTAAATTGTACAGTAATTATACTTATTTATACAATAATACTTAATTACACAATAATTATACAGTACCACCGTTACCAGTCAAATTAAATCTTTCAATCAAAATCCATCTTTGCAGTGCAGAGGTGACACAGAAGCGGCATCAGAAGTGGCATTAATATTTACACTCCATTTACAATTGCATAAATAAAGCTATGAGAGTTTTTTTTTTTAAATCAATATTCAATATTTAAATATTAAATGATTTCTAATTTTAACGTTTTAGTTAAAGGGTACTTTAAATATGAAACTAAAACCGCCAGTATGCGGCAGCAAGTCACTGTCTTAATACCGTAAGCGAGTTGAGCATACTGTCTATGTAGTCTCGCGTAGCCAGACCTTCAGACTGACGGCTGAAGGTCTGGAATTCATAGCAGCTTTCTTTGGCCAAGGCCCGCCCATAAGGCCGTTTGACCGACATGTAAAACAACCAATTACAGTTCGTTTCGTTCAGCGTCACGTTTCGGTGCATGGAAATGTCCCCACAACAACAGACCTGCGTGCAACAAGTCAGTCAGCATAGAAAATCAAAGAAAGAGAAGAAAACTTCAAGAGTCTTTCCCGTGAACCTCGCATACTTTTGAGAATTCTACGTTTAGCTGATCTTGATAAATGCTCATTGTCACTCATGTAAACACAACAGTTTTTCTTCCGCAATCACACGTCTGTGCTTTGTTTCCCGGCGGACCGAAAATAAACGCGACACTCGCGCCCCCCCCCCCGGAAATCCGATAAAATTCAACCAATCAGATGACGACTTCGACATTCCTGAAGTGTTTCCAGTTAAGTGTACCATATGCATCAGACGTTTAGCCAACGTTCCGTGGGCGTGACGTCTGAGGCTGAGACTACTGTCTATGAAGTTGAGGGATTCATTCATTCAACCGATTTGTTCAAACGGCTGATTCATTCGGGGAAGGAACAAGTGATTGTTCATTGAATCGTTAAAATGACTCGTTCAAAACGTGGAGTTCAGTCAAGAAATCATCGCTGTCTGTTGCATTAAGACTCTGCTATGGTTTCATTTTGAAATTCTAGTCGGCGAAATAAAGGGAAAACAAACAATATTGACAATATGGTGTCTAAAAAGTAACTCATGTTAATTTAACAATTGTATAACATAAATATATCACACTTCTGCACGGGAAAACGGCACTCTTACTGATGTGATATTCTAATATAAGAACAGAATATGATATAAATATAAGACAAAAACTAATTTGGGGACATAGGCCTACCTATAACTGCACTGGGTGAACGTGATTTCACCAAGTACCACATGTTCCTGGATCAACATCTTTGTTGATCCTGGATCAACTTTCCAATCAACCAATCAGATTTGAGGGACAAGTTTACAGTTTATGTCAAGTTAAGCCTTAGAACCAGGGTGAAGTACTTAAACATCAGTGCTATTCACCTTTCATTACCCTCTGATTTTAGGGAAAAGTTATGGGTAGGGTTAGGTTTAGGGGTAGGGATTGGTTAAAGACTACATTTTGGGACAGGAATGTTGATCCAGGATCAACAAAATATGTTGATCCAGGACCATGTCTTACTTGGCAAAATCACGGTGACCAACTGCACTGACACATCACGCAGTGAAAGCACGAGAGACAAATGCGATGTCAGCTCACAGAGCCTCATACATCGTTAAAACAATGATTACAATATTATTATAGACAATACACATCGCACACCCCTAAGGACATAAAGAATGAACTTACGACTGAACTGACATTTGCCAACTTTCTTCTTCTCTCCTCTCTCGCGTGCAGGAGACAGACGTTATTCTGCCGTGAATGTGATGCGAATTGTCACGTGAACAAGCAAATCCACAAAGATAGAATAATAAAAAATAATACTACGCTGATTAGATAGTTTTAATTTGGAAAACATTTAGATATGTCTAAGTCGAAGTGTCATCTAAAATTTAAGACCTTTCATAAGTAAAAATAAGAGTTTTTAAGACTTTTTATGGCCTTATATTTTAAAAATCTAATTTAAGACTTTTTAAGACTTTTTAAGGATCCGCGGGAAAACGTCTCTGGTTACGTATGTAACCCTAGTTCCCTGAAGGGAACGAGACGCTGCGTGACAACGCATTGGGAACGCCCCTGCGTGAGTCGTCATGAAGCATGTATGAAATCAGTCCAATGGCGAGACGGAACGTCATAGGCGGGTGACGTCATCGACCAGGAAACTATATAAGCACCCCAAAACACAAGCGCGTCAGCTTCTGATAAGACTGAAGCAAGTGCTCTCGGGCATGCTGGGAGTATGGCATAGACACGCAGCGTCTCGTTCCCTTCAGGGAACTAGGGTTACATACGTAACCAGAGACGTTCCCTATCAGGGAACTCGAGCTGCGTGACAACGCATTGGGAACGCTAATACCAACGCCGCCATGCGAGCAAGTGTCCGTCGTGTGAAGTCAGAGCGCACATTCGGACGAAGCACCTGCGCCCCTGGAGTGGAGCTGAAGTCAAGATGATAAAACTTCACGAATGTGTGCGGTCAGCCTGCCGCATCACAAACATCCTGGATAGATACTCCTGACAGGATAGCCTTAGAGGCAGCCATACTCCTGGTTGAATGAGCCCGGACAGCCAAAGGAGAAGGCTGACCGGTAGACTCATAGGCAAGTGAGATGGCCTCGACCACCCACTTGCTCAACCTCTGCTTAGATACTGGACAGCCCTTCTTAGGGGGTCCAAAGCAAACGAATAGCTGTTCGCTCTTCCTCCACAGGGCAGCTCTGTGGACATAAGCATCTAGGGCCCTAACAGGGCAAAGCAGATTTAGTTTCTCTTGGTCCGACGTCAGAAATGGAGGAGGACAAAAAGCCTGCAGTACAATAGGCCTGACCATATTGGTTGGTACTTTGGGAACGTATCCCGGCCTAGGGAGGAGGAAAGCCTTCACCATGCCTGGTGCAAATTCCAAGCACGAGGGAGAGACCGACAGAGCTTGAATATCTCCTATTCTTTTTAGTGAAGATATAGCCAGAAGAAAAGATAGTTTTGAGAGTGAGGAATTTCTCCGAGACTTCTTCAATGGGCTCGAACGGTGCTAGATAGAGACCTTCTAGAACAACCGCCAGGTCCCAGGTCGGCACCCTCGTGCGAACTGCTGGCCTCAGCCTCAGAATGCCACGAAGGAAACGGGTTACAAGTGGGTGTCTCCCGAGAGAAGCTCCACTCAAAGGGACGTGGTAAGCAGATAAGGCCGCCACATACACCTTCAGTGTGGAGTGGGATAACCCTGTGGAGAAACGCTCCTGAAGGAATTCTAGCACTGCACTGACGGGGCAGTTGACTGGGTCCAACTGGTGTTCTCCACACCAAGAGGTGAACATTTTCCACCTCAAGGCATATAATTTCCTAGTGGCTGGAGCTCTGGAGTGGAGGATGGTCTCCACGACCTCAGTCGAGAGACCAGAATCTATGAGCTGGGCCCCCTCAGAGGCCAAGCCCACAACCTCCATAGATCTGGGCGGGGGTGAAGTATCGACCCGCTCGCCTGAGAGAGAAGGTCCCTCCTCAACGGAATCTCCAGAGGAGAGAAATTAGGTCCGAAAACCAAACTCGGGCCGGCCAGTACGGGGCTACCAACAGTAGACTGACCCCGTCCCGGCGAACCCTCTCCAGAACTCCTGGGAGCAGAGCAATCGGGGGAAATGCGTACAGGCGTGACCTCGGCCACTCCTGTACCATTGCGTCCAACCCCAGAGGGGCTGGAGGACTTAGGGAAAACCACAGATGGCAGTGTGATGTTTCCCTGGATGCAAATAGGTCTGCCTCGGCACGACCGAAATGTTTCCATAGGAGCTCCACCACCTCGGGGTGGAGTCTCCACTCCCCGGGCCTCAGCCCCTGCCTCGACAGGATGTCTGCCCCCTGATTCAAATATCCAGGGATATAAATTGCCCTTAATGAAAGAAGCTTCCCCTGGGACCATAGAAGGATCTGGCGAGCCGGCTTGTATAACGGGCGCGAACGCAGACCCCCCTGATGGTTTATATAAGAGCCCACCGATGTGTTGTCTCACCGGACAAGAACATGGTGACCTCTCAGGTCTGGGAGGAAGTGTTTCAGAGCCTGAAACACTGCCATCATTTCTAGACAATTTATGTGCCAATGAAGATGATGGTCCTGCCACAGACCCTGGGCCGAGCGACCGCTCATGATCGCCCCCCAGCCTGTGAGAGAGGTGCCCGTCGTTAGTGTTATACGATGAGACGGAGCCCCCAACACAGGACCTAGGGACAGGAACCAAGGTTCTTTCCACATAGCCAGAGCACGGAGACACCGTCACGTGACCCTGATCTTGCGGAGCGGGTTTCCCCTCGGGGAGAACCCCTTGGACCTGAGCCACCACTGCAGTGGTCTCATGTACAGCAGGCCGCAAGGTATAACGTTGGACGCTGCTGCCATCAGACCCAGACTCCTCAGATATCCTTTCACAGTGAGTGACTGGCCTAGCTTTGCCTGTTTGATGGCTGAGAGAATCGAAGCTATACGAGCAGGAGACAGACGTGCCTGCATCGTCGTCGAATCCCAAACCACGCCCAGAAAAGTGGTCCTCTGTACTGGAGAAAGCACACTCTTTTTGGCGTTGAGCCTCAACCCCCACTTTTTGATATGGGCGAGAACGACATCTCGATGCCGAATCGCCTGATGCTCCGATTGAGCCAGAATCAACCAATCGTCGATATAGTTTAAAATGCGGACGCCCTGGAGCCGCAGCAGTGCCAGAGCTGCATCCATGCATTTCGTAAAAGTTCGGGGAGAGAGTGCTAGGCCGAACGGAAGAACCCGATACTGGTACGCTTCGCCCCCGAAAGCGAACCTCAGGAACTTCCTGTGTTGTGGAAGGATGGAAATGTGGAAGTATGTGTCTTTTAGATCTATCGTGACAAACCAGTCCTCGGACCTGATCTGTGACACGATCTGCTTGATAGTAAGCATTTTGAATTTGATCTAAAGTCGGGCGCAACCCCCCATACTTCTTTGGAACGATGAAATATCGGCTGTAATAGCCCAGCTCTCCGCTGGGAGGAAGAACTCGTTCTATAGCCTCCTTCAGCAGGAGAGTTTTCACCTCCTGTTCCATAACCAGAGCCTGCTCGGGGCCCACCACTGTGGGCAGAACCCCTCTGAAGCGAGGTGGGCGTGATCTAAACTGAATCGCGTACCCCCTCTCGATAGTCTGCAGGACCCAATGAGATACATTTGGAAGGCTTTTCCACTCTGCCAAAAATTCTACTAAGGGTACCAGTCTCTCGAGACTGGCCTCTGGAGTATTTTGAGTGGCAGACACAGTGCCCTGTAACGGCAGGGAACAACTGGTCTGACCGCTCTAAACCGCTCCTCAGAGCGGGCGAGCGTCCCTCGGGAAAGCGGTCGCTGGGACCGCCTACGCCCCGGCACGCAGGCGGGGTTGGCAGAACGGGCCCCTGAGGGCACCGAGACAGAACGGGCGCCGTGTACAGCGGCGAACACCTTTCTCTCTCGGTGGGGACCACCCTCAGCACCCTGACACCTTTTGGCGTCAGGGCTTCTTCGACGAAGCCTTCCTGGCGACAATAACCGTCCTCAGATCGGCTTTGCCCCTGGAAGACCTCGTCTGATAGCGCCGCGACTCGGCCCAGTTTTGCTGGGGAGGAGCGCGAGACGCGACACTCTTCTTCTGTTGCGCCCTGTGTGAGGAGCTACTCGACGGCCGGGGCTGCTCCCGCCCAGCAGCCCCGGGGACATGCACACGGAGGGGGAGGAACTTCTGGAGCGCCGCTGCCTGCTTCTTTTCCTCCTGAAACCTCTCGATGACCGAATTCACTGAGTCACCGAAGAGGCCAGCAGTTGACAACGGCGCATCCAGGAGAAAAGATTTTTCTCTCTCTTTCATGTTTGTTAAATTCAACCATAAGTGCCTCTCCGTGGCCACCAGGGCTGCCATAGAACGGCCGACTGATCTGGCCGTCTCCTTGGTGGCACGGAGAGAGAGATCGGCTGCTTGACGCAATTCTCTTATAATATCAGCACTTATCTCTTCCCCCTCATTAATGTCTTTTAATAAATCTGCTTGATATGCTTGCAAGATTGACGTTGTGTGAAGACATGATGCTGCTTGTCCCGCCACCGAGTAGGCTTTGCCCATCAAAGCCGATGTATTTCTTAATGGCTTGGTGGGCAACGCCGGTGTCTTAAAGGACGATGCCGTATTAGGAGAAAGATGGCTCGCCAAAACTTCCTCCGCCTTAGGCATCGCCCCATAACCATAAAATATTGATCCAGAAATATTAGAATAAATAGATGTTTGTTGAGAAAATATTCTGGCTGACACCGGTCTATTCCATGATCTCGACACCTCGGTGTGGAGATCAGGAAAGAACGGAAGACACCGGCGTGGAGGTGCAGCGCGAGATGGCAAAAATCTCTCATCCAACTTGCTTTTCATTCTAGACTCCTGTCTATCAGCTGGCCACTCAATGCTTAATTTTTCAACTGCACGAGTCAACACCTCCATAAGCTCCTCACTAGCAGGAGACTGAAGTGACGAATCCCCAGTCTCTGCTGTATCAACACTTTCAACATCCAATTCCTCAGAACTGGATAGTTGAAGTGTTGGTGCCTCAGCCCGGGGGGAAGAAACCGCAGCGCGTGCTTCCACACCGGGGTCTGAGGCACTGGATCTATCAGGTAAGGGCTGAGATAAGGCAGCGCCCGTCTCAATCCCCGCTGATAAATCCATTTGCGATCCCCACGATTGAAGCCTCCGCTGTGCCTCGGCAGCAGCGGGACCCGAACCGCGGGGAGCGCGCACCGAACCACTCTCCTCGAAGAGGGCTCGGCGGGAGCGGAGCGTTTTTAATGACATACGCTCGCAATGCTCGCAATCAGCTCCCTCGAGAGCTGACTGGGCATGCTGCACTCCCATACAAACAACACACAGATCGTGAGTATCTCCACCCGTGATATAACGTGGGCAAGGATGAACACACTTTCTGAACTGCTGTTTGTTCGCCATATTATATATATCGTCTCTTATAGTTTTTTATATATGTGAAAAACTCCTGCCTAGCAATTTCTAAGGACAGACAAAAACACTCAGAGACACAGACTGATATATTTCACACATAGAGCGCTTGCTGAAGACTCAGAAGCTGACGCGCTTGTGTTTTGGGGTGCTTATATAGTTTCCTGGTCGATGACGTCACCCGCCTATGACGTTCCGTCTCGCCATTGGACTGATTTCATACATGCTTCATGACGACTCACGCAGGGGCGTTCCCAATGCGTTGTCACGCAGCTCGAGTTCCCTGATAGGGAACTGAACACTCATCTCATTCGTGGAAGTGGAAAAACAAGTTCTTTGTGACATGCAAGATTTATTGTATTAAAATTTAAATGCAAAAGAAAAGGCATGAGATGATGAGAGTCGGCTGTTTTTGTCAATTTTAAGTTTTAATTTAAAATGTTTGCGATTTTAATATAAGTAGGCTACATGGTTAAATATTTGACCACTTGCTTGAGCAACTTAATATATACAGAAGTAATGCATGGAATTATAGGCCTATGTTGTTTAAATTGTGTTTAAACGTGCATACTTCCATTCAAGTTTGTAGGCCTATATGTGTACAAAGAGAATCGCAATGCTGACAAAACTTTTTTTTTTATAAAAGTTGCTGCATAACTTCTGGATTTGAAATAAAAATAGTGAGTAGGCATATGTGTTTGTGAGACAGCCGCAGATCAGTTACGCACTGGAAACGCAGCATATGTGAAAGCATTATAGCGCGTGCTGCTCCTGTACCGTATTCGCACCGCAACACGCGCCGCATGCACTGCACACGGAGTATGTGTGAAGCGGGCGTTAAGACTCTGCTGCGATTATCGCGAGTTAAATCGTAAGTCTGTACCAGACAGGCAACCCATTCCCAGGATCCAGGATATGTTGGACTCCCTGAGTGGCAGTTCTTGGTTTTCAGTTTTGGACCAAGGGAAGGCCTATCACCAAGGATTCCTTGATGCTGAGAGCCGACCCTTAACAGCTTTATAACACCCTGGGGACTATTTCAGTGGAACAGGATTCCATTTGGCCTTAGCTCAGCTCCAGCCGAGTTCCAGAGGAACATGGTAGCTTGTCTGGAGGATCTGCGAGATGTTATCTGTCAGCCTTACCTGGATGATAACCTTGTTCATAGTACCTCTTTCGATGACCATGTGAACCATGTTCGCACAGTCCTCCAGAGATACCAGAAACATGGAGTCAAACTCAGCCCACACAAGTGTGAAATGTTTCAACGGAAAGTACGTTTTTTGGGCCGCATTGTGTCTGAGGATGGATATTCCATGGATCCAGCCGAAATAGCCCCGGTACAGGCCCTGAAGCTCCGAACACGAGCTACAGTAGGAGATCTGAGGAAAATTATGGGATTCCTCTCCTATTATAGAACATACATACCCAATTTCTATCGCCTGGCAAGACCTCACTATCAGCTGACCGCCGCACCACCACAAAGCACATTACCTGCTGAGATGAGGGAAAGAAAAAAAGAGTCCGTACCAAGTCAAAAGGTCAGGCATCCCCTATGTAAGGAACTTAGATATTAATAATCAATAATAACTTGATATGATTTATTATGAATATTTGGGTCAGTTAATTGGATTAACTTGACATGGCAAAATTAATATTACAATCAATTAATCAGTTTGTCCAACGAACTCTTTTGATTAATAATTTATTCTTAGAAAAGGGTATCTTCCATGGCCACAGAAGAATAATTATTTCTTAGCATGTGCAGCACTTTGAGCATGTAGCAAGATCAAGATCGTAAAAGAGAATTTGTTTGCAAGCAGTGAATCAGAACCAAATACATAAAGTGCACAAGTTTTATTTTCTAAATCATAAAACATGACTAAACTAAACAAACATACATAAATACATGTGTAGGAAAAAGGAGTGAGAGATGGAATGGTGTAACGATGGAGAAGATCCATCTAACTATGAGAAGAACCAACAGCATTTCATTTTCACATTTCCCCAGTATCACCAGAAACAGTTTTGCGGCTGGATGAAAAAACTAAGAGAGGGAGGTCACATGTGGACTTTCTCTAATAAAGCCTGAGAAAGATCCAACCCCTAAGGGTTGACTGGACCAATAAGCAAGGTGAAATGTCTGAGTGGGAAGGTTGCTCTAGTTAATTTACGAGTCTTTGTCCCAAGCATGGTTATACCTTCATTAATGCTCAGATAGATATAAAACATCCACAATGCATTCTAGAAGAAGGTGATGTACATCAAAGTGTGAGTCATTAAATGAGGATTAATTAGGTAGGAGGCATAATACAGGTGAGGTTACATTGATCATTATTTGGTTGTATACCAAGGTACATTCCTTAATATATATATAAAAGTACACAAGACAGTAAACCATTTACACTGTTTCTTTCACAGTTTCAGGGCCGGCGCTCCGCACACGCACATCACGCGCTGCGCGTAGGGCACCAAGTGCTTGGGGGGGCACCAAAAAATCTGGGTCGTGAAAAATCATCACAATAGGCTACTAGTATAAATAACAAATAAAATATGTCTAAAGCATGTTAATATACAAAAGCAATACAAAAGTAATATAGGCCTAGACCAAATTAGTCGAGAAAAAGGTGAATCTCCTTTTTCGTCTCCCTCTGGTGCCCCCCCTTCCCCACCTCCCAGTGGTCTGTTCGATTATGCCTCAATCAATGTCAAATTTGGCAGACACCGACCTCAGACATGGCCTCGAAAAGGCACCAAGAGTCGGGGGCGAAAAAAGGAAAAAGAATAGACAGCGGGATGATACTCGCGCGTCGCTTTGCAGGTAAGACAATGTTTTAAATAAAAATGTTAGTTTTGTAGCGCGGGCGCCCTTGCGTCGTGTATGCATGTCCAGGGGGGGCGTCGCTAGTAGTGCAAATGAAATGATCCGGGGCTTTTTTAGCCCTGCATGTTGAATCTTTTATTTTAACGGGGGTCCGGGGCTTTCTCCCCCGGAAAATTTTGAAACTTGGCCTGTTTAAGATGCAGTTAGTTTGTTTGGGGAGAAAAGGAAGACCGCTTAGATACGTTTTTTCGTTGTTGTTTTATGCGGATAATGCGGTCATTTTCAAGAGGTTCATAGGCCAAGGCCCAAGGGCGACATCTGTTGGTGAAACTGCAATTAGAAAAAAAAAAAAAAAAACACAATCTCAGTGTTTGTATATTTTCATATTCACTTGGGCACCACCAAGCATTTGTGCTTAGGGCACCCAAATGGCTAGCGCCGGCCCTGCACAGTTTTATGCATGTTAATTTATAGATCAGTTAGTCTATGATTAATGCAGCAAAGTCTGTATTAAAGATTGTTTCTGTCTTCCCATTTTCTCTCTCTTGAGCATGTGGCCAAACGAATGTGGTCGTAAAATTTTCTTATCAGCCCTGTAACATGACACTGTTTCAGCTCTGGTGTTAGTTTCATTTGGGCTGTTAGTTTTGTAGTTTCATAAACCTTTGTATATAATGAATAATTAGTGTGTGTCTGATGGGTCCAGACCCTACACCTAACACACCCATCACTTGGACACAGACTCATCAAGATGCGTTGTACACACTGATTGACCATTTAACAGAGCCGCCAATTCTTGCTTATTCTGACCTGACTCTACCATTTTTCCTCCATTGTGATGCGTCACAGGACGGTCTGGGGGCAGTCCTTTATCAAAGACAAAAGGGAAAGATGTCAGTGATTGCATATGGGTCAAGGGCACTTACACCACCTGAGAAAATCACATGCATTCAGGAAAACTAGAATTCCTTGCTCCAAAGTGGGCTATTTGTGAGCGCTTTAGGGATTATTTGTTTCATGCTCCACACTTCGAAGTGTACACAGACAATAATCCCTTAACAAACATTTTGACAACAGCCAAACTAAATGCAACAGGACACCGTTGGGTCGCGGAGCTGGCCGATTTTAATTTCACCATCAAATATCGTCCGGGGTGATGCAATGCAGATGCAGATGGCTTGTCGAGGATGCCACCAAACATCGACCAGTACATAAAAATGTGCACAGAGGAGATCAACCAAGACGTGATAAGTGCTGCAGTACAGGGTGTGGTGTTACCTTTCAAGGATGCTCCTCTGTGGACAAGTGCAATAGACAAACAAGCTGTATACCTGGTGGAAGATGGAATCTCACTGCCCACTAATCTGTGTCTTTCGCAGGAACAGAACAAGCAATCTCAACAGAGAGACACTGTTATCAGCCGTGTCTTGGAGTACAAAAAGAATAACAGTCGTCCATTCGGCCGTACTCTCAAAAAAGAATCTCCGGATGCCAGACTCCTGCTGAAACAGTGGACACGATTGCACATGGATGTTAACGGAGTCCTGTACAGAAAAGCAGGAGAGAGAAACCAACTCATCCTACCAAAAGAACATCATCAAATGATTTATAAGGAGTTGCATCAGGAGATGGGGCATCTCGGAACTGAGAGGAGTCTAAGTTTGATACGTGAGAGATTCTGTTGGCCCTATATGCAAAAAGAGACTGAGCACTTTGTGACACGTGTCTGTGAGTGTCTGAAAATAAAAAAACCTCACAAGATTACTAAAGCCCCATTGATTACCATTCAAACTACATACCCTTTCCAGCTTGTATCCATCGATTTTCTTCACCTTGAGAAGTTCAAAAATGGGTATGAGTACATACTTGTAGTGATCGACCATTTCACACGTTTTGCCCAGGCTTACGCCACACGAAATAAGTCTGCAAAAACTGTGGTACAGCACGTCTTCTGTGATTTTGCCCTCAAGTTTGGCTTCCCTGAGAAAATCCACCACGACATGGGAAGAGAATTTGAGAATCATCTGATGGATCAGGTGCAGAAGGTTTGTGGTGTGCGTGGATCTCACACAACCCCATATCACTCAATGGCCAACGGGCAAGTTGAAAGGTTCAACAGGACGCTCTTGTCCATGCTCAGGACACTGAGTGATGACAAAAAGGCTGACTGGAAGAACTCGCTGTCCAAAGTGATCCATGCATACAACTGCACCCGCTGTGAAGCGACTGGGTTCTCTCCATATTACCTGCTATTCGGGCGTTCACCCCGGCTTTCCATCGATCTCATGTTCAACCTGCAGGGCGAATGAAAGACAGCAGAGTTGTACAGATTATGTGGCAAACTGGCAAACACGGATACAGGAAGCTTATCAAATTGCATCAAAGACTGCAAAGAAAGAGGCCTTGAGAGGAAAAAAATACTATGACAAGAAAGTCTATTGAGTTGAACTTTGGCCTGGCAACAGAGTCTTACTCAGGAACTTAAGTGAAAGAGGAGGGCCAGGTAAACTGCACTCACACTGGGAAGATTGTGTGTATACAGTAGTAAGCAGCAGTGATGCTGGTAACGCGTTACTCTAATCTCAACACTTTTTTCAGTCACTTTTTCAGTCACTGAAAACTTTTTTCAGTCACTCCTTCAGTCACTTTTTTAATCTAACGTGTCACTATTTCCAAACGAGTAATCAGATTAAAGTTACTTATCCAAGTTACCGTGCGTTACTATTTTTGTCATTTTCTTAAATGATGGCTGATATGCGATATGAAACCAAAATGTGTGTGAGAAGGCAGAATCGCGACACACCCCTTCCAACTTGCAGAGTTATCCTTCTCGTCCAGATCCAATGCTACCACATGTTTAAATTACTATTAGTATTATTTTAAGTTAACATTATAAAATACGTAGACCCACACCACAAAACTAGTTAAGAATAAATTCTTTAAAATTGGGCAATTCCAGCGTTATGGACGTGACATTTGAGGTAAAAAAAAACTTGACATGTAAATTCTTAGAAAATGCATTTAATACCAATATATTGAAACCTCTGTTTATCCATACTCCCTTAATAAAGGAGTCCAGACATTAGAAAAATATCAGTCTACACATGCGTTTTATATTTAATATGAGGGAAATACACATCCGTTACGGACGTAACACAAAAAAACTTTAACTTAGGTGGCAAAAGTACAAAAAGTAATACTACCCACCGGATGAAGAAGGGTTGGCTCTCCACAGAAAATAAAATATTCATTTGTCTTATTTTTCGTGTACGCATTTATGAGGGAAAAACAACGTGACAGATCCCTGTTAAGGACGTGACCGCTCTGAAAGACTGCTTTAAAACTTTCGCAGAGACATCAAACGAAAGCACAAAGCCTTTCATTAAGGTGAATTTCGTTTTGTATTAATTGTATCTTCATTTTAATCAATGTTTCATCAACCAATTGCCTGGATTTAATAAATAAGAAGTAAATATAGCAGACAATAGATAATCACGACACGGAGGCGCCGGCGCGTGAACTGGAGCTCGACTCATGAGTCATAAATGAACCAAAACACATAAGGTAGGCCTACTTGCCTCACACACCTGAGAAATATATCTATAGAAAGCTTGAAATGTGTACTTTTAAACAGAACAATTCAAAACGAAAGAAAACAGACTGTTCTCTGCTTAAGTAATCCGTATGAAATGTGCATTTCTCTCTGGTGCGTTCACTACTGAAGATCGCGCGCGAGTCAGCATAGTTTTTTATAAACACATATATGTTAAGTGAAGCCAAGAAAGACTGTCTGAAAAACATGTATTTTTTCAGGAAATAGTTTTTAAGTTCAACTTATAATGTCAGGAGATAGCCTACATTGTTGACGTTACTGTTAAAAAGGGGTGTTTTCGGCAGCTGCTGAATGTAACTAATAAAGTAACTTGTAATCTAACTTAGTTACTTTTAAAATCAAGTAATCTGTAAAGTAACTAAGTTACTTTTTCAAAGTAACTGTGGCAACACTGGTAAGTAGGAAAAGCCCTGATGGTCCGGTGTACGAGATCAGACCAGAGAAAGGAGGACAGAGTCGGGTGGTACACCGGAACCTCCTGCTGCCCTGTGACAGTTTACCTGTGGAAAAGCTGGACACCAGAGAATGTCAAACACAGAAAAGAAAGCACACAGCTAAGAACAGGAAGGAGCCAGAACAACAATCCAACCCTGACTCGGACAGTGATGATGACGAAGGGTATATATACTGTACTGTAAATTTCCTCTCTGTTCTAAACAAAGTGGGAAGCCCATCACGCTGAATTCGGAGGCAGAACCATTCAAACCAGCAATACTGAGTGAGGACTTACCCGCCTACCTACCTGATTCTGGAGAAGAAGAGAATCCAGACGACACTGGGGCTGAAGAGGAGAATATTCCACAGGAAAACAGTGTTTCTGAGGAGGAGGATCGAGATTCTGTGAGTGAACCAGAGGTGCCACAACCATCAACTTACCCAAAAATACAGATACATCAGCCAAAGATGTTGACTTATAACGAACTGGGAGAACCGACAGTGGAACGGAGAAATCTAGTTCTGAATGAGATCGACTTCCAGACTGCCTGTGGTCAGAACCTGTGGAGGCCATGGACTTTAATAAACAACATGGTAGTAAACTAAAGACAATTTACTATCACAGCAGAAAAAAAAGGATAGAAGAAGAAAATAGAAAAAGATTACATACCTTAGACGTGTGACCTGAGATCTGGGACCTGTAAAGTAAACAGAAAAAAAGAGAGAGGTAACAAGACTAAGTGAATAAGTGGCCGGTAATTATGGAGTCTGGTTACATGGTAAGATTCCTCTAATTAAGATGTAACTGTTTACATATACTAACATTGCCGATAGAAATAATCAGATCAATGGAAAAGTGCAATAGTCAGAAAATGCAGCATTAGTGAGTGACCCCTTTTTTTTCTTGAAACAAGCCATGGCTAAAATAAGTTAAAATAAACTGAAAACCTACCTTTTGTTTTGCAGCCAGGAACGGGTCAGCCGGGAAATATTTTTCTGAAGTTGTGGTAAAATGTCAAGGAACATTTTTTTTTTTTTTAGTGGGGGAGGGTGTAGTCATATAGATTTAAATAATCGTATGTATTGTTATTCATATGTGTTATTGTTATTATGTATTGCTGGTTAACATTTATTAAGTATAGCCTGTGTATACTGGCGGGTGACACTAGGGGACAGTGGGGAGCCGCGGGGTGGTTTCACTTGTTCACATGAAGAAGTCACACTACCAACTATTTCAACACGGTGATACAGAAACTAATTTACTCACTGAGAGTAGTTGTATGTTCAGATTCGTTGTCAGCCTTAGAAAATTTTAAATGAGGTAATTCGAGTGAGAGGCATGATATTGTGTGTGAGATATTGACTTTGCTTTATAGTATTCAAAATGGGGGGACGCATGTAAAGGTTGTTTGGGTTCCGGCCAATGTAGGTATGGTTGGTAATGAGTTGGCAGAAGGGTTTGCTAAACAGGCTTTGAAAGCGACAAATGTCTCTAGTCTGTGTAAAATATCAAAATCAGAAGCTAAGTCAATGATTAAAAAACATGTTAAAACGTTGTGGCAAGATAAATGGGATAGGGGAGATAAAGGGAGGGGTTTTTACATTATAAATCCTGAGGTTGGTCAGGGTCGTCTGGTTAAGATGTCGAAGAGAAGAGGACATTTTTACAAGAATGAGAATAGGGCACACTGGACTAAACAAAACAGTACAGCTAATAGGAAAACATAAGTCAGGAAATTGCGAGATTTGTAATGTGTCAGACACAGTGGAACATGTCTTTATGATGTGTAAGAAATTTAATAGAGAAAGGGTTTTAATTAAAAGAAAAATAGAGGGCATGGGGAAAGGTTTATCTTTAGAGATATTTTGTCTAAGGCTTCCGATCATAGAGTAATAAAATATATGTTTGAATTTTTAAAGAACACTGGAATCATTGACAGAGTGTAGTTTTTTATTTTATTTTTTTTTTATGTAAGCCATAGTGATCATCGAGCACAATTTATCTGGAGGGTGGCGGTAGTGCGCTAAATTAGCGCTAAATAACTGGTGTATAAGTAAATTCAATGTTTTAGTTTGATGCACTTGTTTCATGGAATTGATGACAATGGTCGGGTCGACCGCATTGGCGGATGTGTTCGCCCGCGCTGCTTAGGCCGGGGACACGCTGGCTGCGTGGCGTGAGCGTGGCGTTTCTGTTGCGTGTCAGCTGCGTGGCGGCTGCGTTGCGTTTTCTGTGTCTTTGCACACCAGAAACGTGTCTGACGCGGCGCTGCTGCTGCTAGGTGACGTACAGGGAGGACGTATGTGGAAGCCCTATACTTCATAATATATATATATATAAATATAAAGCATAATTATAAAGCCTACTGATAAAGACACCGTCAGCAGTATTGACAGCAAAATAGACTAGGCCTACATAATATTTCGTTCTGTATTGACAGGTGCAATATTTGAAAATTGATCATTATTTATTTTTAAATTATATGTATATCTGAATTTATGTCAAAACCTAGACTTTCAACCATCAAAATGTAATTTATTAATATGTATTCGTGTACAAATAACATATAAACATCTTTTCCTATTCTATTTTGCCTGGAAACGCTTCCAACACGCGTGCGTGTCGCGTGAAAAATAGGCGTCGGTTCTATTTCTAGCATGCACGCGTTTTCGCGCGTGTCACGCAGGCAGTCTGCAAGCTCTAACCTGTTAACATGGGAGCCGTAATAAAAACGGACACGCCACGCAGCTGAGACGCGCACGCCACACAGCCAGTGTGTCCCAGGCCTTACCCCGAAAATCCACTGGATCCGTCTGCGGCGCGGAACGTCAGCGCCACGTTTTTGATGCGTCCCTAGCTCGGCGTCAAAGTCCACTGGAAGCGTCTCAGACGCGTTTCAGCAGCGGGCGTTGGTGACTTCTTTTAGTCTCCACAGGGTGTTTTATTTTGAAAATCTACCGGATCCTCATGCCGTTCTGTGTCTGACTTCCTGCCCGGTACGATGTGCTCTGTGCTGCTTGACGCGGCAAGCGGCGAAAATAGAACTGCTACCTATTCTCTGCGGAGCGGCGCGGAGAGACGCTTCTGGGACGCTTCTGAGACGCGCCGCGTCCGCAGCTGGTGGACTTTAGAGCATTGACTATAATGGCCGCGATTAGCTCCGGCGTCCGCTGCTGGTGGACTTTAGAGCATTGACTATAATGGCCGTGATTAGCTCCGGCATCCGCGACGCTGACGTTCCGCGCCGCAGACGGATCCAGTGATTTTAGGGGTCAAAGTCTACTGGAAGCGTCTCAGACGCGTTTCAGCAGCGGGCGTTGGTGACTTCTTTTAGTCTCCACAGGGTGTTTTATTTAAAAAATCTACCGGATCCTCATGCCGTTCTGTGTCTGACGGTAGAGATCCACTTGTCCGTGCAACACTTCAGTCGCGCCGCGCTACGCTTTATTCCTATGGGTGACGTCACCCGACTTTGTCGCGCCCGCAAAGCATTCCGGGAAGGCGGCGCTTCATTTTGAAAATTGTCGCGCGTCAAAAAGCTGGCCGATGCCCAGCTTTATGCAATTCCGTTGAACGCGACGCGACTATCCAATAGAAGAAGAGCATATGGAGACGGAGGGAAGTCTCTCGCAGGTCCTCTGTTCTAGACTGGATGCTGGCTCAAAACCACGCCCATAGCGGTAAACTTGAGGAACGCCCATCAAAGTACAAATGTGGGGAGGCGTCGCGTCACCACGCGACTGTCGTGTCGGACAAGTGGATCTCTACCGTGACTTCCTGCCCGGTACGATGTGCTCTGTGCTGCTTGACGCGGCAAGCGGCGAAAATAGAACTGCTACCTATTCTCTGCGGAGCGGCGCGGAGAGACGCTTCTGGGACGCTTCTGAGACGCGCCGCGTCCGCAGCTGGTGGACTTTAGAGCATTGACTATAATGGCCGCGATTAGCTCCGGCATCCGCGACTCTGACGTTACGCGCCGCAGACGGATCCAGTGGATTTTAGGGGTCAAGCGGATGTCCGCGGCCGCGCTGTCGGATGTCGGGCGGGTGATCGCGGCCTTACAATGTTTAAATGAGATTAATTCCGTTTCAGTGCACTCCATGTTTTAGTAAAGAGAGTTTACAGTTACGTTAAATTGCTACTTAAAGTGCTTGAATGGGTATATTGAGCTTTATAAGCTTAGTTCTGAATGTCAATGTTAGTATATGTTTTATTTGGTGGAATACATGGTTTTAATTTTCTGTGACCATACTGTATAATTGGGTTAATGGAAAGAGAGTGTGGTTTTTCACTTGTTCACATGAAGAAGTCACACTGCCAACTATTTCAACACTGTGATACAGAAACTAATTTACTGTTAAAACTAGATCTTACAGTGTGTGACAGCAATAAAAATTATATGTGCCACCAGAAAACAGCCTCTTCTGTGTGTGCAACACTTACACTAATAACTATCTAACATTATTCCAAGCAGCTAGTCCCATTTGCAGTGTCCATTGCAAGCCCAGCAACACAGTTCAATAAATTCACTTCAGAAACGTTGTTGAAATAAAAGATGAAAATCTTCGGTTTTATTCTTTGGTTTCCGATTTACAAAAGAAAATGTGAGCTGGTTAATACAGTTGCTAGTGAAATAAAAGATTACTAATAAAAGTAGCTATAAGTTAGCAGTTAACAGGTAAGAAAACCGTTCGCTCTCAATATCACATAATGAGAATCAACGTAATGTAGCCGAAGTTGGCCTTTTTTTAAAGAGGCAGTACACTATTTTTACCAAATCCTACAAGCACATGAATTTTAGTATGCTTTTAACCTTTTAAGTATTATTTAACATCTTTTACATGAACTTCTAAATAAAAATTATTTACCTGTTTAACATTAATTCTTATTCACATTACAATGAGTTGTACTTTGGCCTCTACACACTGTTCCGACAAACAGTGACTACGTTTACATGCAGCCAAATTTCGGGTTATGGTCGGGTTAAGGTCACTATTCGGGTTTCTGAAACATTAGGGATAACCCGTTTACATGCGTGAGCAGAGAGAGTTACTCCTGTATACATGGAATTGCAATATCCCGATGTAAACGCGACGCGCGGTTAGCGTCTGGACATACGGACAACCTTAAGACGCAATATGCGTCATTTCCGATTCTTCTTCCTGTATCCAAAGACAACAACAATAGTAGCAGCACGCGGATAATGAATAGTTCGGGGCAGATAGCGATCGCCTTTGTTTGCGCTTTGGTGCTGGTAACGTTACTGACCTCGCTCCAAAAGTATGCTGTGCTGCGTCTCGCCATGTTTACTTCCGGTATACTGCACGCGGGGTTTTGTATGCGCCGAGAAGTTTCTCTACTCAAAAGACCAAGATTCCTTGCGAATAGAACATGCGCAGAACACACATCACTATGGGGATATGCCGATGCGCGTTTACATGACCAAAAATTCGGGTTAGAAAAGGGGTACCCCAGGTATAATATCCCGGTTTTTAAAATCCGGGATATGAGCATATTCGGGTTTTTGCAGGTGTTTACATGGCCGTGCGCGACCGGGTTATTGCTAATATCCCGGTTTTGAACGGGTTATTGGCTGCATGTAAACGTAGTCACTGACATCTGTGATGTGAGACCGGCGTAACAGACCACCATCACTCTTCCTAGAGTTGTTCCTTCATATACATGTAAAGCTGAAACACCCTGTATCTGAGCCGGTCACATAAACACCTGTAATGTTCATCATTTACTCAAGGTTTGTGATGAGCCGCTGTCCGATTCAATGCAGTTGCTGCTTCAGCTTTTAACAACGGCTTCTGTGTGAACTTTCCATTACACTGTGTCTCGATTATAAAACACAATGCTCTGAGCAAACATATAATCCTCTAAAGCTCTCTGGGACGCCAGTAAAGAAAAGCACTTGTTTCTGATGCTGTTGTCAGAAACCATGGAGCGTAGTGTGTGTGACGCGATCTAACCAGAACACCTCCAGTAACCACTGACACACACTCCTTCTTGTCTTCTTTTGACGCTGCCATACGTCAGCATGAGAGGCAACTGTTGATCAACTGTACACATAGATTCAACAACAACTATATTTTATAGACCGCCAAAAGCTACAGAAAAGAGAAGCAAATAAATTCTGCAATTCACAGAAACTGCTGGGATCCAGGCAGCAAAACATGGAGTGAATGGGTTCAAATGATGTTGAATTTTGGGGTAAAATCATATCCTGGGTCATATATTGTATTGGCAACTCATCAATTAAATATTTGCCATCTAATATTCTGGATAACTGTAAAGTTCTTGTCAGTTATTAACCCGATTCCTGGGCATATTATGTCGATGTCCGTTGACCACAGTCTTTTTAGTAAGTTGTTTAAGTGACGAGTCCAACTGCATTCAACAAGTTTTGTTGCTTGTTTTACTCCTGTTTTTGTAATTTCCCTTAAGAAAGCCAGTGATGCTTAAGGGTGTTGCCCCTCCGACTGAAGGGACGTGTCCCAGCAGGAGACGAGCGCGAGTGCATACCCTCTATAGAAGTCAAGAGACATGGGCCTGTTACTAATCTATATTAAACAAGCTCATATTAAAGCTTTGTCTTATTAAAGGCTATATTTTAAATTATTTATTATTTGCTATACTTATATTCATTTTGTTATTGTGCAGTTAATATTATATGCTCTGTACTTTTACTTTTTGTTAACATAAATAAAAATGACACATTATTTTTGTGTTGTAAGTGTTCTCTGTAACCCCTTAATCAAAATGTGCTGTTATTCGCCAATGCATTATGTCCAATACATTTACACATACAGATCATTAATATATTATATTACAAATTAATATATGCACATGTATTGAAAATGAATGTATTTACATAGATGTATATCTAAACATATTTACATATTAAGAATAATAAATATATTTAAATATTTGCAATAAAATATATATACATATGCTTAATATATATGAAAATAAATAAATAAAATATTTAAATGTATTTTTAACATATACTTCAAAATATATTTACATACAAGTAAAATAAGTATTTTCTTATATTTTGAATTAATAGATTTAAATACATGTAAATGTAAATATATTACTAATATATTTCAATATATGTGACTCAATCTATAGCTCACGTTAGCAGACTCTTGCTAGCTCTCTAGCTAAAAGTAGCAGGCTCTTGTTAACTCATATACAAGCTGGCTAAAATGATAAATGCGTAGCTAACCGCATGCACTGAACCAGTAGCAATAGGTGTGATCGATCTTGAAGGTGTGCACGATCTACTTTTCAAGCGAATCGTAGAGATCGTGATCTTTCATGTCCTCGTAATAGGGCTTGGGCGTCATGACGTCATTACTTGGCGTGGCCGCCATGTTGATTGCCTCCTTTACTGCTACTCGGACTACTGCGCACTGTTTATAGACGTACTCCCTCTCAGTCGTGTGTCTTAATTTGATTAATTTGGCATTACTATTTCACACCACAAACAAGGTACCGTACCGATACTAAAATGTGACGTGAACACACTGCAGATCACTGATTGGTCAGACAGAATCGTCACTATCAGCGTCATTGTATTTGCGAGACATCAAACCCGCTAGATTTACATAGCCAGTAACAGCCACCGCTGTAGCACCTGTTTTAAAACGACTTGCTTGAAGAAAAAAGAAAGAAAGAAAACTTCCAAAAAAGAAATGGCTGAATTGTGGTCAGTGGGCGAAGTGCAGACGTTCCTCTCGTTGGTGGCGAGGAGCGGATAAACTAGTACTAACTGCAGTGGAAAAGCGAACCGTGCCGCGCTGAACTGTACTGAGCCGTACCAGCAGTGGAAAAGCGCACATTCTCCGTGTTTATTACTTTACGGTCTCTGTTTAACATCATATCTAATACGTCATCAGATAGAACCGTTAAACAAAGGAAGTAAACGGTATGCGGAAAAGTATTATAGCGTTTACACTTATATTATTAGTAACAGAAATGCACTAGGCTCCCTTCTCACTTACTGTACGTTCACACCGCCGCCGACTTGAGCTTCCAAAGCGGCCGGAAGTCATTCATTTTCAATGGAAGCTGGCTTCTCTCAGCTGCAAGGAGAGTCAAATCCATTGGCGTCGCGTTTTGGGCGTTTTGAGCGTCAATCAGAGAGTTGAAAGAAGCTCAACTTTATGGTAATGAGCTATGACGCGGTTCAGCGGCAAAACGCCAGCAACCAATCAGAATATAGACGTCCTTCGCGCTGGCTGATTCCGGAGAAACATACAATGTAAACTTTCTTTCCTACCAAAACATTAGTTCCGAGAAAATGGAAGAGAAGCTAGTCATCGCTGTTGCTGGGTTTCCTACAGGTTTCCTATCATTTATGACATGACGTTGTTTGCTAATAGGGACCGCATGACCGCAACTTTTATTTGAAATATTTACGAACGCTCGTTTTAAAGCGGGAATGCAATTCATTTGCTCACGGTGACACTGATTTGACCAATTGCATTTATAGCCTAATGCAAATAATAATAATAATAGCTAACTATTCTTTTTTTCCCGACCAAATGTGACCAAAACGGTTATAAAAATGCTGTCATTATAAAAGGTTTCTTCAATGTATTGCTTGTTTTTTTCTGTTTATTACATTTCATGTTGTGACACTTCTATTCTCCCTGCAACGTCAGAGCGTCCAAAGCGTCAACAAGCTTCCCTGTACTTTTTGACAAGCGTCCTTGACAGGGCGGCCAGAGCTTCTTTGACGCTCAAGTCGGCGGCGGTGTGAAAGTACAGTTACGGTCAACATTCAGCAAATGCGCATTTATATCATTTAAACAAATCTTTGAATATCTAATAAACATTTAATTTCACAAACCTTGCAGGTTTAATCGGATCCAGCGGTCAGGTGTTCTGAAGTGTGCTTTTGTGTCCGGCATGAACGTGTTACTGTGCGTGACTTAGTTCATCTTCACTGAGACCCACGATCGACACGACACACTTTAAACCCTTGCTTTCACACTATAGCGCTATATTCAGGTGCCCACTATGTCATATTCATAATTTACACTGTGTTCTGAATGTAAGTTTAGAGT